>CM060244.1:10546429-10624734 GCA_030555515.1 Acutogordius australiensis
TGATTTAAAACTTGCCAAAACAATTTCGTCCAAAAAAGATAAAAAAATTTCTGTCAAATAAACTTAGAAATAATGTTCTTATACAAAAAATGGTTATCTAAAAGATTCAGTCTAAAAATAAAAAATGCTATGTTGAATATTTGAATATTAAAAAAGAGGTAAATTTTTTAAAGCAGAAAAAATGTAGCTTGGAATAAATTATAAAAGGTGTTGAAAATAGAACAAATAATCCAAAAGCTTTTTTTAATTGTTCAAAAATTTTAACTAAAAGTCAAAGTACACTTGGCACAGGCCCAATTATAGATTCGTTTGGTAGTTTACAATCAGAAGAATTAATTTATTTATGTTGGAAAAAATATTATACTAAAATTCTCAAAGATATTACTGGCAACAGTGGGTCTAAGGATGCGTGGGCCAATGTTTCGTGTAAAGTTAATTCAGTGTGTCTAACAAATACCCCTTTTACATGAAGGAGAAATTATTAAGGCAATTATATCTATACCTTCATCCAAAGCCCCAGGCCCCGATTCTATATCAGCTAAAATTTTCAAAGGTTTAGCTTAGAATCATCTGCCCCAATACCATCGTCATATTTAGGTAAATGCGTTTTTCGGATCTGAATAAAATATATACTCAAGGTGCAGTCCCCAATGGAAGCTCGCCAAATTAGTTCCTATTCCAAAAAAGGCGATCTAACTTCAATGGACAATTATCGTGTTATTTCTCTTATATCGGTTGCAGGCACTATTCTAGACCCCTTTTGGAGGGCATTGCCCCCCCCCCCCCCCCAAAAAAAAAAAATTAAATTTGCCTCCGCCCTCCTCCCACAAGTACATAGAAATTTTATTTTTACCCCCCCCCCCCCCCCCCCCCCCCCCCCCAAAAAAAATATCTAATTATTATTTTAAAAATATTTACTTTTTTTAAGGTTTTTATTTATATCAACACTTCTCATCCGCTAAAGAGATCTAACTAACAGATAAATTATTTCTGTTGTTATTAGATATATAAAAAAATATGATGTTACAGAAAGCTGTATATTTGTAAAAGCAATTCATAAATGCCAAAGAAAATTCCTCACTTGTCAACAATCTTTTGTTAGAATATAATTTAGAACCAAAGAACCTGATCGCACAATGCTACGATGGAACGAAGGTAGGGTCCGGGGAAAAAGGTGGTGTTAAGTATTTATGGCTGGGAACCATGTCCCGTAAATTCACTGCTTTAACCATAGATTGCATCTTGTAAAAGACTGTCTCGAAATTCTAAGTAAGAGAAAGATTTTTTTGATATTTTCTTCCCCTCATAAATATTTTCAACATGTTCCAATCAAGGAAGTAAGTGATGGACCATACCCCGGCTGTTGCCCCATCGTTGGTGTGGTCACTACGACGCCGTTTTTTTTAAAAATAAAAATATTAAATACTCTTTTATTAACAAAATTTTATTATATCTTTAGGTCACAGGGCCGAAGCAACGGTTTTTGACCATATTTATAATCATCAATTTATTTTTTTGTACTTATCATTTAAAAAATTATTTTATTTATTAAAAATAATTAATTATCAAATTAAATGCAAAACGATTTATGTTTCTTAAATTTAATTGATATAATACACCATTGTTTGTTAAAAATTAAACAATTAAGAAATACAAATACATTTAAGGATTTATTTAAAAACTGTTTTGATATATATATAATACTTTTTTAAATGACAATAATTTATTTATAGATAAAAGACAAAACCTAAAGATTTTTCTGATTTATATTAATTATCTACTCATAAGTTTGAGAATAATTTAAATATTAATGATAAATTAAAATTTTTTTAAATATATTTGATCTATTTATTGATTCTTTTAATAATAGAATTTATTTATATATAAAAGACTAAACCTAAAGATTTTTCTGATTTATATTTATTATCTACTCATAAGTTTGAGAATAATTTAAATATTAATGATAAATTAAATTTTTTTTTAATATTTTTGATCTATTTATTGATTCTTTTAATAATAGATTTTTTACCTATAATATTTATTTAGAATCTTTAAATTCCCTTTATAAATTTGATTATCCTTTTTTAGATACAAACAAATTAAAGCCTCTTTTAAAAATAAGTAATATTAATTAAAATTCATTATCTAAAGAAATTAACGTAACAAAAAAGTTTTTAATAAAAAAACTTAATAATTACAAAGAAAGTGTTACTAATGATTTTGTTAAATTTTTTTACAAAGATGCGTTACCTAATTTATTTAACATTTTTTCTATAAGTTTGTTATCTGGTTCTTCAACGCAGAGTTGTGAGGCCATATTTTTAATAATAAAAAGTTTAAACATGGATTCAATTGGTGTACATGTATAATATTTGCCGTGACCGAAGGTCAGGACTAATTCTGCCGTTAAAGGCGGCCATAATTTTTTTTCTGCCCCCCCCCCCCCCCCCCCCCCACCCTTCTCACGAGTTTTTTTTTGCCCCTCAAATTGGAAAAGCTAGAATTGGGCCTGATCGGGTGTTTCTAAAATTTTGGCCACTTTAATTAATATAAGAATCGTTAGTTTCTTGGAGAGTAACAATTTAATATGCAGAAAACAGGCTGGCTTCGTAAGAACGAAGAGTGCATAGGCCAAGATATTTTATTGTTTGCGAGTGGTCCTAGGCGTAAGTATAGCATTTTGTCAACTCATTTAGCATTTATCGATTTCAAAAAGTCATATGATATGGTAC
This sequence comes from Acutogordius australiensis, assembly GCA_030555515.1. Taxonomy (NCBI): domain Eukaryota; kingdom Metazoa; phylum Nematomorpha; class Gordioida; order Gordea; family Gordiidae; genus Acutogordius; species Acutogordius australiensis. Next base: position 10,549,162 of record CM060244.1, read on the forward strand.
CGCATCAAACCCCTTTTAAAAAACTTTATTTTATAGGAATAAGAGAAATTCTGACCAAGATTGAGAACATGTATCAAGGTAGCGCTTTTTTAACGGCTTTTAACGACTCTGACCCGGTTAAATTAGGAATATGTCTGAGGCAAGGCTGGCTATCACCTATTCTTTTAAATATTTATATTAATGATATTTTCAACGATATACCAGTTTAGGAGTTAGTGTCCCAAATGTAAAGAATAAGCTTAAGGGTTTATTATTCGCCGACGATCTAGTTTTTTGCGCAGAGTGTCGTGATCACGAGAAAAGTTAATATTTATTAAAACATTTATTGATTTTTTCAGTTTTTCAAATTCTTATATAAAAGTTAGAAATTTGCAAAATATATTTTAACCACAAAAAATAGTATTGTTAGTGGCGCCGGTAATCGGCGCCACACCATAGATTATCATATTATGGAATTAATATATTTTATGTTGCATTTATATGAATAAAAGACTTTTACTTGTGAATAAATATTTTAATATTTAATAAGTTGTATAGTCGAAATAAATAAGGGCAGTTAAGTTAAGAGTATTATAACATACTTTTTTGGCGCTGCGAGGCGACCTATTCTACAGCGGATTCAAAATAAAATTCCCATTGGACCATTTGAAGATAAGTAAGTTAAAGGATTTTAATTTGTTGAAACGAATATTTATAAATAAAATAAAAAGTTTTAGCGAAAAATTGTTGATTTTTTTGGAAATTTGACAAAAAAAAAAAATTTATTTTTGGATGCAATGGGCTTTAATTTCAACCCTCCTCATCCTTATATACTGATTCTATTGGATATATTCGATTCGGGGAGTTCGAATATTTTTGATTCGAATGCTCGTAGATACGCTATAGGCATCTTAGGACCGTTGATTGCTCTGATTCTTGGATATAAATTCGGAAAGAGAACAGTACAGGTACAATGTATGAGCGAAAGGGAAAACAATTTGGGGCGGTTACTAAAAAAATTAGTGATTTTAGCTAATGTGACTAAAAATGAGGATTCTACCACGACATTAGAACGTGGGAATCCTGGAGAAAAGATAAACTCCGAAAATTTAGACGCTACCTTAATGGTAAAGTCTATTAATCTTCGAGAAAAGGAATTAAAAAGTATACCACACGCAAGACAGGATTTACCTGTTAATTATAAAAGACGGCCACTATCATGTGCTTATTGTAAAAAGCTAGGGCATCCGATAAGCGCATGTTGGCTGATAAAAAAATTCTGCGTGGTGTGTCAACGAAAAGGACATAATAAAGACTCATGTTGGTATAAACCAACAATGTCCAAGGTTAATGAGTCCCCTTTTATAAATGTCCCATATAAAGGGATAAAAGAAAATGTACAGCCTAAAACCAATCATTTTTTAGGGCGACAGGAGGAAGTGAAAAAGCCGTGCCTTCCTCCGTGGTAAAAGTCGGCGAAAATAAGACAACACAGGACACATTAATATATAATTTTGTAAATAATGACGAAAAAATAATGTGTCCAAATATAAATTTAAATATTAATGGAGTAAGTATAAAATTTTTGTTCGACACAGGAGCTGCGATCTCCATTATAAGTCGAAATCAATTGAATAATTTATGTCCAGGTATAGAAACGACTAAAAAAGAGCTAGTCGCTAATCAGTTCGATGGAAGTAAAATAGCTTTCACTGAATTTATTGAGGTTATATTACCTCATAATAATATTGTTTGTCGTTTCTGGATTTCAGAGGGCATGCAAAATATATTAGGGTGGGATATAATTCAAACTCTAGGGCCCGATAATAATTATTGGGACATTTTTCTAGGGCCCGATAATAATTATTGGGACATTTTTCAAAAACCGACCTTATTAAAGGATGATAAAAATGATAAAGAATCATTGTATGTTAAAGATTATATGATAATTAAGAATTGTACAAAAGCTTTTCGGGATGATATTGACAAAATTTTAAACAAATATGATACTAAATTTGACGGTACCTTAGGATGCTTAAAAGGTATTGAGGTCGACATAAAATTAAAGGATAATTACAAGCCAAAATTTTGCAAGTCGCGTCGAGTGCGAAAAACTAATCTAGAAGAAGAAGTGGTTAACGAAGGAACGGAATTGCCCATCTCATTAATGCCAATTTTCGCAACCTTTGAGCAGGTAAATAAAGCTGCGGCAGAAGATGATAAATGGCTGAGAATCAAAGAAAGTTTAATTGGCGAAAAGCCATGGGATTTGGCCGATAATGTCTATGAGAGGCTACAAGCCGAACTATATTTTAAAGGAACAAATTTATGGAGGGGAAATAGGCTCGTTGTTCCTGAAATGTTGCGACAAAATGTGTTAAAAACCTTACATGCCGGGCATCAAGGGGAAAGCTATATGAAACTTTTAGCTAGACGTCACGTTTGGTGGCCGGGAATTAATGACAGTATTAAAGTTACCCTTAGGTCTTGCAAAGCTTGTCAACAAAATTCGGCCTTACCAAGGGCTAATAAAAAATCAAAATGGGAACAAATAACCATCCCTTGGAGCCGGGTACATTTAGATTTTGGAGAATATAATAAAAAAAGATTTTTAGTAGTGGTCGATGCTTGTTCAAGTTATATTGAAATTGCTTGGACACAGGCCTTAACCTCCGCAGTACTCATAAAAAATATCAAACGCTGGTGTGGAATGTACGGCATTCCAAGAACCCTTGTTTCCGACCGAGGCCCTGCGGTTATTTCAAAAGAAATTCAAAAATTCTGTGAAGAATGGGGTATAAGGTCCATTTTAGTTCCTCCTTATCATCCCCAATCAAATGGATTGGCGGAGCGAGCTGTAGGCATTATTAAAACTTGGTTAAACAAAGAAAAAAATGGCGAAAGTGAATTTTGGTTACTAAGATTATACCATAATGATGTGCCTAAAAACAAAAGTATAATGGAAAAATTTTTCGGTAGACAGGGTATAACACCTCTTAGTTTTTTGAATGAGGAGAAAGAAGGCCTTTATAATACTAAAGCGGGAAAAAGGAAAGAAGGAGATTTGGTGTGGGCCTACATGCCTAATAAAACATTTGTGCCGGGAGAGGTAATTAATGAAAATCCCCGAGACCAATACGAGATAAAAATAAAAGAGGGAAATCTGGTAAGGCATGCTGATCATTTAAAGGCCCGTGCCTAAATTCATTCTATTTAATACAGTTAACTGTTTTAGCACTTTCTCATGTTTATCTTTGTATAATACTGCCTAAATTCTTTATATTCGATAATCAGTTAATTTTAGTACTTTCTCATGTTTATCTTTGTATGATACCGCCTAAATTCGATATATTTGATAATCAGTTAATGGTTTTAACACGTTCTCATTCTATATTAACATTGTTTTAGTAGGAATTAATTCTATGCTAGATTCCATTAGTTAGTTAGCTGTTGCAATTATTTAGATGGGTACATTAACACCATTAATTAGATGTTTCCATTAACCCAATTAATTAGATGTATAAAATAACCCATGTAATTTTAATGAATTCTATGTTAGATATAATCCATTAGTTAGTTAGCTGTTGCCATTATTTAGATGTTTCCATTAGCACAATTAATTAGATGTTTCCAGTAACCCCAATTAATTAGATGTTTCTGTAAAGTATAGGAATATCGATTTTTTTTAAGTAAAGTAAAAATTGTTGTTTAAACAGAAATTAGTGATATATAATTTTTTTTCCATGGTCTAATTTGGTAACAAAGTCTTTAAAAAGAATAGGAAATTAGAAATAAAATTTTAGTTTTTGTTTTTGGTAAAAAAAAGCTAACCTAGATAGAATAGATAAACAAGAAAATTTTTAGCAAAAAAAAAAAAAATAAAACTATTAGAAAAATCACAGATAAAAATAGTTATTTACCTTAAAAAAAATATTCTTATGGAAGCGGATAAAAAAAAACGAAGCGACGAGATATGATAAATTGGACACAAAATTCTGAGCGACCTTACATAATGCAATGTGAGCCTAAAGGACTGCCTCCCGACGCCAAAGCTCTCAATATCGATCTCATGGAATATCAAGATCTCAATGGACAAATGGTACCCAAATATTATTCCATTGCTCATAATGTTTTAAAGGACGGTTATTTTCAAATCGCACCGTGGATGGTGGCAAATAGATTACACAACATCGTCGGGGCTTTGAGTAACCCGATACGCAAGAGGGTCGATGAAATTGAAGTTCGTAATGTATTTGCCCTGTGGTCCGATATACACTCATCAGGCTCATTCTCCAAAAACGAAAAGATGACTGCCGAGTTTGAACGCGAAAACGAGTGGGATGTGCAAACAAGCGTTAGACGACGAGAACAAAAAACCCTGGATGCACAATCGACTTGCCCATGCCATTAAAGAAAAAAATTATTTACAGATATGCACGGTACTCATATTGGCTTCCATTCCATAAAATTTTTTTGGAAAGCTTGGAAAGATAAAAGTAAATTAAATTATATTTTTAAGAATAAAGTTTAAAAAGAAAATTAAGATAAAAATAAATGAAATTATTAATTTGTGCGAAATAAGTTAAAAAGATTTATTTAGTGGTGGTCATAGCTCAAATAAAAGATATTTAAATTGCCAGAAGGTTGTTAATTAATAGATAGGTCTATAAAGTTATAAAAATAAAGAGCAGTGGCTGGATGAATTAAGATAAAATTTGTATGGCCAAAGCTGTCATTTTATCCATTAAAAACATCCATAAAAAAAGTAAGAAATAAGTTAGAGGCGTGGTTATATTTTGTCCAAATTAAAATAAAATTTTTAATTTAGGATGGCTGCCAAATTAAAATAAAATTTTTAATTTAAGATAGCTGAAATGAAAAGGCATAAGGCATAAATAAATAACCACCCATATAGGTAAAAGTAAAAAAAAGAAAATTTTAGGTAAACTAAAATTATTTGGAATAACTTGTAGGCCGGGTTGAGAAAACAGATAAAAGTGTAACCCTGTAATTAAAATTTAAAAAGAGAGACCACCAAAGATTAGGATCACAAAAATGAAAGTAAAAAGGTAAAATAGTTGTGAGTAACTAAATTTAAAAAAAAGGTTAAAGTTTAAGAAATAAGGGTAAATAAAGAAAAAGGGACTTGAATAATAAGAAGTAAAAAAAGGTTTAAGTTAAGAGTAAAAAAAAAGTTAAGTTTATCTAAAAAGAATTTCTTTTTTTAGGAAGCCAATGGAGGTGTCGTGATCACGAGAAAAGTTAATATTTATTAAAACATTTATTGATTTTTTCAGTTTTTCAAATTCTTATATAAAAGTTAGAAATTTGCAAAATATATTTTAACCACAAAAAATAGTATTGTTAGTGGCGCCGGTAATCGGCGCCACACCATAGATTATCATATTATGGAATTAATATATTTTATGTTGCATTTATATGAATAAAAGACTTTTACTTGTGAATAAATATTTTAATATTTAATAAGTTGTATAGTCGAAATAAATAAGGGCAGTTAAGTTAAGAGTATTACAACACAGAGTTATGTGAGGATCCTGAAACAATGCTCTACCATCTTGAAAATTGGGCTAATAGGTGGGAAATGGTAATTGGAGCTGTAAAATGTGGCATTATGATAAACAATCCCTTAAATTCAACTCCGTGCGAGTGGTCAATTCAGGAAAACTCTATATCAAATCAGGCACGACGCTAGACCCCTTTGAGGTGGCATTGCCACCCCAAATGATATTGATTGCCACCCCAAAAAAATTGATTTGCCACCCCAAAAATACATTAAATATATTTTTTTGCCAACCCAAAAAATATTTTATTTGCCACCCCAAAAAAAATTTTATTTGCCAATTAAAATTACATAAAATATATTTTTTTGTTTATATAATATAATTATTTTAATTTATTTTTTTATACTTTTAATAAAATATTTTAATTTTCATTCATTGTAACCGTTACAACTAATTATCTCATTCATTTCATTCAAATTTAAAATATAATGTTTGACGAATACTTTATAAAAAATCCAGGTTATAATTTTTATTTTTACAAATTAAACCTCTTGATATACATACTAAATACAATTCTTTATTACAAACATAAGCTAAATAAAGAAAATATTATTTTCAATTTATTAAAAGTTATTAATGATCAGTTTTAATCTAAAACAATTTATGTAGCAAAAACCTTTAGTTTAATTAAGCATTGTCTCTCTGAAATAAAATTTTTAAGAAATGAAAACACTTTTTCGGTATTATTTAATAATTGTTTAGATATTTATGAAAGTTTTACAAAAGAAAATAATTTATTAATTGATAAAAGAATAAGCAAACCAAAAAATTACTCTGATTATTGTCTATTTTCGAATTATCAATTTGAAAAAAATTTAAAAGTTAATGACAATTTTAAAAGTATTTATTTTAATATTATTGATTTTATTGAAGGTTTTAATAATAGATTTTTTATTAATAATATTTATTTAGAATCTCTAGATTCTCTTTATAAATTTAATCATCCTTATTTTTTAGATATAGATAAACTCGAACCTCTTTTAAAAATAAGTGATATCGAAAAAAAGTCATTATCACAAGAAATTAAGGTCGCTAAAAAAATTTTAATTAAGAATCTTCATAATTATAAATTACTAATGATTTTGTTAAGTTTTTGTATGATTAAAAAGATGCATTCCCTAATTTATTTAATGTTTTATCTATTATAAGTCTACTTTTTGGTTCTTCGAATCAAGTTGCGAGGCAATTTGGTTCTATTAGGTCACGAAAAACATATAACTGGGAGTAAAATTTGATGAATTTTTTAATTTACTCAAAAAAACCGGCAGTTTCAAATTGTTTGATTAAAATAATCATCCTATTGACTAATCAGCAAATTATTACTTGCTTCATTTAGACATGGTAGTAAATTTTCTTAGATGTTGTTTATTTTATTTAATTTTTTCTTATCTATTATTGCCCCCGAAGGCGGCAAAAAAATTTTTTTACTGCCACCCCAAGCGTTTATTTTGCCACGCCAAATGGAGAAAGCTAGAATCGGGCCTGTATCAAACTATAGATATCTGGGTCTTTTAATAAATGAGGACTTTAATATCGACAAGATTATTGAGGAGCGGGTGTTAAGGGGAATGAAGACTATTCATCTCTACGGTCCGTTCCTGCGGTTCAGCTCCATACCAAAAGTTAAAGCGCATATTTATGTTTCAGTCATTCTACCCCTAACTTATGGAGCGAAATAATTTGGTATTTTTTCTAATAAATCATTGTCCCCGCACTCACGATCAAGCCATTCGCTGGATGATCGGAAAATTTGAAAAAATAATAATTGGGCCTAATATCCACTTGTAGACCTCAATATTAGAACTTTTTACGTTTATGCAAAAAAAAAATACGTGCGTTTCTTTGTAAAATCTCAATACAATAAAATATTTATAAAAGTTCTAGTCTTATCAAAACCTATGCGAATGGGCGCGGGCTTCGCGTTGCTCTAGGTAATTTAATAAAAACAAAATATTATTAACTGGAGACCCAAAAATTATTTCAAAATTATTTGGTCTAAACCTTGGCAAAGCTAGCCTTAACGAAAGAGTAAAAAAAACACTGTTTAAATCGTACAGCAACCCTTTTCAAAAATTAAAAAGTATCGATTGCATAGAGTTTTCTTTCGGGTGCAAACTTCTACTTCGTATGAGAATAGGTAATTGGTGGAATTTTAAAAAAGCAAGACCAATAATATTGGTTACAAGTGACTTCGACTGTCCGTGTTGTAAATCAGTAGTTGATAACCCACTTGATCATTTCTTTCTTCACTGCTCTGCTTTGCATGAATTTGATGAACGCTTATACTTGCATAAATTAATATCTTCAAATAAATGTGATAATATATTGTTGATTGATATTTTAGGGCTTTCTGATCAGTCTCAAATTTTAAATATAATTAAATATTGTCATTATGCCGGCCGAAAATTCTTTAGCTCTTTGTCTAGGTTAAGTGATTGCCTAGTACTCGACAGGGTTTAGGGCTATGCCCTGACGGGTATGCCGTCTTTTTCAGGAGATGTAGGGCAAGGGGGCATTGTTTTAGCAGGGAAATGACTCTGGCCTTCGATTGCCAGGGGTATAAAGCCTGCAATATAATATTCCGGAGAGTGCGGCGTCATTTCGATGGATATTATGGTATTGACGGAGAGACGCGCTTAATCCTATTGACCCTATGGGTTATGAACGTCGCCGTATAGCAATTTCAATGCTCCTAACCCACAAAAAATATCACTTGCTACTTATATTAATCTCAACTAATGAGAAAATTTTTACGTTTATTAAGCTCTTACTTTAATATTATATCATTCATAATATGGCATTTCAAAACTAGGACACAACGAATTTTATAAAAAAATATTATTTGAAGTTTTATCTTAACAGTTTATCTGTAAATATATAATTTTTTTTCAATATTTTTTGGTTTTAAATTTTGTTTTCTCTAACATTTTTTTAAAATTTCTAATGTTTATAGCTGGCTTAAAAAGTTAAAAAAAACGGTAAACAAATATGAATATCTATACAGGTCGTATCTCTGAATTTAGCTCATAACTCTTATATTGGACCTGTGGTAAAAGTTAAAAACTGGTCTTTAAAAGCCATCTTAAGTTTTACAAAATATTTCTGGTTAATTAGTTTTATTTACATAATTTTCTTAAGTTTTCATATTTAAGAAACTATGAATGACAAATTCTGAATTCATTCACAAATGCCCAAAATTTTATTAACCTCGAATATTTTTAAATTACGATTCCAACAAAAATTAAAAGAGCTAAAAACTTTGTACTGGTTAGGGCCTTGGAAGTAAGAATATTAAAGTTAAAAAAACGCAAAATTAATTTATCATCTTTTAAAACATAAAAAATTGAATAAAATGGTAGCGCAACAATTTTTTTTGGATATTTTGATATAAAAGCGTTCATCATAAAACATTTACAATGTTAATTACTTAATATGGGAGAGAGTGTACATGGAACAAATAGGACGGACAGAATTAAAAAAACGGAGCACTTCATTTGTAGCAAGAATTGATATTTGCCAATTATTAAAAAAAAGGAAAAAAAATAAATAAATGAATGAGTTTCTAAGCCAACTCGAGTAGCTTATATACCATTAATTTCACATTTTTAAAATCTAATTTGTTTCAAGATATTCTATAAAAAATAATGTAGTAGCTCGTTTTGCCATATATGTTTAATACAGAGTAATATTTAGGAAGAGGATGTAAATATAATAACAAAAACAAGATAAAGTCTATAGCGCCCGTTTTCGTGGAAATGTTTTTTATAAAAAACAATCTTGTTGATAAGCGCACACAAGCCAAAGGGCTAGTTAAAATATGTATTATTTCTTTTATAAAATATAAGAAAACCTCTTACATTAGCCTTATCGATGGCAATGTGATTTTTTTTTTCCATTGTTAGCTTTTTGCCATTGAGGCAGTGAGCTCTTTCAATTTAAGTCTCCATTGAGTTCTATCTCAACACTCATTTCTATTTAGGTTGTGACATCTCATGCTAGCGTCTACTCTTTGAGACCAGGTGAGTTTAGGTCTGCCCCTTTTCTTGCCTTGTACTTCAATTGCATTTACCAGATTGCTTAGATACCCGTCTTTTTGCCTCATAACGTGTCCAAACCATCGAAGTCTGTTGATTTCAACTTTATTTTGTATGGGTTTTATGTGTAAACTTCCAAGTATATGATCGTTGCGGATCTTGTCTTTGCGAGTCACCCCGAGAAACATCCGCAGCATGCGCAATTCCATCGTTTGTAGTATTCTTTCGTCGCTTTTCCTTATCGCTGTTGTTTCTAAGCCGTATGTTATTGCCGGTTGTACTATGCTTGATTAAGCCTTGCCCTTAACTTTTATTGGTATATTTTTGTCGAACAGGACACCTGTCAACGATCTCCATTTTAGCCACCCAACTTTGAGTTTGTTCCTAACTTCTTGCTCGACGTTTTCATCGGATTGTAGGTAAGCACCTAGGTAGGTTGCTGTTGGCTTTGATTTGAGAGACCAGTCATCGTTAATTACCAGTTGTTCACCTTCTGAGCCTCCGAAAACTATCAATTCAGTTTTGTTTTTGTTAATTTTTAGGCCTAGCTATTCAATCACTTTTATCCAATTATTCAGACTTTCACACATCTCCTGCGGGTTTTCAGCCATTAGTAGAATATCGTCAGCGTACAGTATGTGCCACGGTGGATTTGTAGCAACGCTTTTTGAGATCACGTCCATCACCGCGAGTAGGGGACTTAGGGCCGAACCTTGGTGCACACCTTCATATTGTAAATCCCTTTGATGTTCCTGACGAACTCCTTACATACGTCAAATTTCTTTCTTACTCTGAACCAACTTGATATACATCTCAAGAACATTCTTTCTCCTCACAGCCCACCATACTACTGATCTTGAAATTTTGTCGAAAGCTTTTTCCAAATCTACTTATGTGCAGTTGAGCTTTTTATTCTTTCTCGTGAAAAGTTCTGCCATGTTGCGCACGGCATGAATCACGTCAATTGTCTACCTTCCTTTCATGAACCCGCATTGCTCAATACCTATATCGATTACGTCTCTTAATCTGGCTTCTATGACTTTCAAAAAGTTTGAAAGTAGGTGACATTAGTTTGATGCCTCTGTAATTGTGACAGTCAAATGCGTCGCCTTTATTTTTGAAGATTGGAATAATGTAGCTTTCTTGCCAATTCGGAGGTATTTTCTGATATGTTAATATCGAATTGAATAGAGTCGTTTACGCCGAAATTCCCTCATCTCCTAAAGATTTCCAGCACTCATTGGGTATGTTGTCGGGACCTGTCGCTTTCCTGTTTGAGCACTTTTTGAGCTGAAGGCTGACTTCTGATTTTGAGATTGGTGGTATTAGGTTACAGTTTGGGGGTATCTCCTCGAGCTCAATTCTATTTGTGTCGCTGTTCAGTAATTCATTGAAGTATTTTTTCCAACGCTCCAGTACCTTTGTTTGGTCTACGAGAAGCTTGCCTTCTTTGTTTTTGATGAACTTTACGTTTCCGTCACAATCTCTTGACTGTCTTTCACGTTGCTTTGCCATCATGTATACCAAATTTTGCCCACTTTTGGTGGCCATCTCCTTATATGCTTGTTCATATACTTTCTTTTTCGCTTCTCGTACGACATTTCTCACAACTTTGCATTGTTCTTTGTAATCAAGCTTGTCGTTGATCAGTTGACTCTTTTTCCATCGTTTGAGCAGCTTTTTCTTTTCTAATATTTCCCTTTCAACTCTTTCATTCCATCACCATGTAATTCTTCTCTTATCACGCCCACCTTTTGTAGTTCCAAGTATTTTTTTCCCGGCCGCTTTGAGTTTTGAAGATAACTCGCACCAGATGCGTAGGACTTGGTATGATTTCGCAATTGTATTCGCTGTCAAGGTTGCAGGTAATTGCGAAGGCTTCGTTTCTCTCCTTGAGCTTTGACCATTTGATTTGGGGAAGAAATTTTGTTTTGCTGAGCCTATGTTTCTGGCGCTGAAACGTGAAGTCCATCACCAGGAGATGATGCTGCGCAGATATGGTTTCTGGGATGATTTTGCAATCTTTGATTCGTTTAAGCTGTCGTCTCGAAACTAGCATGAAGTCTATTTGAAATTGATTGGAACCACTTTGGTAGGTAATAAAGTGGGATTTTCTTTTGCTGAAGAAGGTGTTGGCAATAGCCTTGTCGAAAGCTTGGGCGAATCTTAGCAAGTGCCCTCTGTCATCATTGATCGCTCCATAACCTTGCCTCCGTGAACTCTTTCGTACCTCACATTTTCTTCTCCTACATGCGCATTAAAATCTTCTCCAATCATTGTCAGTTCCTCGTTTGGTATGTCCATCAGCACTGCTTCTAGCATTTCACGAAATCCTTCCTTTTCTTGGTTCGTAAGATTTGTTTGGAGTGCATACACCGAGATAACGTTGGTGACTTTGCCTTCAATAACTAGTTTGATTGCTATGATTCGCTCGGAAGCTCTGTTAACTTAAACGACTGTTGGAATTAGTTCTTGCGCTAGTATTATCCCAATTCCGTTGCGATTGTCCTTTCCATTGTAGAACATCTTGTATCCTAAGCCCATCATCAACGCCTTTGAGCCTTTCACCTTGGTTTCTTGCACACACACATCACATCAATCCGCCTTTTAGCCATCATGTCCGCCACTTCCGCCATCTTTCCCTTCATGGTCCCCACATTGAGACTTGCAAATCGTATTTTTTCTTTTTGTTTAGCGGACTGGACCCTAATGTTTCTTCTCACTTGATGCAGGCCAGATACAACAAGCGGGTCGCATGCAGGGGACGCCTTAGCATTTGATTTTTCGCTTTTGTTTGTCGTTTTCATAATGTTTCTTCTCACTTGATGCAGGCCAGATACAACAAGCGGGTCGCATGCAGGGGACGCCTTAGCATTTGATTTTTCGCTTTTGTTTGTCGTTTTCATTAATGTTATTCAGAATTTCAGGATTTTCACACCCGCCTTCTGAGGGCTGACGGTGACCCAGATTTGACTCTGGATTCCCTAACTAAAAATCCAATAAGGTCTATTAAAGCCTATTATAGAACGTTCTACAAATATCGATGGCAATGTGAATAGTTTGTTATTAAATAGTGTTAATAAAATAATTTAAAATATACAAAAAAACTTATAATAAATACGCCTCAATAAAAAAATCTTGATTAATTTTACTTTTCTATCTTTTAACATTAATAAAAATTGTTTCACGTTTTTAGGCCCTCCACTTAAGTTTCATTGCATTTGAACTACCATGAATCATTAGTGTCTCAACTTTTTGATGCAAAAAAATTATTTAAGCCGTGGCATAGCCTTTCTAATTTAAAGTCAGCCTGATTGATCATTTTTCGCTTAAAAAAATTAGGAATATTTAAAACGTATTTTTATATTTCATTTGGGAGAAGAGCATAGGGTTTGCTATGCGGCGATGATCATAACCCCTGTGGTAATTAGGATTTAGTGCATCTTCCCGCCAATATTCTAAATCCATTAAAATACGCCACATTCTACGGAATATTACAGCATGCAGGCTTAACACTGGCAAAAGTCAAAGAAATCATTCACCTGCTGAAACAATGCCCCCTTGCCCTACATCTCGAAATAGATGGCATACTTTTTATGGCACAGCTTCTATTAGCCCTCTCGGGTACTTAGCAATCACTTGACCTAGACCACGGCCAGCAAAATGACAATATTTAATTATTTTTAAAATTTGATACTGATAAGAAAGCTCCAAAATTTCAGCTATTATCACATTTATTTAAAAATATTAATCCTTGCAAGTATAAGTGCAGCAGAGCAGTGAAGAAAGAAATGAGAAAGTGGATCAAAATGATTTATTACACGGACAGTCAAAGTTGCTTGTAATCAATCTTATTAGTCATACTTTTTTTCAAATTTCAACAATAGTTAGCCATAAGCAAATTCAATGCACGCGACATCTTTTATTTTATTAAGATAGTGAAAAGAGTTGCTATAAGATTTAAACATTTATCGTTTTAAGACTTACTTGCACTAAGGTTAGCATTGTGCAAATTTGCACCAAATGTTTTTGAGATAAGTTAGAATACTATATCTTGTTTTTCATAAAATACTTAGAGCAACTAAAAGCCCACTTCATTTTGAAAAGACTATCATTAATAAATTTTTTTCTAAACTGGGATTTTATAAAAAATCAGTACGTTTTTTTATATATATTTCAAAATTCAAAAAGGTCGTTAATTTTTTCTTGTATTATTATATTTTCAAGGCACTGAGAAAATTCTTATTGTTGTCGTAATCAGCACCTAAGAGACTGATGGTTGCCGTAAAAGTTCTGGTGAAAATTTTTTCCGGTGTTATAATTTGCTCATCTTTTTTATAAAGATATTGATTGACCCATTTAACTTTATTGTTCCAAAAAATGAGCCATAATAACAATTAAGGCGATAGGTGTTGAATAGTAAAAATTCTCACCTCTGGCCTGGTTTATTATCTACCATAAAGCTTTTGTAGCCTACCTTAACTTGAATTTTACATCAACACCTTATAAACATAGCCTCGCTCTTTAAGATTTTTAAGATAGGAGTATAGATATTTAAATATTAAAGTCTAGCCATTTATATGTAGCGATAAACGAATCGTTTGTTTTTGTAACATTCGAGTTATAACATCTAGAACAAAAACAGCGATGCTCTTTCGGCTAATATATGTTTATTTCTTAATATTATAGAGCTTGATAGTAATAACACTAGTAAATAAAATACACAGGTCGGCAAAAATCAATGTGTGAAAAGGAAAATTGGCCACTGCGACAAAATAAAGGCCGTGATCGCCATCTCATATATTTTTTTAGTTTTCCGAAGCTTCTTTCGCCTATGGCTATTATAAGTATACACCGAATGACCAAATCTAACCTTGACTAATTTTACTTCGTGAGTACTTAAATGAAAACCTCAACAAATTTCTTTGCACATCTTTTGCAACTTATATAATTTCAAATTTTAGAAATAATAGTATTTCAAGCTTTTACATTGTCTCCGTAGCCCACATTGGCATCAAACTTAATCGCAATCAAAAGTTATATTAAGAGCCATTTTAGGATAATTTAGAAAATTGGCTTTTCGTTATTTAAGTATATTTTTAAATGTAGCAGTGCCCAATTGACGCCTTTGATACATTTGGAATAATCGAAAATTTTCCAGAATTTTTATATGCAGACTTAGAGGGACATATAATATGATCGGAAAAGAACCGTGATTTAAATATATATTTTTATCAACAGGTGCGTGTAACTGGGTATCTAAAAATACAAAAAAGTGGTTTTAAAGTTTTTTTATACAAAACTTATTTGTTTCAGTCTAGAAAACAACCAAAACTTGTTTGGCCATTCCTATTCCTCAATTCATTTTTCCTTTTGGGCATTTTCAACGTGGGCTAAATAAAGGTACATTTATAATTTAAAACATACTTGAGGACCTTTAATATTATAGAATAAATGTGAAATAATTGTTAATATTATATAATTTTTTTTCTGGTGTTATTAACAGGTCACTAAGCAAAAAAATACCATATTTATTATTTTAAAAAACTAGGTTCTCTAAATCTTTGATTGTCCAACTATTTGTTAGAACTATAATTGTATTTCTTTTCCGCTTCTTCATTGTGCGCAAAAGAGGAAAGAAGCTTTTGACAATCAATAAATGTTGAAATGCAAATTTATATTTTTTTTTCTGGTATAACACCTTGATTATATATAAATTGCATTATAGCAATATTCCTTAGCTTGATCTGTGACCTATTTGCGTCATGAGCAAATGCTTTTAAACACAAAACAAATTTTTTGTCTAATAACATTGTGGTGTAAAATATTGTTAATTATTTAAATAGTGTATAGCACAGGTTGACCAATATCCATGACAGAAATAGCTTTATTGAAATGTAAATGAATACACCCTCATGGTGGCCTTACTCATATATATTTTCGGTTTTTTGTAATTTCTCTCGCTTTCGGCTCTCCTCCATATCGAAAAATGGCTTTTGTGACCAAATTGATAGGTTTGCGACCTCGAGAATACCCCCAAAAATTAAAGAATCTTTTTTTCACATAAAAATTCCTTGCAACTTATATCTATCCTTTTAAATATTCAGAAACAAAATTATTAAGTAAATCAAGCTCTTACATCAACATTTAGAATATACAATATTGGCACCCCAACTTGACATAGCCCAATTTATTAGAGGTATTTAATAAAAATATTTATTACAACAGTTTAACTATATTTACAGTAATAATTATTTTCATATTTATGTGTTTTTTTTTATTTTTTTGACATTTTTTCTAAAATGTTTAATGTTTATAGGTGATATAGTAGCGTATGATTAATGAGTCCGGTATAGCGGACTCATTGTTATTAAATAATTAGAATTTCTTATTAAAGTAATAATTATATATAGAATTAGTTAGAGTAATTATATTTAGAATTAGTTAAAGTAATAAAATTATATTTAAAATTTAGCATTTTACGATGACTTTGCATTATATCTGAATATATGTTGTCAGAATTATAATACACTTATTATTATTTTAACTCAATAAAAAGTTTATACTCCAAAAATACCGAACCATTTTCTAAATATTCCTAAGAAATTTTGTGCCGGAGACCCGATAAAAAGGTAAACAATTTGAAATAGAAGTTTTTTAGAGAAGTTAAATTTTTTTAATAAGATTCTTAGTTAATACAATTTAATTAGAAAGTTTTCCTAGACATTTCTCCTTGATATAAATCCTATTAAGTTAATAATATTATTTATCCTATTATTAGTTCAAATTGAAATTTTTCGCGTGGGCAACGAGATAGAGTAGGCCGGATAATGGGCAGATCTAATTTTGCAAGAAATAGGAATAACTTCGCTAGATATAATAGTAACAATAATAGTTATGTTAAATAGCGCCGCGAGTGTAGTGATTTGCCCAGACCCTGCAGTTGCACTAGACCAAGTAGGGCAGTAGGTTTCAATGAGATTAGGACTGATTGACTAACAACGCATGTATGTAATATAACTAACCATTTTAGTTTAGATCAATATAATTCATATTTAGTTATATAGGTAATAGATTCATAAATTTCATTTTAGATACTGGAGCTAGTGTTTCAGTAATAGGTTTTGATCTTTTCCTTCATTATTTTAATACGATACAAATCGGTTACAGCTAGTATTATATAGGTAAGATAGACATTGATAAATATATTTATGATTTTTTAAAAACTACTTTTTACATAATAAAAATGGACATTAGACCCATTTTAGGTTGGCCAGTTGTTCGCTATTTTATTCAAACAGGTTATATATTTGTTTACCAGATGGACAAAATAGAATTTATGAGGACAGTTAGAGTCGCAAACATTTATTCATGACCACTGACATCAGAACCAATTCTTAATATAGCCACCATAATGAAAGCAAAATACGAATCTATATTTAGCGATACCTTAGGTTTGTTGAAAAACGTAAAAGTTAATATTCCCATCGACAAAAATGCAGTTCCAAGATTTTTAGGGACCAGAAAGCTAGCATATGCGCACATAGAGGGCGTAAATCTCATTATCAACAACTGGGTAACCACAGGTATACTGGAATCCAAAGATTATAGTCTATGGGTACATTATTGGTACCTACTATTAAAAAGAAAACCGGAAAGATTAGGGTATGCGGGGATTACCGTCTCACGCTTAATCCCTGATTGAAAGATTTAAATTTTCCTCTTCCCACCTTTGACTCAATTATGGCTAAAATTTGTGGAGCCACAGTTCTTACGAAATTAGATTTTTCACAAGCTACCTCGGTCACCAGATTTGTAAAGATGGTATCAAAACATTAGCAAGCAAAACAACAAGATACTAGAGATGAGACCAACTTATGATAATAAGGAATTGTTGTCTGTCCTAGGAGTCTTTGGTTACTACAGAAAATTTGTAGCACACTACAAAGATTTAGTAGCCCGACTGTATGAACTAAGTCGGAAAGACAACATCTTTAGATGGATGCCTATTCATGACGAAAATTTCAATAAATCAAAGGAAGCACTAACACAAGCTCCTATCCTAGCATGTTTCGATCAAAACCGAACTAGTATACTCGCATTGGACGCATCTGCGCAAGGTATTGGCGGTGTAATAATGCAAAAATATTCAGTGATCAACAAACCTGTTTTATATTTCTCGAAATTATTCCGGGAGGTAGAAACAAGGTACTCTATCATTGAAAAAGAATGCCTTGCTATACAATATGGACTGGAAAGATGCCAAGAATAACTTATAGGGCAACGGTTTAAACTTTGCACAAGCCTATAATGGGTTTGGCTAGCAAAACAAAAACATGGTATTGTCACCAAGATTACAGAGTATGCAACTTCTCATGGGAAACTTTAATATAGATGTTAAACACATACCAGGGAAGTGGAACAACCTACCAGACATTTTGTCTAGTTTAGTGGCACAACCTAATACAAAAATTAGCGGTGCATTAACGACGGAAAGATGTGTCAAATGGTCTAACATACAGTTGGCTATAGCACAGGATACTGTCCTAACAGCAATACAAAATTATGTTTTAGGTAAAATTAAAAATTGTAATCTACAAACCCATATTTCAAACGAAATGAGATTTACATTGAAGATGGTGTATTAAAATTTCAAGGACGTATAATTTTACCTACAATTCTACTCGACCAAATGCCAAGAGGTTCACTTAGGACACTTAGGCAGAGATAAAACTCTAAGTTTGGCTCGAAAGATATATTGGTGGAGTACAATGCAACGTATTACAAACACATGTAAAACCTGCAGCAATTGTGCACTAATAGCCAATAAACTAAAACACGATAGGACCAGAAAATGGCCAAAATGCGAAAGGCCTTGGCAAAAAATCCATCTAGATTTTTTTCATTTTGACAAGTCAGATTATCTATTAATAGCTGATGCTTATTCAGGCTGGATCTACTTTGTGAAGACTACCAAAGTAAATAGCGCTGTGGTCATTTAATACGTACAAGAACAGTGTGGTAATTTTCGAATACCCGATAAAAGTGTCACTGATAATGGGGCACCTTTTACCTCACATAAGTTACAGGATATCTGCGATCGCGGGATCATTAGATAACAATTTACTCCACCTAATCATCCGAGTTCAAACGGGCCCGCGTAAAGAGGGGTAGGCATTGCAAAAAGATGGCGAAGGCTACAAGCCCAGGAAAAGGAAGGTATATTTCTATATTGCCTGGTAACCGGCACCTCGAGCGAATGGAACATCCATTGCCGAGGAGTTTCTAAATTGAGATTGCCAAGTAACATCCACCAAGATGAACCCACTACATCTATTTAGGCCATTAAAGCCGGAGATCAAGTGTGGTACCTATCACATAAAAAACAATTACCCAGATGGTTATCGGGTAAAGTGGTAGGAACTGAAGGTCTTAGGATAATTAATATCCTAAATCGGCAAGGAGAGGGTTCGAAGGCACATCGAGCATGTCCGAACCACCAAAGCAGCTAAGCGTTTTTATATTACTTGTTAGAAACACTGTATGAACTCTAACTACTCCAAATAAACACATACACACACACCCAATACTTCTCTACTCATGCACCAAACCATATTTCTCTAATCATACAAACCAACCAAATTTTCCATACACGTATAACAACCAAAAACAATTTCACAAACATAATGAAGAATACACCTCAACAACGAAATCAAGGCTTGCATACTGATGGAAAAGAAGGTGGTCGCGCAATAGATACCGGTTTGTTTTTTTTATAAGGTCGTTCTGTAACTCTCGAGACCTAGATTTACTCTAAATGGATGACCAGTACGGCAAAAGTTCCGTCTGATGCTAGGCACATCGTAGAGGAGCGTAAAAAAAATAATAATGATATTTATTGATCAAAATCTGATGGTAAACCACCTATATACAGAACCCGACTTACGCAGGCCGCACACAAGGAGAGGTGACGAAACTTTAAAAATAGAACAATAGAGAACAGCAAACACAAATTTAACATCTACCGTCATTCCCTAGTCAAATTCTTAAACGTGACGACTTAAAACTTAGTCAAAATTTAGTCTTTGACACTGTTTGACCTTAATCCTTTTCAGTCAAGGGGTCCGATCTCTCTCGCTAACCTTTTAATATCGAAGTACATGGTTTCCAAAGATAAAGCAATGACAAGATGATTTAGTCGAGATTAACAGGCCACTGTCAAGCACTTATAACAACCTGAAAGTTCTACAGTTCCACAAAACAAAAAATCAACATCCAGCGAACAATTACAAATTTTTTTTTATTTATAATATTGTTTAGAATCAAACTTGAAGACAAAGCCATCCAGATTAACTAATCTTCACCGACCAGTATATATTGAAAGGTTTTAATGCAAGTGTAATCAATACTGCATCAATTCTTAATATTACACAACCGTAATATTGACGACCGAAGAAGAACTAATACGATAGATTAAACTTCATGCCTAATGTGATAGTAAGATAGCGCGAAGTTGCATGTCGAAACTATATGTCACAAATAGGTTAAAATATTAGTTATATGTATATGTATGTTTATGTGTTAGATGCGTCACGATTATGAATGGACCTCGATATGCTTACTAGTGAAGGCAAGAAGAAACGTCACACGTAGACCCCTAGTGGACTTAGAGATAAGCACAGACGGATCGACGAAAATCTTTAGGGGCAACAGATAATAATGCCACCATGGCAAAAATAAGGCGGTGTCGAACTTGTCGGAAGAAGCACAGGGGCACGTGCGGGTGGAACGTCGGGAGAAAGGCTACTACAACGCCCCCTGAAAAAGGGAGGTGTAGTAGCGTATGCTTAATGAGTCCGGTATAGCGGACTCATTGTTTTTATATAATTAAAAGTTCTTATTAAAATAATAAAATTATACTTAAAATTAGTTAAAGTAATAAACTTAAATTTAGAATTAGTTAAAGTAATAAAATTATATTTAAAATTTAACATCTAACGATGACTTTGCATTAGATCTAAAAATATGTTGTCAGATTTATTAACGATGACTTTGCATTAGATTTAAAAATATGTTGTCAGATTTATATATAAACACATATTATCATTTTAACTCAATAAAAAGTTTATACTCCAAAAACACCGAACCATTTTTTTAATATTCCTAAGAAACTTACTAAAGTAGAAAAACGATAAACGGATTTGAATTTAAGATGGCAGGTTTTATCACTCTAGTTAGCTCATAAATATCAGAAATTATTGTATAATAAATACTAATCAAGTCAACATGTTTTGGTATCGC
This sequence comes from Acutogordius australiensis, assembly GCA_030555515.1. Classification (NCBI taxonomy): domain Eukaryota; kingdom Metazoa; phylum Nematomorpha; class Gordioida; order Gordea; family Gordiidae; genus Acutogordius; species Acutogordius australiensis. The sequence continues at coordinate 10,570,058 of CM060244.1, forward strand.
ACTAAATGTCGCCTACGTTGATGTTTAGGGGAATTATAGTTTTTTTAAATTAATAATTTCAACGATTGCTGAACAATATACACTTCAATATAAAGCCTTTTAAAAAATATATAAAAGAAATGTTGATAACATGTACTGTTATTATAAGGAAAATAATTATTGAAATCTTAACGGTGCCGGCTCCTTAGAAGAAGAATAAACTTGCACGAAAATCACGTCTTGGAACATTTACTTACCCTTATATAATAAACAGGAAATTTTTCCAACCTTGAAATTTTAACATTTAATTTAGCTAATGACTCAACATGGCATGGTTTACTTTCATTGTTTACTGCATAGTTCTAAAAACGTCGCTAGCCCCTCAGCACTTTGGGTTTTATATAGACCCCAGCATTTATTGAATACCTTCAAAAATATTACATAGGTCAACGAATATTTATGTCATATTATTATTATGGAAACATAAAAGAATGCATCCCCATGATGACCTAATCTCATATATGTTTTTCTTTTTTCTTAGTTTCTTCCGTCTTTGGGTCCTTAGATCCGTCTATAACGAAAAATGGCCTTTTTTGATTAAATTGACAGATCTAAATATACCCCAAGAAGAAACTTAAAAATCTCTTTTGCATATTAAAATCCCTTGTAACTTATATTTATAACCACAAATAATGGAAAAAAAATTATTAATATATCAAGATATTACATCGGCATTTAGATAATACAAAACATTTCGCGTCCAAAATTAAATACGACACGAAATATTATTGTTTTTAATGGAAATATTATTTGAAGTTTAAATTGAACACTTTAATTATGAATATGCAAAAATAAAATTTCAATTTATTTTTGTTTTTGAATCTTATTTAGTTTTTTAACCTTTTTTATAAAATTTTCAATTGTTTGATTAGGAAAAACGGTAAACGGATTTGATATTCCCTAATATGGCAGGTTCGATCTCTGTAACTCATAACTCTCAAAAAATTGTTGACCTGTGTTACATAATATTTTCAAAAAAATACAGAATTAAAAAAGTGCTACGGTTCGTATGGACCCCAAAGTTCTAATCGTGGGTTAAAATATTACAGCACATGTTTAAAAATTTGTAATAATATAAATGAACGACCAAATTAATGAGTGTTTTGGAACTTTTGGAAAAATCGACTCAAGGTCTCGATGAGAATGTAGAGGAACTTAAAGGATTGATACAATCATTGCAATCCATATATAAAGAAAACAAAGATTATGTGAACTTTCTTAATTTTTGAATGATTAAGGTTACGCCTATTAGAGCGAATTACAACATCACAATGCTGTACGTCATCATTATTTTTTAGTAATAATTTATTATACTTTAAAATTTTAATACAGCTTGTAATATTTCTTGTATTAGTGCAAATAAATTTAAAAGGAGAGAATTCCAATAATATTAATGTAAAAAAAGAACTTGATAGAATTAATGGATGCCTTAGAGACATTAGAGAGGAAGAAAATTTGGGCTATTGCCTAAAAAGACTCGCTCATCTAAGTTACAATGGCTGGGAGGTTAATAAGGAATGTCAAAAAATGATTCTCTTTATAATGTTATATAAAGCTGGCAGGCCCAATTCTAGCTTTTCCAATTTAGGAGGGGAGGAAGGGGGGGGGGGGGGGGGGTAGAAAATTTTTTCTTGCCACTTTCGGCGGGCACGGCAAAAAATACATGTACACCAATTGAATTCATGTTCAAACTTTTTATTATCATAAATGTGGCCTCACAACTTGATGTTGAAGAGCCAAATAACAAACTTATAGAAAAAATGTTAAATAAATTAGGAAACTCATCTTTGTAAAAATATAAAAATTTAACAAATAGTAATACATTTTGTAATTATTATGTTTTTTATTAAAAAATTTCTTGCTACGTCAATTTCTTTAGATAACGAATTTTTATCAATATACTTATTTTTAAAAGATTCTGTAATTTATTTATATCTAAAAAAAGGAAATAATTAGTATATCTAAAGATTCTAAATAAATATTATCGGTAAAAAATCTATAATTAAAAGAATCAATATATACAGTTTTATTAAAATATATATTTTTTAATTTATCATTAATATTTAAATTATTCTGAAACTTATGAGTAGAAAATAATAAATCAGAAAAATCTTTAGGTTTAGTTTTTTTATCTATAAATATTGTCATTTAAAAAGTATTATATATATCAAAACAGCTTTTAAATCTGTAATTGTATTTGTATTATGGTGTATTAAATCAAAAGTTTTAGTAACCTAAATTGTTTTGCATTTAAATGATTATTAATTATTTTTAATAAATAAAATAATTTTTTAAATAATAAATACAAAAAAATAAATTGATGATTTAAATATGGTAAAAAAATCCCGACGCTTCGGCCCTATGACCTGAAGATCTAAAAAAAAAATTATTTTTAATTTTAAAAGAGTATATACTATTTTTGGGTATTTAAAAAAAAACAATGGCGTTCTTGTGACCGCACCACCGATGGGGCAACAGCCGAGGTATGGTCCCGCATTCACTGACTTTTTTGATTGAATCATGTTGAAAAATATAAAGGGAAGAAAAAATACTACAAAAATTTTTCCCTTTACTTAAAATTTCAAGACCTATTACAACAAGATGCAATCGGTGGTTAAAGCAGTGAAAAGACATGGTGTTCAGCCATTTTTCTTAGAAATAATTAAACACCACCTTTCCCACATTACGTTCGCTCCATCGAAGCATTGTGCGACCAGGTCCTTGGATTCTAGATTATTCTCTAACCAAAGGAGAGAGGAAACTTCTTTGGCATCATATTTATGAATTGCTTTCACAAATATTCAGCTTTCTGTAACATCATATTTTTCTATATATCTAATAACAATAAAATTTATAGGTATTGTTGAGGGGGGGGGGGGGGGCAAATTTATTTTTTTAGGGGGAGGGCAAAAATAAAATTCTAATTATTTTTGGGCTGGCAAATTTAAAATTTTTTTGGGTGGACAATCAAAAACTTTTTTTTTTGGGGGGGGGGGGGGGAGGGAAGCCAAAAAAAGGGTCTAGAATCGTGCCTGAAAGATGGTAACAATTTGATAAATTTTACACCAGAATTTTATAATTATAATGACATAAATTGTTATGATGTAAAAATTGTTAAATTTAATTATATGCTTATAAATATAATTTTTTAAGGTGTATTATAAATTTACATAATTATTAGATAGAAAAATTACGAACAATAATAACCACAGATTTCAAATAACTATATTACATATACAATTTATTTGCCTATAGAATAAAATTCACATTGCAAAAAAGTATTATAAGCAAAATTTTATATAATTTTCAAATTTTATCTGATTTAATTATAATTGGCTGTGAATTTTTCTCGTAACACTGAACCATTACTTAATTTATCCCAACCATTTTTTACAAACTGATTGAGTATATTCATGGTTACTTTTGGGCATGCATCTTACTTTATATATATTTAAAAAATATTTTAAAATAAAAACCTCTAGCTTATATTGAAGAAACTTAAAATATAGGGGTTTGTAAGTTAAAAGTAACCTGCAATCAGCACTGTTTGTTCCATAGGGACCCCAGCAAATCTTAAATTATAAAACTTAAATAATATTATATATTATTGGTCAAATTTTTGTGATTTTTAAAATATATAATAAACAACGCTTAATTATAATTTGGTCTAAGCTTAATATCTAAATTGGTTTAGTATTTAAAACTATTGGGTCCATATAACCTATAAGGTGAATACATTTTGAAAACCATGATATTGAATGTAAATTTAAATTAGAAAAATTGCTTTCCTAAGTATTCATTTATAATAATTTTGCAATTAAGTTTTTAGATTTTTTTATTGTATACTCTATTAAATGTCTGGTTTTTATAGTAAGTGATAGCCAAAAATAATTTTAATTCATTAAAATTTTTTTACATTAATTTTTCTTTAACTGTTTCATTAGACCTAAAACACAAATTAATCAACATTATTGTTACAATCAGGGATTGGAACCGTCCGAAAAATTTCACTGGTTTCGGTTCCGATTCCAAAATTTTTCGTGGAACCGGTTCTGGTTTCATTTCATTTTTTTTCATACGGTTCCGGTTCCGGTTCCGGTTCCAAATATTTTTTAATTACAAAATGTAGTGTGCATGTGTGTATATATATAAAATATACCGATAGGATACAAAACTACATATCTTTTATTTACAATAACAATATTTATATATATAATCATATCAAATAAATTTATTTTGTTAAATCATTATTTTTTTTAATTAACAAAATAGCTTGTAAAAGTTTTTTTGATGTCTTCCCCCTTATATCCGATAATATAAATTTAAGGGTCGAAAACAACAAAATAAAAATATACCTGTGTTGCAGGAACACTAAGTAGTATTTTTGAAATTTGATAAAGCTGGGGAAATTGGGCTGATGCCTTTTCCCAAAAAGCGATTATACTAGTAAATTCTGAACTAAAGAGGCAAGATTATAAAAAAAAATGGTAATAATAATAATTTATTTAACTAATGTTTAAATCAAAATAAAAATTAAATAGAACGTATATATAAATCGAATGTATATATAGAATGCTCGTTTCATAAACATACTCCCCGGGATTGGAAGAATTAATCTTCCAATAAATCACAGCTGAATGGGGGGACATAATTTGATCACGGACCTCTTGTAGATACCGTTAGCGCAAGTTATTGTGGCAACGCGAATTATCGAATCCTTGCCTGGGTGTAAGTTAATAACTCGACCGGTTTTTCACATCAAAGGGGGCAAGTTGTCTTCGGCAACTAGTACAAGTTGACCTAGTTTTAAATTGGTAGATGCCCCTTTCCATTTGTTTCGACGTTGTAGATGCGTTAAATATTCGCGCGTCCATCGAGACCAAAAGTGGCAACGCATTATTTTGATATGCTGCCATCGCGTCAAGTGAGAAATTGGGATCTCCGTCAGATTTGGCTCCAGTGAGAATGTTATTGGACGTCCGATCAAAAAATGACTCGGTGTCAGCATGCTCAAATCGTTAGGGTCATTTGACATCGAAGTCAAGGGCCGAGAATTAATAATTGTTTCAATTTGGGTTAACAATGTTATTGCTTCTTCTAATGTTAAGGGGGTCGCACCGATTACTTTTAAGATAGTGTTTGGTTGATTTGACAACGGCTTTCCATAATTCGCAAAAGTGTGGTGCACGAGAGAAGGTATTAAGTGCCACTGGATGCACTCAGATGCTAAAGTGCAACAAAATCTTATGTACGTTTTAGAGCCTTAGAGTAACTTGATCTCCTTGTTGGCCTCGATGTTGTTACCGTTGTCGAAATACATGTAAATGAGTTTAAAAAGTCTAAGTGTACATTTACGCAAATTCTAAATGCACGGCCCTTGTGGCAAAACAGACAAATATAGCTCCATAACCCTTGATTTGCCGGTAATTTATGCCTTTCTTCACATTGAGGACCAAAGTAGTCAACGCCGGTAAAGGCAAAACGGGAAAAACATTAATTCGATGAGTAGGCAATTCTACGTGAATTAAACGTAAACGGTAGGCGATCACCTTTAGTAAAAGATTTAAAGTTGATTAGAAAGCAATGAATTATCTACAGATTAAAACATGGTTAGCGTTTTTTTAAAATAGAATTGGAGCAATGTTATTTCTTTCTTTCATGAATCCCATTTGACACGCGACGAATATTAGTATGACTTAAGTGCTGAAACTAAGAATTCAGGACCATTCCACCATACGGTTTTATCCGATTCGCTCAAAGAACAGTCTCTCGACATTAAATCCGCATTGTTTTCTTGGGACAATACATGTACCCACTTCCAACCTTTAGAGAGCTTTAATCTCGAACAATCTATTAGATACATAAGTCCTCCAACGTATTGGGGCTGCGATACAGGCTAAAACGATTGTGGATTCAGACCAACATAATATACCATCAAAATCAATTGGGAGTGCTCGTATAGTTGTTGAGAGTAATCTTGTTACCAGTAATGCCCCGCGCAATTCAGGTCTGGGAATGGAAACGACCTCTAAAAGTGCCACACGAGATTTTGAACAAATTTGAACGTTGCAACTAGACCCTTTGATACTGACCAAATAAATTGCAGCTCTATATGCCTTCACACTGGCATCCGAAAATGCGTGAATCTCCATGCATGGTGGGCTAAGATGATTGGTTGTGAGTCGCGGAATTGTGATCGCATAAAAAAGCAACAGTTGACTCGTAAGTTGGAACCAATCCTTAACAGTGATATTGTGTATGGGATCACCCCAATCCCATTTTAAGACCCATAATTTCGGCATCATTTTAGTTTGGACCGTGATGGGTCCTACCAATCCAAGCGAGTCGAAAACTCGGGCAAAGGTCGATGATATTTTACGTTTCGTTTCTAAAAAGTTTGTGTTAGATCTAATAAGGAATACGCAGGTATCGTTCTGATCGTCGCTCATGGATATAAGGCTTTGTTTCGTCAGATTTACTGCAGTATTGATAAGTAACTCCGGATCGTTCGACATCCATTTGTGCAGAGTGAAGCCCCCATGGTTTAGCATAATTTTAATCTGCCGTATGACTTCGAGACATTCAGATACCTTATCGGCCCCTGTCAGGAGATCATTAACATAAAACTCTCTAAGAGCTATTTTTGAACCGATAGGATCCTTGGCTTCCTCATGAGCAAGCTGTTGTAAAGTTTTTATTGCTAAATACGGCGCTGAAGAAGTACCGTATGTAACTGTCTTTAAATAAACAGTAACTACCTTTTATGACGGATTTTCTTTCCCAAAAATCCGCTGTAATTGGCAATGCGACTGGTGCATAAGAATTTGCCGACACATCTGCTTCAAGTCGGCAACGCTCGCTACCTTTGCGCTTGGCCGTTCATCAATGACGGCTTGTTCGCGATCCGCCGGTGATTTTCGTGATTTGCATCTGTTTATGTTGTGAATGTACTGCATCGACGTTGGTTCAGATGTTGAGCTGTGGACTGTATTCTTTCGATTGTCTACCTCTGCAATATAAGTGGCTTTTAGAATTTGGCAACGGCGTTTGAGAAATTCAACAAATTGCTTTTGGGTGGGAATTTCATCTTTCGCTAACAATGTTTCCCACGCCTTGATCGTGACTGAATCTAGTTTCTTGGAGACCGTATGTACCAAGATGTCGTCCCAGTGTTCTACTGGTCGCTTCATGGCTTTTATCGCTCTCGTATGTTTGTTCAGCCCGTCTACGAATTGTTGTAATAGTTGATAGTTTTCCTCATGCATCACTGGAAGCTCGAGTATTGCATCTAGGTGTTTTTGCAATATAAGTCGCTTGTTGTCGTATCTCTCTTTGAGAGCATTCCACGCTTTTTGGTAGTTTGCTTCCGAAATTTCGAGCAATTGGAAAACTTCCGCTGCGCTTCCCTTGACAGACGCTTTGAGGTAATTCAACTTTTCAATACCATATTCTGTGAATGAATTAATGAGTTGAACTTATCGTAGAATTTATACCAGTCATCATATCCAGAGAATAATGGAAGTTGAATCTTAGGAAGACGTATTCGCTGTTTAGAATAAGATGCTACCTCAGATTGCGGTTGTAATAATTCATCGGTCTGAACCATTAATTCAAAGTATTGATTCTCGACCTCCTCAATTACCTTATCGTTATTCTCCTGACCTTCCGAATCTAATTTGGCTTGTAATTCTTCGAATTCGGTGAACAAATATTCGATCCTTACTTGACGTAGCTTTAGGTTTTTCAGATTAGTATCGTTTGCGTCGTTTTGACATACCGTCACGAAATTTCCGAATCGAGAGAGTGCCGCACGCATTTGATTTGGTCCTTGTAAGAGGAGCAATCCGAGATGTATAAAGAGAATATATTCGGCCTCAGAAGGACCAAAAATGGAGGCAAAATTATAAAAAAAAATGGTAATAATAATAATTTATTTAACTAAGGTTCAAATCAAAATAAAAATTAAATAGAACGTATATATAAATCGAATGTATATATAGAATGCTCGTATCATAAACAAAAAGGAAGATTTTAAAGTTCTGATATTTGAGAATCAATTGAATAAGTATTGAAATTAACGAGATTCACTTGACATGTGTGATTTTTGAGATAATTATTAAATTCTTCATCTTTGTTTGTACAATAAAACGAGGTCTTTATCAATTATTTCTAAGCTCTTATCCTCCAGCATCAACATTTTATTCCAAAGTTTTTTTTAGATGAGATCGAGCCTCAGCTTTTTCCTGAACCGATATAAGACCTTTGTACCTAGGATCTTAAAATATCGCTGCCAGTAAAACAGGAGATTTAAGGTATGCAGACTCGCGTTTTTCCATATATGATGACATCTCGTCACCATAAGGAAATTTAGTTAAATTAAATATTAATTTTCTCAAGTTGCCATAGAAATCGGACAAAGTTAGCTGGCTATAAGCTAAGTGAAGTTATGTGGCATATTTTTAAGACTTTTACATTCTTTATTTGATGTTTAGTATTGATAAGTTTATAAATCTTATATTTAAATATTAAATTACTAAATAAAAATATTTAATCAAGATACAAAAATATACTTTGGTTTATTTTCATCTTTGAATTTTATTATACTTCATAATTGGTCCTATGTAGACTTCTTAAATGATTGAGTAGATTATTGTTGAGGGCACCTTTGATTGTTGTCTTACATAAACGACATTCCGAGTTATTATTTTCGTATATAAAGAATTGTTGAAGGGCCTTTTTCAATGACATATTGTAAAATCCAATTATTATGAAATTGAAATGGGAAATCGATTTTCACAGAATAAATAAAGTAAATGAATATAATTTAAAAGAGATTCCAATGTGTAGTGATTCAAGCGACGGCTTATACGTTTGGGCTTAATGGGTTCAATTCTTGGGTGGAGAATTTTTTTTATTTAATATGTATCTGTTAGATGAATTTAAGTTATAATTATATAGGCAGCGGAACCAGGAATCGGAACCGGAACCAGACACCGGCGAACTTAGGAACCGGTACCGGAACCCGAACCGGAACCGAAAATTCAAGAACCGGTTCCAGGTTCCAGTGTGCGGTTCCAAAGATTTTGGCTGGTTCCGGTTCTTACGGTTCCGGTTCCGGTTCCAATCCCTGGTTACAATTATTGACAAGAATTATTTAAAGTGATATGGAAAAATAAATTCCCATTTTCATTATTTTTTCTACTTTGTAAATTAAAGTTTCCAGTACACATTAATGATAATTTATAGTTTATAATTAAAGAGCACATATTTTTCTTCAAATAAATAAAAATTCACAACTTTAAATCTTAAAGTTATAGAGGCTTAAAACTTCCTATTGTACCATTTGCTATATATGTCTCACCCTAGGAGTGGCATATCACAGGTCAACAAATTTTTGAGTTTATGAGCTAACTACGAAGATCAAGTGTGCCATCTTAGGGATTATCAAATCCGTGTACCATTTTTTCTAACAAACTTAGTTAGTCAGCTATAAACATCTAAAATTTTAGAAAAAATGCCAAAAAAACATAAATGATTATCTAAATGCTGATGTAAGATCTTGATATACTAAAAAATTTAATTTCTCATTATTTAATATGATAAAGTCACAAGGGATTTTTATATGAAATAAAAATTCTTTAATTTTTCTTATTAGGGTATACTTGATCTGTCAATATGACCAAAAAAGGCCATTTTCTTGATATGGACGGATGTAAGGAGCCAAGGCCGGAAGAAACTAAGAATAACGTAATATATATTAAGGCCATCTTGGGAATAAATTTTTTTATGTTTTTATAAAATTCACGGTTGTGCCATTAATATTTGTTGACCTGTGTAATATTAAAAATGTGTGTTGAAATTAAGGTTTACCAGACCAAAATACATGTATGTGGTAAAATTTTATTTTTACATACACATTGATTAAATTCATGTAACAATCAAATATCTTAGATATAATTAAAATATGATTTTAACTTGATTTAAAATGAACATCTTGAATCCTAACTTGGCAGCTATTAAAACAGAGCTTGGCATTGAAAGTTACCATGTGAATTCTTTTTTAGCAACTCTGTGGAATTTTATTTCAAATGGCTTAGAAAATCCAGAAACGGCTGTATATCCTTTTGTTATATTGGTTAAACTGGTGCAAAAATTAATCGACGAAATAAAGATCAAAAGTTTTTCGTGGGATGAATTAGAAATTATTGAAACTGTAGCCCTTAGGTAGTCATAATTGATATGTGTCCTAAAATGTTGTTTCATGAGCTCTTAAAACAGTTATGTATTACACATCGGGAATCTTTTTTTGTCAATAAATTTTATCAAAGAAGGTTAATCTATTTAAATAGACGGCAAAATATTAATTAAAAAAATTTTAACAGTGGTACACCTTTTTGGGGTGTATACGTAATTGAACGTGGCCTTAGGGCACGTGCAAAGTGAGTTTTTATTTTCGTAAAATTAAAATTTTGAAAATTTATTCAAAATTTTAAAAATTTTTTATTTTAGAAAAAGCATTTTATGTGCATAAATAAAATTTGGCAACTTTTTAAAAATTTGCGTTTTATTACAAAAATTTTTTTTTCAAAATTTTGAAAATTTTACGAAAATAAAAACTCACTTTGCACGTGCCCTTATATATAAAAAAATTTATCAACATAATTTGTATGTATTTTCAAAATTTAAACACATGAAAACTGGGCCATGCATTTCCAGTTAGGCCCGTTCCACGTATTTTCTTTATTTGACCCGGTGTGAAACGTTTTATTTTAGGCTCGCCCTGAATTTACAATTATGGCCCGAAAATTTTATATAGCAAGCAATTTTTTTTTTTAAATTATTAATAAAACACAAATGTAAAATTACCCTTCATTGCGTGATAATAAATTTATTTTTAGTTCATGTTAATAATAGTGAAAAAAAATATAAGGAAAAATGAGATTTAAAAAACCAGCCCGGCCATTCACGGCCCTGCCGGGCCCGTTTTTTGGGCGGATGAAAAGGATAATAGCTGGTTAACCTTTTTTAAATTATTTTTTTACCTCATTTTCCATTTTTTCAGAAAATTATTTTTTGTTAACTATTGAAAATTTGTGGCATATCTACACCCCTAATAAACTACTCAAACACATATTTCCCTATTATTCAAAATCCTGCTTTACTGAAAATTGATTAGCGCGCCTACACAGCCTAATTTCCTTTTAAAACTGACAAACCATAAAAAAATCTTGCCCCTCTTTTCCCTATTTCATGAAAATGGCATTCAAATTTCTCTCCGGTCCCCCTCTAGATTCATTTAAATGGTGTCTGGTTGTGCCTAGCATTTTGTGACAAGGTCTAAACAGTCGCTATTTAAAAATTTTTGCCAAGATTGACCCCCACCCCCCTTTTTACAAATCCTGGTTATATCTAAAAGGCGCCGAAGGTCAAATTATTTAATAGCTTGCTTATACAACAAGGTTTGTAACTAATATTCATCAGTTAACACGCTACTATTTTTCAACGTATCCCTTTGGTCGGGCCCAATGTTCGAGCCAGATAGGCCCGATTGAAATGTTAAAATAAATGAGTCTGGGACGCCATTACAAATATTTTTGTATCCTTCAGTATATGATGTTTTAGCTAAAACTCTAAATCTCAAGCCTTTTTTTTATTCTACTATATTTTTATTAGAAAAATAATCACTTTGTTAATTCACCTCCTCATTAAAGAAAAAAATGGGCTGGGTGGGCTAAAATTTTAGGAATTGGTTGGCGGACCGGGCTGAAATATTTTAGCACGAGTCAGGCCTTATTGTTCCCGTTGTAGCTCAGTGGCAAACATATTTGTCTTGCACGCGAGAGGTGAGTTCGAATCCGTGCAAAGGCGTCTTATTTCCGGAAAACAGAACACATTTGCAACCACTTTGAAGCTGAGTGGCATCTAAGGCATTAGGCCCTAAACTATGTGCCTAAAATGAAAGCCTGAATTACCTTGGTTGCCGCCGTATAAAAAAATCTTAAAAAGAGTCAAAGTCAAACGAGTAGGCCTCCATATATGGAAAAAGGGGAGAAACATGTCTATCTAAAATGCGCTCAGACTAAACAATTTTATTATATGGCTAAATCCAGTAGGCCAAAAGTAATTCTAAATGCCTAAGGCATATTTTCAACCAATAAAAATAACAGAATGCTTTTTTTCAAACTTCAATCAATTTCAAATATTGTGTTATTTTTTTTGATTTCCCGAAATTTAAGCTAGTTTTGGTGGATTTTTTTAGATAACATATCTATGTATATAACCTAAAATTTATAATGAGAAAAGCATATGTATAAATCAGATGAAATTTTATATTGCGTCATATAAATTTTCCATTTTTGCAATTATATTAAGTAAAAAAACGGTAATTTTTAAAAATGCCAAGATAGATTTGGTCTCTGTAGTTGACCCATAACTCTTAAATATTTGTTGACCTGGAAAGACATTGTAAGATAGTATTAATACGACACCAATACAATTGATTTTTAAAATTTGTGATATAAATTTAACAAATATTGAATCATTTAAACTTCGAACCTCAGCGTTTTACTCTAGATTTGGTAACTTTATGCAATGAAAAGCTTAGCGTAATAATTGGTAGACCAACGTTGGATAAGATATCGGGGTTCAATATCTAAACAAATACAATTTTCTACTTGTTAATTAACACAAATTCTTTATTTTTGTAAAAATAATGATTTATCTTTATAGTAAAAATAAATAAAGGGGTAAAATTATTTCTGTAGTCGATGAGAGATAAGGGCCATCTATCTAATTATATAATAGATAGACAGGAGTTTTATTTAAGAAAATGCCCCTTTTTTCTAAGGTAGGACAATTAATCTAAGAGGGTGGAATAATTTGCAATTATTAAAAATCGTAAACGAATTTCTTTTATCTATTTTTTTATATAGATAGGGGTTTGTTAGGCCGGAGAAAATGCTCTTTCTCATTTTTATACTAATCCCAATAGGCAGTAGGACAATTAATCTTTTAAAATAGAAAATTTCAAATTATCAAAAATCATAAAGGAACCATTTTTTGTGCTTTTGCGTTGACAAAAATTCACACATTTCATAAAAAAAAATTTTAACGAGTTCATGATTAATTAAGTTCAACATTTTTTCTTGTTATTTTATATGTTTTAGATAGATAACTAAAATGGTATATTAACCAAGAAAAACAACAACTAACATACTAAATTACAATTTCTTACGCTATCTTAGGCTACCTTTATGTCGTGCGCGTGCGCACGCCTTACGCGCTTGCCAACGCGTACGAAACCTAAAAGGATAAAAAACATTTATTTTTAGTTAGTTATTTAGTTAAAGTTTTTTGGTGGTAAAAAAAGTAATTATTTGTGTTGGTTTTGTGCCGTTAGAGATCGCGAGATGTTTGATGCAATGGAATAATAAATTGTTTGTAATAAATATAAAAATCTTAATAAAAAATTGTTTGAAATAAATATACAAGTCTACGAGTAAATATTCCTCATTCTTAATACACCGATCCCCAGAGGTATGTCAACAATTGACCTTTTTCCCCCATTGATTAAATAAGTCCGAACAATAATAACAATCCCTGAACAATTATAATCTTCTCTTTGGCCCCCTATCACCTCAGATAAACTCTCCCTGTGATCCAAGTCAATAATGATAATAATTAATTTCATCTTTCAAAATTACAACGCGCACGCCTTACACGCGTGCCAAGGCGCTCGAAACCTAAAAGGAAAAAACACATTTATTTTTAGTTAGTTTTTTAGTTGTAGTTTTTGGGTGGTAAAAAAAGTAATTATTTGCCTTGGCTTGGTGCCTAGAGGATACGCGAGGAAGATTCGATGTTTTGATGCAATGGAATAATTAATTGTTTGTAATAAATATAAAAATCCCAATAAAAAAATTGTTTGAAATAAATATAAAAGTCTACGAGTAATTATTCCTCATTCTTAATATCTTAACAGAGGTACCTTTTTTCCCCAAGATTAAATAAGTCCAAATAATAATAACAACTCCTGAGCAACTATAATCTTCTTTGGCCCCTTATCACCTCAATAGCGCAGATAAACTCCTGTGACCCAAGTCAATAATAATAATAATTAATTTCATCTTTCATGTGATGCAATAAAATAATTAATTGTTTGTGATAAATATAAAAATCTCAATAAAAAAATTGTTTGAAATAAATATAAAAGTCTACGAGTAATTAATTATTCGTTATTCTTAATACCCCAACAGAGGTAATTCAACAGTTGACCTTTCCCCAATGATTAAATAAGTCCAAATAATAATAACAACCCCTGAACAATTATACTTCTCTAACAATAATAATAAACATTCCTTTTTGGTCCCAAGATCACGTCAATAAGAATGATACTTTACAATAAGAAAACTTTGCTAATTATATTTTGTACGTAGATAAATTTATGCCATCTAGTTAGATATTGTTTTGCTCATCGTTGATATATAAAAATGCGAAGATTAGTAATTTTGTATTTATGATAAATTTTTGAAGTAGATTTACGATGCAGTAAATATGTTTATTTGCTACAAAGGTTTCATTCTATGACTACGATCATGTTCTCATTTTACCGTAGCAAATTCCCTTTCAACGATAATTTCATATTGGTATTGGTTGATACTGCTTGGACGTGCAGGTGACACAGCTAGACTAATTTTCAAGATAAGCTAACATTTGAGACAAGGCTTGCCAACTCAGAGATTTTCAAATACGTTTACCGTTTTTTATATCAAACTTTGTAAGTTAATTATAAACATTAAGAACGCTTGGAAAATGTTTAAAAAAACAAAAAAATATTGAAAGAATTTGTTTTTATATATTAAATAACAGCTAAACTGTTAAATTAAAACTTACAATTATATATATATATATATTTCAAAGCTAAAATATTGTGTTTTATTGAGGTTGAAGGGCAAAATGTTCTGTCTAACCAAAACGGTGGTGTAAGGAGCTTTAGATACTCAAATATTTATTTTTTCATTATTTGAAATGATGTAGAAATTACAGTTCATTTAAATATAAAAAAATTTTTATTTGTTCTCCTAACTATTAAATTAGGATCCGGAAGCCCTTCCAAAAAAAAGACTGTGCCGGGCCTTCAATATAGATTGGGGCGCCGCCGGATTCAAATTAAAAAAACGGGCCAGGCCGTGTCTTTGCCATATTTTATTAAGTTAAACGAACTAAATGAGAAATTTATTGTCATGCGATAAAGGGGATTACACTCTATATTTTATTGATAATTTTAAAGCAAAAAATTATAAAAATTTCGGGCCGGATTTTTATCGACCGGACCTAAGTTTGAAAATATGTTAGGCCCTATCGATATTACGTACGGGTTTAAATATTTATAGGTTTACAAAAACAGTCAATACCTATTTTAGTTTTTTCGACTGTCATCAATCTAGTGAACCGGATTTAGATGATGATTTGAAGAATAGCTGGGATTTTAAAATATTCTAGCCGGCCGATTTAGATTTAATTAATTATAAATATGGTCTGAAACCAAAAATACATTGTGTTAGAGTTCAAATGAGCCCTGATATTCCGCCCGGGTCACGTAGGCCTGGCCCAAAACATGGTTTTTTATATTAGGCTGGGCTTGTACAAAAATGGCTTAAAATTTTTATCAAGCTATAACTTTTGCTTTAAAATTATCATATAATATTAAGTACATAACTTTTTATTGTGTAATGTATTATTCTTATTGTTGAATAGTTAAAAAAAAGGCAAGATGACATGACCCAACCGGGCCGGTAATTTTTCTAATTAGGCCCGTACATAGCCAGTTACACAAGTTGTTGGCCCGTTTCGATTGCCCACTTTGACCAAAATTTTTTAATAAATTGAAAATAATGGCTTTAAATCACCTAACGCCAAGGCTTTTGAGTACTGCAAATTGTTTTGCACCTTAACTCATAAAATTAACATCTTAGTTATTATGTTATAACAATCTTAAATTATGTGATCACAATGAATGTATAAAAATGAATGATGATAGCCTTGGTTTAATTAATTATTTTTTATATCTGAAAAATTTGACGAATGATAATATCAATTCGTCTTTTATTCCAAAACAGAGAATGTTTGATAGAATTGTTTGAACGTACGGAAATAAGGTTGACCGTTACCAAAAAGGTGAAGATGGGCATAAAGGGCGGCATCACTCAAGATTCAACAGCTGATGATGCATCAGTCTCAGGGACGAAGGCGGAAAATCGAAAAAACTCACAGCCCAGTGAAGACGAATTAGACCAAACTTACCAAAAACCTCCAACGGCTCCGCCAAAACAAGGTCTAGGTGGGTTTTTGGCTTTTAGTTCCCATCGTGAAGCATCAAATGCCAAAACAGATGCGAATAATGTAACCCCAGACGATATAATAAGGGCGTTTGATTACTTCTTTAATAAAACTACATTAGCTAATTGTTTTAAAGAACGGAACAAACAAAGGTAAACTTTTGGTTATCTACAAAATATAAGTGCATGTTCAGACTTATTTCATTTTTTTCAGAAATTTAACAATTTGAAATTTTTACAAGTTTTATTATTTTTTCAAAATTTTTTAACAACTTTTCTTTCAAAATTTATTTTAATGCTAATAACAAAAATGGAGACTTTTTGATATAATGCGTACAAAAGAGTTAAAAATTTAAAATCGTTCAAAAAAATGAAATCAGTTTTAACGCGCCCTAAAAAAAATGTAAATGTATGAGCCTGTAATGAGGAATAGACACTATATTTTTAAAAATTGACACCAATTTTTGCGTTGAATTCAATAGTTTGCCCTGTACCGGCTATACTTAAAATAATTGGTGAGCCCTATGTTGGCATGCCTAAAAGCTAAATTCTATGGGTTTTTGCTTAGCTCAATCTCAACTTTTAAATATAATTAAATATTGTCATTTTGCTAGCCGGAAATTCTCTAGCTCATTGTCTAGGTTAAGTGATTGCCTAGTGCCCTAAAGGGCTAAAAGGGGTCAGGCTCTGACGGGTATGTCGTCTCTTTCAGGAGATGTAGGGCAAGAGGAACAGGTGAATGTCTTTGGCCTTGGACATTTGCCAGTATTTTAATATTCCGGACAATGCGGGGTTTCAATGGATATTATGGTATTGGCGGAGAGACGCACTCATTCCTACTGACTCCAAGGGTCATAAACGTAGCCGCATAGCGATTTCAATGCTCCTCACCCCTCAAAAAATTCAACGGTGGCAATAATTTCTTCCAAACCTTTTTCCTTATAATGGGACGGCTTGCCCACCAGATATTTGCTTCTTATAAATCCATTGGGTGGCTGAGGAATGTTATAATGAGATTTAATACACGCCGGTGACATGTTTTAGCCTAATCTCTAAAAACAAACGTATTTTGTTGGCGGTTACCATAAATGCTATAAGAATACACAATAAATTATTGTGATTAAAGGGAACAAGTTTTTATAAGGGCACGTGCCAAGTGAGTTTTTATTTTCATAGAATTTTATAAAATCTAAAAATTTTATTTTTTTTTTTTTCAAAATTTTGTAAAAATTTTTGTATATCAGAAAAAGCCTTTTTATGTGCATAAACTAAATTTGGCAACTTAAAAATTTACGATTAATTACAAAATAAATTTTTTCAGAAATTTGAAAATTATTCTAAGGGCACGTGCAAAGTGAGTTTTTATTTTCGTGAAATTTTAAAAATTATGAAAATTTTATTCAAAAAATTATTATTTCAGAAAAAGCATTTTATGCGCATATACTAAATTTGGCAACTTTATAAAAATTTGCGTTTTATTTCAAAATAAATTTTTTCAAAATTTTGAAAATTTCACGAAAATAAAAACTCACTTTGCACGTGTCCTAAAATAAAAACTCACTTTGCACGTGTCCTAAGGCCTGTTAAAAAATAAAATAATATCAGCGAAATGAAAAAAATGATTGATTTGACGCATTTACCAATGAGAGGATTTGCTTTAATTACTATTTAAAATTTTTAACGAACTATACTTGTACGTTTCCTTTGAGGTTATGTTTAATTTTATAAAAGTTTTTAACTAAAGATGTAAAAAAATTAGCAAGGCTTAGATGGGCGAGCCTATTACCCCAAATTAGATCAGGATTTCAACCTGGGAAAAACACTTACTCAGATAAAATTTTTTTAAAAGAAAATGTGTAATTAATATTTTAAAAATTTGTATTTTTTCTTTTTTAAGAAAGCAAGCGTGGCCATTCTTACATAATTTTTGAATTATTAGATAAATAGGTCAAACTAAATCTGTTAAAAATTTGGCTTATATACTTTAAGCTAAATCAAAATGAAATAGCTTGCGTTATATCCACTCTAACGAATGTTTTTAGGGCCGACCCGCTTTTATCAAAACATTTAGTCCAATAAGAACTTTTTATATATCTCTTGGCCATCACGCCTGGCTTATTTAATTTTCCGCCGATGTACCTCGTTTTCAATGTAAATCAATAAAACAAGACTCAAAAACTTGATACAAAAATTGGCATGGTTTTCGAACGATCGGATAGAACATATGATTAGGATTGAGTTTGATGTTGCGAGAAACGAGAAGTCAGAAAAAATGTCATTTTTTCATGTGAGACATCATAACGCACAAATTCAAATTAAATCTCCTACCAAAGTCTCCAAAGAAAAGGAGGTGCCACAAACACCAAACATAAATCAGCAGAAAGAGGACAAAGATAGCATTAAGTATGTATTATAATTCATTACTTACAATGATTTATACTTTCGGTACTATGTATAAAGTTTTGTTGCTCTAAGGCGCGTCGTTTAAAGTGATTAATTTTTAAATATAAAAAAATTTTGTTTTCACAAATTTATTTTAATTAAGATTGGCAATTTTTTTTTATAAAAATGCGTTTAACCACAAGCTTAATAAATAAATTAACTTTGAATGCAACCTTACAGGCCCATTTAAAATGGATAGTGGTTGCGAGTCATATATCAAAATTGATAAAAATTCAAGTATTATTAATTACACTGGACAACAAAAAAAACAACATAAACGATTTTTTGAGGGTTTAGTAGAGAATTTTTTTGCGATAACGATCCCGGGTTTAGTTTTTTTTCCAATGCCTCCAATTTTTTTTAACCGCGTCTAAAGTTCAGAAAAAAGTTCACAAAATTTCTTTTACTATTAATTCTACAAAAAATCTATTTGCATATTCAGATTCTTTATAAAAAACATATCTAAAAAAGGTTTTTACCTAAAATTATTAGCAATTTACTTTTAAGTTATTTAAGATCAAAAAACGGATTATATGACGAAAACCATTTATAAAAATGGAAAAATAAATAATATTAATATTATAAAAAATTAAAACGCCTTACCTTAATAATGAATGTTTCCGTTATCTAAATACATTTTTAAACTTTTGTTATTTCCTATAGGTTTTATAATAGAGAAGTCTGAAATACCCCAAAAATTGATAAATCTCAATTTTGACACCGAATAATTAAAAATCTGAGGCATTGGCTAAAATTCTGATTTCATATTCGTGATCAGAGCCAAAAATTTGACCAAAAAGCATAGTTGCCATAAATGATGCTTAAGTTTGTCCAAATTTTGTTGTCCAATGTTATTAAAGTCATTGCAAGAATTTAAATAGTCTGGCAAAAATATTGTAACTATCGCGTTATGTGGAGTTTAAAGCGGGCAGTTATATTTTGGACCTGCTGGTCCCTATATCCGAATTTTTTTTATAGCCCAGCTCGACACAGTCCGATATTATGACGGCCCGAAAACTCTATAAAGAATTTTCTTAATTTGAAATAAACTATCAAATAAAGTTTGTATAAATTTTGCTATAAAACGAAAAAAATTGACAAAATAATTTTCCTATTTTTATTTAAGCTAAGTTCGCTGCAAGCTTTCAAGCGAATATTTAATTTTAGAAGTTAACCACTGATTACTAGAAATAGCAATTTGGTATATTTTTATAAAACAGCATTTTTAAGTTCAGCTAAAACTACAAATCTTGTAGCCTTATCCAACCCAACTACTAATTTTCTCTAAATACCCATTTAAAACATAATTTTTCGATAAAAATTGAATCTTTATTTCTTGTCCAATGATTAACAAATTACCTTATACATCCATTTCCCATCAAGACTTTTTTTGCTGGACTTTTAAATGGTATTTAAAGAATTTTGGTTTGCATTAAGATGTTCATTCATTCTTTTGTGAAATATATAAAAAAAGATACAAATTTTGTTTTCAGAAACTTTTTGTGTCAAAAGAACTATTGGAACTTTTTTAACATACATTCTGCAAGAGAATTTTTTTTTAGGATTTTATGGATTTTACAAAAAAAGTGAATTAACTCTGAATGTACCCTAATAAAAATGCTATGATATAGTTCATACAAAAAGTAACTCTATACAGTTTTATCTTAACAAATTCCATTAAATGGCAAATGCCTCACTTTGTAAACCCAAACTCAAAATTAATAAGTTTCTTTTAATAAATTTGAGCTTGGAAAAAACAAAGAGTTAATCAGTGTAAAAGGTGATCATCATGTGGCAATCTATTTTTCAAGCTTTTAAATTTTTAATTCTCCAGCAAAATTAATGTAACAAGAAATAATAAAAATTTTACCATCATAAATTTTAGAATTTTTTTTGTAAAAAGCAATTATATTTTTAACTTGTGACAATAGTATTAGAAGCGCTACCCAGACATATAAAAAAAGTTACAAAGGTGATAATATTTCATGTGTAGCTAAAATAAATTTAAAAATTAAAAAAATTAGTCCAGACTAAGGAAAAATTAGTTTTAAGAGCATTTTGGCACTATTGTCCTATTAGCCCTACCTGTTTTCTTAACACAATTGAAATTATTGTGACTAAAAATTGAAAACTAAGTATTAAGTTAGACACAGCTTTGTAAAGAACTTGTTTTCTGAAGAGATACAAAAATAAAATAATAATTGTATACATATAACAATTTATTAGGTTAAACCCCAGCATAACAAATCAACAATATTTCAGTCAGTCAAAGAAATTTTATTCAGAAACAAGTCACAAATCTGAAGTTTCAAATAAAAACAAAAGTTCAATAACAAAAGAAAAACTATATCAAACAATAAAAAGTCAAAAAAGTGTCAATTCAGTTGCATCAAATTAACATAATGTCCTATTTATACTTTGTTATATATATTTTTAATGATGGTTTAATATTATTCATCTTGATTATCAATATTAATTATCTAAATGGTTTATACAAATAGAAAGCCAACTTGTTTAATTCTAAATGCACACAATTGATTGTTGTAGTTTCCAAAAAGTGATAGAGCAGCCCAAAATTTTATTAGATAACTTGACATACAATGAGAATAAAATACTTATAGTGAATTTTAATTTGTGCTAACATTTTTGTTGGTTCATATTCTAATATATCGCATTCTAATAACCATGCTTCTCCCACCTCTCCAAGAAATTGTTTTAAAGCAATCCTTAATACTTCTTTAAAATTAGTTAAGTCCAGTACATTTTTATTTTCAAATACTCTATATTAAAGAATTAATTAAGTTTACAATTGTAAAGTAATAAGGCTAGATTCAAAGTGCTCTTTCATTCATAAGAACCGTCTGCACATTGAACAATGTGTTAATAAGATTGGAGTGACTCTGCTATAAAAAGCAAAATGGCGCATGAAATATATCTTCATAATACAGCAATTATATTCTTAACCAAATCAATTAATTTACATATTTCATATATATGATGATGGTATATGATATTAAAATAGTTTTAAAGGGTGATAGTTTTTGAACCAAGAAAAAGCACAGATATTGTACAGCACAGATATTGTAAAAAATGACGTCATTTTTATAAGAGAGTTCCAAGTACCGTTTATAATTATGCCTTAGGCTGCAGCTAGTAGAAAAAAGTTTTAACGAAAAAAAATTGCACGCATTTGAATAACATTGAGGCGGCTACAAGTTTAAAAAATTAAAAATTCTTAAAAATATTTTGTTAAGCATATCCTAAAACGACCAAAAAACCATTTTCATTTTTTAATTTTAGCCCCTTAATTTTTTTTTAAAAATATTTTTTTATTATTTTAAAAAAAGTATTAGCCGCAGCCTCAAGAGACAACGTGTACATGCAGGGGCGTATGCAGAAACTTTTCTAAAGGGGGGCAAGAAATTTTTTTGGAGGAAAGGAACTACAAATAATTTTAATATTGATATTTTAATTGCAAAATTTTTAAAAGGTTGTATATTTTCCAAAAATAGCAATTTTATATATTACTATTCACTTTTATATTTTTGATATACAAATTCAACCAACTAATAGGGGGCAATTGCCCACTTTTGACAACCCCTAAATACGTCCTTGTTTACATGATTAATGCATTTGTTTTTAATTGCCATAATTGACATAATTAATTTTTTATAATTACTAGAATATGCCCGGCTTCGCCCGGGATATCTCTTTATTATTGCATGCTTATTAACGCATTACCCTAACTCAAATGCTTTGTTCATTACTCGACCAATATAAACTCAATGAGGCTAAAAATTTTATGGAAAAAAAGGTGAGTATATTTAATATTCATCAATAAAAAATAAGGTAATTTACTAAATAAAAAATTCGAAACCGCACCTTAAAGAACGAATATTATGGATATTTGGATTTTTGGCATGGAGATTATATATTTATATTATCAAAGTGTCGCTCACCTTTACTTTAAGGAATTTGAGGTTTGAAAATTTGAATACGCTCTATTTTTGATAAATTTTGGCTGAATTGAGCGAAGTTTTAAGCAAGCCTACACTAAATTTTACAAACTTTCATTTAAAAAGCTGATGTTTCTCATTAAAAAATGGTCATTTCTGGACTTTCAAACGTTAATATCTTAAAAACTACAAGCGAGCGACAATTTTTAACAAAAAATTCGAGATTTTCAGGGCAATTTTGACTTAGAAAAAATTATTTTATAGAATCTGTTTTCTAGGGTTAAACAAAGTGGATGGTAAGAGATCAAGCGATTAAAAATTTTTAACTTACAAGAAGTATTAAATCGAAAAATGCTAGGGTGAAAAATTTATAACGTAAATTCTACGGTAGGGTTATTTGAAACCTATAATTTAAGGAGTTTTAGAGCTATGAACTTTATTTTTTATTTTTGAAGAGAAATACGTACTCTTTAAATATTAACTATAAGTTATCATTAATGAATATTACAAATTTTTTTGACACAAAGTAAAAAAAAATATTTTTTTATTTTTAATTTTTATATATTACATTAAATAAATTCAATAAATTATATGTATCAATTTATTGCTCAAATCGTAAATTTATTTCAGGCATTTTTAACCGCGATTAGCACTGTGGAATCCATTCGGCCCCCTGCACATGTAAAATTTTAAATATTTTCAAAAATATTTTGTATTTTGGGTCATGTTTTTGTGACTTTTTTTTCAATTATATAATAAACAAAATTAGTAATTTAAATTTTATAGCCTAATAAGAAAATTTGTTGAGAAATTATAAATTCTATTGGGGTTTGTATGGGCTCCACACTCTCAATTTCACTGTCGAAAACCATTATATTGCCTTAATGTAAATTTAAACTAAAAAAATTGCAACCTTATTTTTTAGGTATTTTTTAAAATAGTTTTTTTAAGTATTTAAAATGTTTGTTTTGATAATAATGATAAAAATTATTTTTTTTCTATTTTAAAGATGAATTATTGCCAAAAATAATTTTATCTTAAAAATTTTTTTTCATGAATTCTTCCATCTACTAAACCTAAATATAATCAATAATATGGATACATTTAGGTTAATGACAAGATTTATCTGATGGAATATAGAAAAATATATTCTCATTTTTCGGATTTTTTTTATTCTGTGTTAAATAAAATTTACGATTTACATTAATAATAACTTTTATTAATTAATTAAAGAGCAGCTATTTTTCTTCAAAATAATAAAAAATATTAAGTTCATAGCTATTAAACTCTTAAAATAATAAAGGTTCAAAATTAATGTCCGTATGGACCCCACTATATCGTTCACGTTACAAATTTCTAACCTTACCATTCGCGGGTTAAGAAAGTTTCATAAAAAAAATATATTATCAAATAAAAAATTATTTTTGGCTATACACCTTTAAAACTAGTTATGGAGAAAATAAAATAATTACTATCATAATTTAAACATTTTATATACATAATATAAAACAATTATAAGTATACCCAAAAAAAGCAATAAGTTTAAATCTACATCGAGGCAATATCATGGGTTTTAATAGACCCCAGAAATTTTTAATTTCTAAATTAATTTTGTAAGACTTAGACCAGGTTTTAATTAATAGTTTTGCTAATTATGTATTTAAAAAAAGTCACAAAAATTTGAATATATAATAATTTTTTAAAAATCACTATGCGCGGGGGTCCATATGGACACAGTGATCGCGCGTTAAAAAGCAAAATATGTTTTAATAATAATTTTAAGGACGTGTAATCTAAATGAAAGTAAAAGATTATCTGCTCTAAAAAGCAAAATAGCGCATTACATTAACTTTTAAAAGACAATTTTAAATCCTTAACAAAAGTATCTAGTTTGCATATTTCAAGTATAAGAAGATGGTAAATAATTTTAAAACATTTTAACCCGCAAAGCATGGGGTCTATATGAACATTAACACATATTAAATTTTGAACATCTTCAGAAATTTTATATTTTATAAAGTCATGTGACTGTCAACATATTTAATTTCATATATATAACTTAATAAAACATAAAAGTACATTGTCTAGGTCTAATAGCAAAATATATATATCACAGGTCAACAAATTTTTGAGAGTTATAAGTTAACTACAGAGAACAAACCTGCCATCTTAAGGACTTTTACCAGACGAAACTACGAAAACGAAAAATACATGAGATAGGGCCAATCAATTTGGATGCCGGTACATGAATTATATTTATTCCTTTAAAATTCAATAACATTATCTATATAATCAGTACGTTAAATCACATTTAAAATGTTTTGTTTTTTTTTAAACAAGGTTGCAATTTATAACAATTTATCAGCAAAAATTTTAGAAATTAGAAGTTGGCTATTTTACAAATTGAAATATGCAAAAACAATTATCAATTTAAAAAATAAGGTAATGAAAACATAAAAGTGCATTTCCATGATAGCATTATCTCATATGTATTTTCCGTTTTTGTTATTTTGGCTTTTCCGAAATCCTTAGATCCGTTCAGTAATAAAAACGGTCAATGTTTTTACCAAGACAGATCTAAATATACCCTTTACCCTTAAAACTCGAAAATATTTAAGGATCTTTTTTCATATAAAATCCTCTTCCTTTGTAACTTTTATTTTCATCACAAATAATGATAAATAACATTAATCCAATATATCGAATTTTATAATTAAACAAATCTCGCAGGTTATTATCCATGGCCCCTTCCTTATTCCAATTACAAATAAATACTAATAAAATTCCATTGACTGATATTTTTCAACTCAACTGGCCTGTTATAATGTTTTTTTGCTCCTAGCCCTCAGCTCATATTTAAATCATAAGCTAGTTTATTATAGACTTATATAGGTAAACATTTTGTTGAGTGAAAATATATGTCCACATTCTTTTCAAAAACTATTTTTCTCCTTTTTTAGTATTATTTTTGTGCATTCCACACTGTTATCATAGCATTTAACAAAATTTATTGCAAAGATATCTGCCATCTTAGGGAATATCAAATCCGTTTACCGTATTTCCTAATCAAACTTACTTAGTCAGGTATAAACATTATAAACTTAGAAAAAAAGGTCAAAACACAAAAAAGATTTAAAAGCAAAAATAAATTGAAATTTTATTTTTGGTATTTTTACTAGTTGAAAAGCTGCTAAATTCCAAACTTCAAAGAAAATTCTCATTAAAAACGATAATTTATCGTGTCGTATTTGTCACGAAATATTTTGTGTTAATGCCGATGTAAACTTGATTTATTAATAAAATTTATTTCTCATTATTTGTGATTATAAATATAAGTTACAAAGAGATTTTTATGTGCAAAAAAAATTCCAAATTTCTTTTTAGGGGGAATTTGGTCAAAAAAGGCCATTTTTTAGACGGATCTAAGGAAAGATGGAAGAAACTAAGAAAACTAAAAATATATATGAGATTAGGCCATCACGGGGATGCATTCTTTTATGTTTTCATAAAATTCAAGTTTCTGACATTGATATTCGTTGACCTGTGTTACGATGCAGCTACATATTTAAATTAATGAATAACAATTTTTATATATGTCATGCAGTTTAAGGACATTAAATTGCCCCAAGGTTGCAAATAAAGCGTTATATTGTTGCATGTAATATAAACCTAATAATTAAATTACAATCAAACAATTTTTTTATAAAATTAGCTTAAACGATTGGAAAAAATGTTTTAATATTATTCAAAATTAAAAATTAAATTAACAGCATGGCTTAATTTTATATATATTTAAATCTATAAAATAACTACTCGTTGTAAAATGCAAAAATATTATTTATTAGTTTTGCTAATATAAATATACATATATGAAATAATAAAAATATTTTTTAAAATCTATTGGTATTTTAATTATATTAAAATTTGCGCAATGATAAACATGAAAGCATTTGTCGTGCATTCATTAAAGTCTCCAAAAATAGCCCATGATTAAAAATGGCCAGTTTTATTTGGAAATTATCAGAGGAGGGGGAGGGGTTTACATATTTTTTAAAAATAGCCCTACTCTCTCTTGAATCTTTTATTAACTTAGAATTGATTTACATAAATTCTAGTGAGGCTTGGGCAGGGAAGATCTTACCTAGGTCTGTTTAACTTAAAAAAAACTTTTATATAA
Organism: Acutogordius australiensis; assembly: GCA_030555515.1. Lineage (NCBI taxonomy): Eukaryota > Metazoa > Nematomorpha > Gordioida > Gordea > Gordiidae > Acutogordius > Acutogordius australiensis. The sequence continues at coordinate 10,597,009 of CM060244.1, forward strand.
AGGAAGGATTTTTGGAAGACTCTAATATATATTACACATTTTGTTTAAAGGCGGCAAAGTGAATTTTTCGTAAAAATTTAAAAATTTTGAAAATTTTTTTTTTTAAATTTTAAAAAAAAAAATTTTATCTTAGAAAAAGCATTTAAGTGCGCGTTCAGACTCATTTTATTTTTTCAAAAAAATTATGAAATTTTAAAACTTTAATTACAAAATAGATTTTTCAATATTTTTTTACGAAAATAAAAACTCACTTTGCACGTGCCCTATTCAAAATTAATCTAGGGCGTATTTAATTGTAACTAAAGTATAATTATATAAATAATTTATAAAATCTCATTGGATATATGAAAATGATTAAATTTTAATAAAGAGCTATGAAACGTAATGTTTAGCAAATAGAAATCCTTCATACGATATAAAATCCATTTTTTTGTGGGTTTTTTTCTATGAATTTGACAAAATACAAAAAAATGGCGGATAAAACAATCTTTGGTCGTATTTAAAAATTCAGATCCGAGCTCGCCTTTTGAATCAAAACTTGCAAATATTTTCCATAACATTGCCTATAGAATAACTAAAAAAAATTTAAAATATATTGAATAATGACTTAACATTATTTAAACGGAAATTAATTATTACAAATATTTTAAAAACATACTATAAATAAATTTTTTGATTTAAAAATATTATTCTGCAAGGTAGATTTGCATTATTTCAAAAAAAATTATTTAATATTTTTAATTCGAATGCAATGTAAATCTGTTTATTTCCCGCAAACGACACAAGCTATTTCTCGACCATCGGGATATATGGAACATGGCAGAGCTCCATGCCTTCGACAACGAAAAGTCCACTTCCGCCACCTGGTGAGACGTTTCCGCTTTCGTATGAGGCGTCGGGTTTTTGTCAACGCAAATGTATTGCGACCTTGAGGAATTTGTTGCTGAGTGCCCCAAGATACCCAGAGATATTCTTTGATCATGCCTTTAATGTTTAAAAAAATTAAATATACAAAACATTTAAAGTTTTTTTATACATTGTGCGTACCGTGAGGGTAAACCTAATGCTTGGCTCCTTCCCTCTCCTAAATATTACTTTAAAACGTTTAAAAATGCAATAAAAAGAAATTAGGCCTATGAAAATCTTAACTTATTGTTTCTAAAAAATATTTACATCCTAGTTCTCCCCTTTTGTAAAATCTATGAGGACGTCTTCATGATTTTATATATATGGTTAGGATATTTTGACTTGTAAGTTATTAGATTTTATAGGAAACTAGCTTCAAAATGTTCTTATTCTTTTAAGTCATATTTTAAAATGTAGGTAACTGACTTGGCTAGGGAAAATTACATATAACAGTACGTAGATTCATACATTAAGTTGGATTATCGTTTATCTACCTGCAAAACTCCAAATTTAATTGTATATTCTCTTCCTCCCTTCTCCTTTATTTAAATGAACTACAAACTAAAATTCAAAATACACATATCTGAGTAGCAAAAATAGGCTATAGACAATTTCAACAACATTTTCACAAAAGAATAGTTTTTATTGTAAAAATTAAAATTAGAAATTAAAAAAAAAACGAGTATGATTCAATCAATTTAGAAAGTCTAACTTCGAGGGCATTCCTTGGAAATTTCGGGATCATAACGTGAGTGCACATGTGAAAAGTATAGCAGACGGCACAGACGGCCTGTTGACCCTAGAGCACGCCAATAGGGGTTGTAAACGGGCTAGATTTGCCTGGAAGTCTATCTGCAGCCCCGTATATACCGCCCAGTGTGGTGTATTATTTGGTCGAAAAGCCTAGGATGTGTCTAAACATAAAAAACAAAGAATTTCTTAACAAAAAAACGTAATTAAAACATTTTGTGGTTGAAAGTTTATTTTGCACAATTTGAACTGAATTCAACTTTCCAAGCACTGATGGGTTTTTGAAAATTAAATAAAATTTGACATTTGTCTAAAATTGATAGCCATTATTTTTAATGGGCGCCAAATTTAGGTTATTATTCTGTATATAATCTCTTTTCAAAATAATTAAATTAAAAAACTTTACTTTCTTTAATGATACTTTTTTTGCTCTTAACAAATTATTTTAATTTTCCCAACCCATATGGAAAAATTTCTGATAAACTTGGTTCCTTTTAATATTTTGCTCTGCACTCAATGAATTAGTATTTTTAATCTTAACTGTGTAAATAAGACATTTAATTTTGTGATTGAATTTTACAAAGGGCTGGGAAACAAATCATCAATCTTTCAACATATACACACATATGGTTTTATGCTATCAACTCATCTTGTAACCCAGCCTTCATATAATCTCTAAGCCCGAACCACTAACTGGCCTAACCCACCTAAATAACATTGATTTTTAATATAAATCATCCATCTATCAACCTACATACAGCTGACACAACCTTCAAACACCCAGAATCCAGAGCTGGGAAAAAAACCATTTTTTCGACTAAACTCAAATTTTTGTTTTTTAAAAATTTTATGACGGATTAAAAAAATTAATTATTAATAAATACAGATTATAATGAGCAAATCTTAAATTTTATAAATATTCTCTTGATTAAAGCTAAAACCCTTTATTTTTCTAAATTTTGAAAAATAAAAAAATAGAGTTTGACCCAAAAATGGGCATTTTCCCAGCTCTGCCAGAATCAAAGTTCAACACAAAAATTCATCCTAGGTTAGGCCATTGGCCTAACCCACACAATACAATTAAATCTAATTCAATGTAATATCAATTCACCATATATTATATTTACATTTTTGAAAATATAATTTTTTCATAACAAAAAAAAAATTTTACCCTCTATTTTCCGGATTTTCTGGCAAGCACAAGTAGTTGTGTCCACCGCCCGGAAAGTCATCGGCGTAATTTCCGCCGGCGATAAATCCAGTGTACACAATTTGGGCTCTCGAGTTGGAATCTGAGCACGTTTACTGCCCTAATGATGGTAGAACGAACCGCCGCACAGAGCTATATTATATATATAATATATATATTAAAAGATCACATATTCTTGGTCAATTTTTAAAACTTTTTAAAACTTGTGAGATTAATATATAATTACAATGATTAAGAAGTATTCTAACATTATTATGCTCTTTTTTAATCTTTGCACATTTTTTTATTTTTTATGTTTATTCGTATTTTTTTATGTTATTACCCTAATCTAAAATTGTTTTTAACACTCCAGTGTTAAAATGATTTCCAAATTACTTCAGTTTATATTTACTAAAAAAGAATAGCAGCAAGAGGATCAATATTATGGAGAAATTTCGCATGAAAAATTTTAGATGTTCAAACCTTTTCGTTAAATGCTATTGAGATCAAGTGTTTCAAAAATGTTTTTTTTTTAATGTGACAAACATATAGGCAAGGTTGGAACTAGTTCCAGAACTCGGAGAACTCGGAACTCGAAGAACTCGTCTTTTTTTTTTTGAAATGGAACTCCGGAACTCAGACTAAGTATTAGGGTACCTGGAGACTCGTGGAACTCCGAGTTCCGCTCGGGGGGATTCCTTCTCGATTTATTTCAAATGCCTAAAAATTAAAACTTTTTTAATTGAGTAATAACGCACATTAAAATTAATATTTTCAAAAATTTTATAAAATTTGAATAAAAAAAAACCTCGTTTATTTGTTTAAAATATTATTTGATTGTCACATGCCTTCTAAAATTATATTTGTTAACGTAACATTTTGTTCATACATTCTTAATTTTCCTGCATTTTTAAGTTTTTCAAGTTTTTGAATAAATTCTGGCCATACCATAAAATTCCAGCGGAAATATTAATTTTTTATGAACCTTAACTATTTAATGACCTTATCAATGTTCTTTATTGCAAGTCGTCAAATAAAACAATCTATATAACGGTAATTAATTCTATTTAATATTTTAAGAAATTTACTTCAACCTTAAACACGTAAAAAGTGTGTACATAAAAGCAGAATATGAAAAGTTTTAATTGTTACAGAAAAAGAAAAGAAAAATCCATTACAACTCAAACCAAATTTAAGCAGACAAAAAATCTTTAATAACTCCGTGCATCCCTGTATGGAAGATTGCGTGGAGTTGGTTACTCATTTCATGGCAGACCATTTGAACTATTTTCAGATGATGCCATGTTTAGAATCCATAAACAAAGCAGGCCCATCAGGGACTAATTTTTAAACAGATTAATCCAAGTAATGTTAGAAATGAAGTTGAAGAAAAGGCCAAACCATATGCGAACAACTTTGATTGATGATATCAAGCATAAAATCCTAAGACAATTTTGATTTTGCAAGTCGTTGCAAACAGATCCTTCTATGGTAAATTAATTTTCACATTTAACTTTTGTACATTTTAATATAAATATTTAATTATTTTTAAATTATTTAGTTATACAAACTAAAGATTTAGACAAATTAGCCAAAACCAGTTTTTTTAAGAATGTATTAATTTTAAAAATTCTAAAATATTTATAATTTTGTTTTATTAATTTTTATAAGGCAAGTCAGTTTTTTATTTTCTAAAATAACTTATAGATATTAACTTTTAAAAAAATTAAATAAAATCATTTTTATGAACATTGATTACATTTTTCTCATTTAGAAGTGCGAAACAAGATTAAAGTAACTTAACAATGCATTTTAAAAATTAGATAAAGTTTAATCAGATAATGAGGAAAAAGAAAAATATGTTTAAAAAGCTTTTAAAAAAGTTCAATTTAATTGTGATTTTGGCTACTTAATTATTAAAACTTTTTATTCAATTTTTTTAAATAAATTTACTTTTAGCTATAAATTGCCTATACATCCATATGGATAAAATTCAAGTCCGAGTGCTGGAATGCAAAGAGGTCTATGACCAGCATAATGCAGTTAATATTTCCAAATGGCTTAAAGAAACTGTTTTAGAAGTTACAATATAATGAAATCCCAAATATTATCGATAACTTCAGACACTGTCCGTGATATGAAAGCTGGAATAAAGAATTTTATCGAGCTTGGAAACAAGTGAAGATGACATCTTTGACCCATTAGAAGGAATATTACAAGATGAAGATGATTTAAATTTTATAGAGGATTCTTACGAGGTTTGTGAAATATATGATTTCAGCTATTCAATCATCATTGATCTCAACTGTGCTGCACATGTGGTTCAATTAGCAGTTAATTCATTTCTAGTCAGCACACCTGAAATAATTTTGGCAATTAAGGTAGCAAGACATTTGGCTACTAAGCTTAAAAGGCCTATTTTATCAGCAATGTTAAAATCTCAAAATCTTCCTCAATCAATACTTATGCATCAGGTGAGATGGAATTGGACTTACACCTGCATTGAAAGATTGCTCAAACTACGACCGTTTCTTGATAATCACAAAAATATTTTAAATGAGTTGGAAGTTTCCAATGATATTTGGCATATGTTTCAAAGATTAGTCAAAACACTAGGCCCAGCCGCAATTTACGAAACACCTTCAGGCACAAACTTTAGACATCTGCAATTTTTTTACAACATACTATTTCTGCAAAGCCGTGTTAAAGACCGATTCAACCGACTTTTCTTTATCCCTTTTGCATTTTATTGAACAAAGAGAATCCCAGCTTTTAGATAATGACATAGTCAATTGTGGGCTGTTTTTAGATAAAAGATTCTACTTTAAATTAAATAATAAATGCGAAAAAGCCAAAAGTTTCTGAAAATAGTTCAATCAAAAGCATTATCTCTTCAGAAATGATTCAGTAAATCACGAGGAAGAAATTATTTTAGAATCTCTTCTGGAAATATGTCAGATCAATTTTCATTATTAGAGGATGTCTTAAGAGACGAAGAAACATTTTATAAACACGATGACTCAACTGCCCCTCTATATTAGCAATTAGATATAGAAATTTAATACGAAAATTTACCGAGGTTTAAGGCGGATGAAAATATTAGAAGCTGGTGGGTAGCTAACAAGGCTGATTTTCCGCAGGAAACTTAGCTTTAATTGTTGTATCGGTCCCCTTGACCGAGGTGAGTGTTGAAAGATTATTTTCCTATTTAAGCTTTATTTTAGATTCCCAAAGGAATCGACTTATGGATGATATTTTGAATGATATTCTTTTTGTTGGAATGAATTTTAAGCTTGATAAATAAATGTTTCCATTTTTTATATAGTTTTATAAATTATATGTGCAATGTGTAATATATCCTTTTTATCTGTCTAGTAATTGTTTAATTATAAAAATAAAAAAATGGAACTCGAGTTCCGATATTTGGGAACTCGTCGGTACTTCCAAGAACTTAGTACCAGGTCTTTCAAAAATTATCCTAAGAACTCGGAACTTTAGTACCAGCTTTTTCAATAAGTTCCAATCCCTTGCATATAGGCTTTCACCTTCAACAATATCGTGTAGTTAGCAGCATCATCTAACGGCACCGAAATGTTAATACAAAATGCATTAAAAGTGGTACGTTTTTAATATTGATGAAAAAATATGGGCCAAAGGGGGAAAAATGGACTCTTTTTTTAGGGCCAACACAAAGGCCTCGAAAAAAAAATGGGGAAAATGCCATTACAAAAAGCCATGCTTTTTCTCCTTTATTCTGAAGTTGGAATGGAATTCATTACTAAAATTAAAAAGCCCAAGCTCTTTATAAAAACCCCCTAATTATTAAGAAAAATGGGGCTTCTTAAAAAGACCAATTTTTTTATGAGTTGGGCTGGCTTTTTTTCCCCAGGCCTGGTTTTTTAAACTAATTTTTGGAAAAATTAAAACAAAATAAGCCATGACCTATATTTTGACAAGGTCCAATGAAAGTTGAGAGTTCATTAACCTTAATTTCTACTTTTTATACATTAAAAAAAATCTTTAGATCGCAAAATTAAAATTTAATTATTGGACATACTCATGACGCGTGCATCTGCTTTGCATTGAGTATTGCACTTCCCAGGTATTCCATGGAGGCCTGCAGTTCCGTCTCGACCAGCTGATCCGGGTGAGCCTGCCTCACCGTCGCGACCAGGCGCGCCTGCCTCGCCCAATTCGCCATCTTTTCCGGGAAAACCGGCGTCTCCGGGGGCACCTCTCCCGCCCGCATTTCCGGTTTGTCCATCGGCTCCGGGTCTACCTTCATTTCCGGTTCGACCATCGCGACCTGGATCCCCCGAAACACCGACCTCACCTGCAAATCAATTATTAAAATATTATTTTTTTGTTTTGTAACCATATTTTGAAATTAACCTAAATATAGGTTGTATGTTCTAAAAAGGTAATTAGCCGAATAAGATTTTTACATCTATATAAGTGCAAAAAGATGATCTTGGTCTTCCTATGATATTTGAGAAGAAATATACGTTTAAAGTCTTACATTTTCAACAAAACGCCTTTTTCAAACTATAGAATAAGGACACTTTTAAAAATGTATTTGGTCAATTCCACCTCAAATCGACAAACTTTTTTCCCTTGAAGTCTCAGTTTTGGCTGAAAATTGGTACACTGGTAGGGTCTTTGGGTGCTGATAAAAACCTAAAATTTTTTTTTTGACCGGAAGTGATTTTTGACCGAGATATGAGCAATAATATTTTTTATTTTTTTGCAAAAAAAAAATTTGAGGCAACTTTGCGCGCATGTATCATCAAAAGTATTGTAGCGAGAGTCATAATTTTTTTTTATTTTGAAGATCGTAACAAGGGCTACCTTAGACGCAAAAAATATTTAAAAAAAAGTTTTTAAGTTACCAAAAATTAAAGTCAAGTTTAGACACGAAAAATCATATAATATGGCCCTTAATAATGTTAATAAATATATGATTTAAAAAGTTTGGGACCGGCATGACTTTTTACAAAATTTAAAAAAATCAATTTTTTTGCACTAATTTTGGGACACATTTATGCCCTTTGCACTATATTAGAATATGCCAATGTGCCAAATTAGACAGTATTCAAAAAGCAGGACATATGGGAAATTATGTTAGACCATAATAGTTTGATTTAATTAATTACTACCATTATTAAATTTACAATGAAAAAGTACCTTAAAACCGAAAAAAGTGAAAATTTTTGCCTGTTTTCAAAATCGACTTTCTGGTAAACCAGCCAACCTTTTTTTAATATTTAACATTTATTTTATAGATGAAATATTGCTTAATAACATATAATAGCCCCACCTTTTTTCACTCGATTTTGACGCTTCTACAATAAAAATACCTAAATTTGCCAAAAAACAGCAAATTTTCAGGTGTCAAAAAGCTAACGCCTATTGTATTCGTCTGTGCAAACTTATTTTTTTTATTATTTTGGCAAAATTATCTAAAAATATCTAGAACCTATATAATCAGTCCTATTTTGCCTGTTAAAGTGTTAAAAAAATAGTATATATGTTATGTATAAAAAATCTTAAAAGAACTAGATAGGTAAATTATAAAAAAATGAGATTATTAAATCATTTCATTATTTTTATTAAATTAGTAATTAAATGTATTTATTAAAACACATTTTTGTGTTAAAACTCGTAAGGAACACATTTAGTTATAAAAAAACTTTAGGTCAATGCCCAAATCTATATGCCCATAGAATCAAATAACAGTAATATTTTCTCTTTCTTTAATAGGTTTAGTGCGTCTATATTATAAAAACTAAAATGTAATTGGAACCTTGTTGGTTTTTAAACTTTATTAAGGTCAGTTAGATATATATGGTGTTCCTTGCTCTAAATAGCCTTTCAAAAACTTATTTGGCATTTGTAAAAATTAGTAAAAAAGACTGAATGTCTATATTTTGTTTATATTAAATTGGGTCTAATATTTAGTCTTAAAATTCATCATTGAAGCTAATTCTGCCCGTTATAATCATTTAAGGTTGTTTAACCCTAAAATTGACTCTTTTATGCAGTTATAATATCAAAAAACCATATCACTATGTTTCATAAAATAATTGACTTTTTACGTTTATTTTAAGTTTGTTGATAATCATAAAAAAGAAAATCTGTTAAATCATAATATTCTAAATAGGCCAAATATATTCTATTTTACTTATTTTTGTCAGATTTCACGTTGTTGAGGCTGTTTTATTTAAAAACTATTAAATAATAGAAAAAAATTAATTTTTACAAATTTTTTAACCTCTTATTATTTTTTCTAAAATCCTCTTAAATTTTTTTTTTATCCAATAAATTTAACAAATTTTTTGAATTTTGCCGAGGGATAAATATTGAGAATTATGTACATATTTTAATATTGTTCATCAAACTAAAAATGACTAGTAAAAAGTTAACATATATTAGCATAAAAATTTTAAGTTTTATTTTTTACACCTTAAAATTTCAAAAAACCTGGCAAGCTTTGGTTTTTATTTCATAAAAAGTTATGGGTACGTTAAAAAATGTTGGGGGAAATATATGTTATATAGTGATGTTTTATGTATAAAATGCAGTTTTAAATTTTCAAATTGGTTTGGTAGTGACCCAGAAAGTCGGCTTAAAAGATAGGAGTAAAATACTGAAAATTACCAATTTTTATGTTCTAAAGTTCCCCTTTCTTTCCAAAATTGACAATAGTTTGAATCAAATTAATAAAACTGTTATAGCCTAACATATTTGCCCCTATGTCTAACTTCTTATATATAAACAAATTTGGCACTTTTAAATAATTTAATATAATACAGGGAGCAAATTTTTGTCTAAAAATCAAAAAAATAATTTTTTTTTGAATTTTTTGAAAAGTCTAGTCGGTCCCATACTTTTGAGTTCACATATTAATAATGAATACTAAGAACTGTATTTTTAGCAATTTTTTAAGAAATTCAAAAATACGTTTATTTAGTTATATCAAATTGAATGTTCTTTACAAAATTGTAAAAATTCAAAAAAATAATTTTTAAATAATAACCACAAGCAAGATAACCCTTATTGTCCTCTTCAGAATAAAAAAAAATTAAGTCTCTAGCTATAATACTTTTTGACTTATAACCTCGCAAAGTTGCATCAAATGTGAAAATTCACCTTGCAATTTTTTTTTTCTTTTGCCCCTATCTTCGTCAAAAATCACTTCCGGTCAAAAAAAATTTCCAGATTATGAGATACTCTTAGATACTACCTCCATGCAAAATTTCAGCCAAATCAAAAGGGGTACCCCTCCCGGACTTGCTGGATTGAGGTGGAATTGACCATTTTGAAAAAACAAATTTTTTTCATATTTTTTTTATTCGTCAAATTACATTAAAAATAATGTGAAGTTAGATGGTAATTAGTATAATATTTTGCTATAGAATGAATATACTGTATATCCTTTGTTTAATAACGGCATACTGTCGAATATATATATAACGACTAAACAATTTCTCCCTATTATTTGACTAACATAGGGAGACGAAATATCATTATTTGTGGAAAACAAATTTTAAACGTGGCCTATATAACAAAATTTTTATTATTAAAATATTTAATTAGTTTTAAAGAAGCAGAACATTATATTTTTTTAATCTAACTTTATTATTTTTTTTTGTACTTTAAAAAATATAAAAAAAATTGGTTTAAATATATTTGAACCTAAACGAGTAATATATTGATAATTTTGTTAGATACCCGTCCGTTTAATCACGGCTGTTGTCATTAATACACCATTACAAGACTTTAAAGGTATTTTTCCCTACCTGCATTGAAATGGCGGGATGCAAAGCTTTAATTATTTTATTTAAAAAAAACAAAAGTACATTTTCGAACGTGCCTTGTTCTACACAATATGTTATTTTATACAATGCCAAACTCCAACAAGAAAACAAACATAAAAAGTTATACCTTTAGCACCGGCCGGTCCGTCTGGTCCTTTGCCGCCAGGCCGCCCATCGGCGCCAGGCGCCCCTGACTCGCCATCTTGCCCGTTTGCGCCGTCGCGCCCTGCTTCACCAGCTTTGCCATCAAACCCGGCGTTCCCAGGCGCGCCTGATTGACCGTCGGAACCACGTTCACCCGCGGAGCCATCTTTACCGTTGCGCCCAGAGCTCGCGGTTTTACCCTGCGTGGATATAATATATATTCTTGTATATTTGCAGGATTATTAAGATTATTTTTGTTTGTAAAATATTTTAATGTCATATGATTCATATTTTTTATTAAATTACGCAATATTTTTCTTTTAGCATCTTTAAGTTTTCCAAGAGTTATATGTTCCAAATAGGCCCTTGATTAATTGTATGTGAGAAATATATGAATGAGGGCGCCAAAAAGACTTAAAAAATTATTTTTTCCAAAAAATAAAAAAATCTTAAAATTGAATTTATTAGCACACTCGGAGCATGTGCCCGAGGACATTAAAACCAAATTTCATTTGTTTATTGACGGATCATATGTTTCCTACTTATAGTGTAAAATTATACCGGCTTGCCATCTTCGCCAGCTCGTCCATCTTGTCCAGGGAATCCGTCTCTACCGGGTTGACCATCGCGGCCCGCGGCCCCTGGTTTTCCCGAAGAAGCATATGAACCAGGTTGTCCTGGAAAACCCTGGAGATATTTTTTAAAAAATTATTTATTAGGGTGCTTAAGCAAGTTTTTAAAAATTTTTTGCGTTTTTTCACAAAATAAAATTTTATAAATTGTTCATTTTTAACGTGTGCTTACATAATTTGTTTCCAATATAAAGCCTTTTTAAAAGAAATTTACGCCAGTCTTGCTCCAAAATAGTAACTAACGCGGTCGTTTAATATAAATTTAAGACTCAAACCCCAGGAAATATTAAAAGAACTTTTAATTCTCCTATAAAATAAATTTAATTTTTCCCGAGCCATATTTTTACGAAATTTATCAAATTATGGGGGAAAATTATATACCTACCCGAAATTAGGAAGAAAAAATTAAACTTTTGATCCTGGGTTTCCTGGTTTTCCGTCTTTCCCGGGCCTGCCGGGGGAACCATCTTTTCCACGCTCTCCGTCTTTCCCTGGGCTTCCTGATTGACCATCAGCACCTAGTGGAAAGATATGATTGCAATAATAACAATGTAAAATATTTCTATTTAGTATTTTATATCTAACGACTGTAAACTGCCTATTTAAGCCTTTAAAGCTTTCTTAACACTCAATAATTTTTCCCTTTTTTATGGATCCAAATATATATGACAGTTTTAGTAGAGGCTGTGTGCCCTTCAACTTAGAGATGTAGAAATAGTGCCTTTGGAGCTTCTCCTGCAACACCTATAGGCCACTCATTAGCTTTTAAATGATTAGGATTGTTCATACAATCCTAAAATTTATGGTTAACCTTAAATTTAACAGAGATGAAGCTAGAGTAAATCCTTGACTAGTATATTACGAAAACACAGTATATTTCCTATTTTGTAACTAAAGAATGTCAAAATTGACCTTGATGTAATAGTTAGAAATCTTAATTTATATCAACTAAATCAATTAGTGTACAGATGTATTGCTTCATATATCCAAATTCCAAATTCAAAAACAGTGAAATTTAAAAACAACTCACAAGTCACAACATAAGTTAAAGTCTATATATCAATTTAATTTACCGGGTGGGCCAGTCGGGCCCGAATTTCCTTCGGCTCCTGGACTACCATCACGACCGGGAAAACCATCGCGCCCTGCTTGCCCGTCACCCCCAGGTCTTCCGGCCACACCGTCACGGCCCGGGGCGCCAGCTTCGCCAGGTGCTCCTAAACCCCCCGGATTTCCCGGATTACCGTCACCCCTGGTTCTCCCGGGGCGCCATCCCCACCTGCAGAACCATCATTGCCTGACCCCCCAGCGCTGCCGTCTGACCCCTTGGGGCCGGCACTTCCGCGACTTCCAGAACTTCCCGGCTGTCCGGGCTGGCCCGGGGCCCCGTCTAGTCCATCTTGACCCGGAGCTCCGTTTTCGCCCGGTTGGCCATCTTCGCCAGGATTGCCGTCGGTACCGGGTAAGCCCTTTGTATAAACAAAATTTTGTTGGGTGAAAACAAAAATTAATTTTTAAATTATATAAATTAGTTTGTTTGGAGGATGAAGATAGAGTTATTTGGCAATTGTGTAAGGGCACGTGCAAAGTGGGTATTTTCGTGAAATTTTGAAAATTCTGAAAATATTAAAAATTTAATTTTTTTTCAAAAAATTTTAAAAAAAATTTTATTTTAGAAAAAGCATTTTATGCGCATATACTAATTGGCAACTTTTTAAAAATTTGCATTTTTATTTCAAAAATTTTTTTTCCAAAATTTTGAAAATTTCACGAAAATAAAAACCCACTTTGAGTGCCTTAAGTAAAAATTCTTTTGCAGAAAATAAATTCAAACGTTTATCTAAATGGCATATCGATTTATAGCTTTGAGGGATAACCTTAAATATTAATAATCGTTTAATTGCAACCTTATAATCATTATTTATTATCAAATAAAAAATAATACGAGAAGACAAGACGTTGCCAAAGATTAATTAAGCTGTTTTGTATGAATAAGAATTTATGTTTCATAGAGCATTTATACCGGTATGCCGTCAGCTCCGTTTTGCCCATCCTTTCCAGCAGCTGCAACGGGTCCGGCCTTTCCTGCGGATCCTCTCTTTCCGGGCCCTCCTGGCTGACCTGAAGCACCTGGGGGTCCAGGTGGTCCCTAAATTAATATGTCGAAAATTTTGTTAACTTCATAATTACGTGATCTATAAAAGTAATAAGTGGTAAAAATAAACAATTGGTTTGAGGTTTCTCTCACACCTTTGCCTATATTAGGGGTCCGTACCAGTTAGGGCTTTTAACTCTTTACCCCAGCAAAACAATTGGTATTGTCGAGCGGGTTTAAATAGTAAGATTCGCTCCGGCGACCTAGGTTTTTAACCTAGGCTCTCACTTTAGGTACATCGTTTAGGGCCTGCTGCTAAAGCCGGCCATTCAGCAGCTAAAGTTGAATACAATTTTTTATGAAAGCCCCTGTTAACTAGGATTTGAATTCTTAACCTCCTGCGTATAAGACAGAAAGGTTTGCCACTTAGCTATCTGAGCCGATTAAGAAGCATTGGCGTAGGAGAGGGGGGAAGGTTTGGGGATAAAACCCCTCTTGCTAGTTACCCCATATATGTAAAATTATGTATCCCCCAAACTAATTACCAATTGCTATAAATTAATTATATTTACAAATTTCATTGATATTCAAAATTGATTTTTGAAACCCCCCCCCCCCCCCTACAACCAAATACGCCCAAATTACCAAGTGATTTTCAATAGAGCGGTAATGTTTATCTAGCTAAATTCCAAAACAACTAAACTTATACTCATGAACGGGTAGAGAGTTGTAGGGAGGGTGTCTTTCTTCCCGAAGTTCTGGCCTTGAGTTTTTTCCATGCCTGTACATTGGTGTTATGGACTTAGTGGAGGAACTTATTTCTAAAGACCCTAGGGGCTATGGACGTCGCTGCAAATTTTCATTACCCCTCCCCCCCTCTTAAATGATTTTAAACCAAAATAACTAAACATAACTTAAAAGTAAGAAAGTCCTATAGATCAATTATTTTGAGATTTATAGAACTATACTATCAGAGGATCTAATTAGCCACTTTATGGGATAATCAAATAGACCGTTAACAGTCTTTTATCATCAAACTTTGTAAGTCAGTGTAAACATTGAAAATTTAAAAAAAATGTTAAAAAAACAAAAATTTAAAAACAAAAATAAATTGAATTTTGTTTATATAATAACAGCTAAACTTTTAAATTTTGGCTAATATTTTTATTCAAGTAACATAAGGTTGCCTATTTAGGTTGAAACGCCAAATATTCTGTATTATCTAAATGTTGAGGTAAGAGCTTGATATACTTAAAAATTTTATTTTACATTATTTGAGATTAAAAACATATAAAGTGCGCAAAAGTCAAGTTGTTTAAAAATGGTTATTGGTATGGACGTAGCGAAAGAGCTGAAGGCGAAAGAAACTTTGAAAAACCAAAAATCTATTTGAGATAAGGCCATCATAGGGATCCATTTATTTCAGTTTTCAAAAGTATTTTTTCCGACATTGATATTTGTCGATAAGACGTAAAATGCAAACTTGTAGGCCATCAGATCCTTTGTCTCCTGGCGCCCCGTCAGATCCTTTTTGCCCTGGGTTACCGTCGTTACCGTTTCCACCTGGCCGACCTTTGATTCCAGCTGGGCCAGAGGTTCCGGGACCCCCACCACGACCATGCGGACAGCCGCAATCTAATATGTGTTAGAGTTGGACATCAAATATATTAAATGAAATTTTTTTCCTATTTTTTAAATTAAATCGGATTATAGAGCTAATTTGTTTTTTTGGATCTAATATTTATCTTTATTAATACAGATTTTAAACAAAAAATTAGCATTTACCAAACCACAAAGAGGTCCTGAGTTGGTGCAAAAGAAAAAATCTATATAAGACCTTTAAATTTTTACATTCATGATGTAAATAATATTGACATAAGCTTGTAACCGTATTTTACCCTATTTTATTAATATTCTTTTTCTTCGTACAGTACTCTTGTTTTTCTTCAGCTGTGATTCAACCAAATTATTAAAAATAAAATATAATTTAAGTTAGAAATATTTTACCTTTTTTTGATTTTTTTTGCAATTATAAAACGCTTAGCAAATTTAAATTAACAAACTGCGTGCTAAATGTTATTCGTATTTTGAAAAAAAATAATTTGAAACAATTTGCTGCCTCATTCAAAATTGTTCAATCAAATAATTAGTGAAGATAATTATATATGGCGTTCATTTATTTATTAAATTTCGGCGAAATTACCTACGAGTGTCACACCATTGGTCCGCCTCAATTCTTCCACCAGGGCTTGAAATCTTCGGTCATCCCTGCCCGCTTCGACCGCGTTCAAGAAAAGTGGGGCAGTCCTTGAGCCGGCGCCTATGCCCGCGCCGGGCTGCTCTTCGAACCCAGTTGCGCCGGCGATACTGGCATCGACTCTTTGTAGCAGTCTTTGCGCCGAAAACGAACTTCCTAACCCCACGTCCGCTATCTGTTCGGCCCCACCGCCGCCCGTGAATCGAGCCGCACCCGAGGCAAATGAGACGCCTGATCCTGAAGCACGACCTAGCCCTCCAGTTTCGCTACCTCGACCCGATCCGACTCTACTTACAAATGCGCGAGCCCTATCACGAAAATTTCCACCACCGCCGCCGCCTGAGCGCAATTGACCAAGGCCGCCACGCGCCGAAATAGCTTGTCCGAGAGCTGCAAAATAAATTATGATTTACACATATATGAGAGACCACTCTATAGATCATTTTTTTCCCCAATGACTTTCTTTATGCATTTTACATTTATAAAAAAACCTACACTAACGGTCAAAACCATATCTTAAAAAAACTATTATAGTATTTTTTTAAATCATTTTAAAAATAAATAAGATGGATGAAAAATAATATGAGATATACTTTTATGGACTTAATCGGATAATTTAGTAATAATATATTTTTTGTTTGAACACGTTCTGTTAGAAATATTAAACGACTGTGTTTTTGAATTTTAAATATATATAAGACAAGAACCCCAAATTCTTTTTTTTTTAAAAATCAAAGCTTCATTTTGAACGTCGCCTTATATAAATAAGATAATTATTGAATGTCCTATTTCATGGGGTATTTTTGTTCTATATTGATTATTATTTTCAAAATTTTTTGCTACTGGAGATGAGGGTCCACATATTAAGAAATAAATCTTTAATGAAATATCAAAAAAAAATTTGAATGAAATTATTTGTTGTTAGGGAGGGCGCGTTAGGACTTCATTCAAATTTTCATAAAAATTACATTTTGACATTGGACAAATTTTAAAAAGTCAATCATTGTTATTTGCATTTATCATTATTCTGTATTAAAAATTTTTTTTAAAAAAACTTAGATATTTAAAAAAAATGAGTAAAGTATGAACGCACCATTATAAAAGTTTTTTTAAATTTAAAATGGGTATTTAGTTTTGATTGGATACATACTAAAATTATTGAATAAATTGAAGTAATATTTAGCTATTTTTTTCCATAGCCGTAAAATATTTGTTTTTTAAAATAATTCAGAAATTTGATATCTTAACAAATAAAAATTGAATACCCAGCCTAATTTTCAATTTCCTTATATACCTCGTAGACCGGCCCTGACGCGACTACGCCCGCCTCCTGAACGAAAACGCGCCAGTCCAGCCCCTTGACCGAGTGGGCCCGATTCAACTGGTTGGTCGGCTACCCGACCGGTATCGGCATCGATAAAGGCGTGCCTAAACAAATGAAAAAAAAATTAATAGTTGACTGTCATTTAATAAATAAAACAATTGGGTGTGAGGTTTCCCCCATATAGGGGCTCCATATCCGTTTGAGGTTACAATTTTCTAATGTGGGCAAAGCAATTAATATTTCCAAAGGATCAAAATAATGAGTGCACGCCTGCGACTTAGGTTTAAAGCCAAGGCTTTTACTTTAGGCATATTGTATAGGGTCTACTGCCTAAGCAGGCCGCTCAGTAGCTTCAAAATGGTTGTTACACGTCCGCTAGAAGAAAACCGATTATGCAAGGTATCACAACCTCCTGCGTGGATGTTTGTTGTTGAATAGCTCTCTGAGCCAATTTTAAATAAACATACATACGATTAAGCTTATCATTGTGACAGCTATGGAGACATTGTTGCCATCAAAAATGTAAAAGCAATTGTTTTTTGTTTATGAGCCTATACTTGACCCCCAAGCGCTCGCATAAAAAAAAGTGAGAAAAAGTTTTAGTTTGCCTTCTTGATCAAAGTAAAAGGTTTAATGCGCCATATAATTGGATTTATGGCTTTTGTGTCAAATTTAATTCACCTCTTGTTAAAGAATCGTAAAATTTTCTAATAATTTTTTGTCATGTTTTCTTACAGTGTTGACCACATTTAAGTGGCCAGTGTCAGTTGAAAAATAGTCATTAGTCACATAAATTGTGGCTATAGACAATTCAATTTTTGATCGTGATCACAAAAAAATGGAGATCACAATTTTAATCATGGTCACAATTTAATGATCACTAATGATCTTCATCATAAAATTCCCATGATCTTTATCATTAAATTGTTGTTCCATTTTTTGTGATCGTTATTTTTTTGTGATCATGACCAAATATATATTAGTAGATGGCCACAATTAATGTGATCATTGAGCAACGAATCCAATCTTTTTAGCCAAATATTTTCTTTTTTGGCAGTAGGAAGACTATAATTTTTTAGTTAGTTAGAGAAAGTGAGATCAGGAATAGCGAAAATTAAAAATGAAACATATATAAATAAAATGTTATACCAGCGCCTTTAACGCTAATCCATCGTGTTAGCTCTTTGCGTATTCACATTTTTTTTTCAATAATAGGACGCAGCCAATGGCACATTTTATTTTACCTTTTGTCACGTTTGACGCTCAAGCTTTCCTTGGGCATAACAAAGCCTGCGGCCTTACGTCTGGCCCTTCTTTCGTTAACCTCATCCGTTACTTTGGCCAGCTTTCGTTTAGCCGCTTCAACTTGAGATGAGTATCGTTCATCCTGTAAAATTTATTGTCACACAAGTCAAGTTTTTAGATTGGGTAAACTTAGCTAAACTTATGTTAGTATCAAGCCTATATATCTAACTTTTTTTTCTCTGGCTACTTCATAAAAATGCCCAAAATCAATGCTGAAAAAAGTGTGAGCCAGAGGGGGAGAAATGGGTTTCTTGGGCCAAAAAAAGGGTCAAAGGTTTATAATAATTTTAGACTTTAACAGAAGCACCGAAAAAAATGAAAAAAAGGCCCTTTCCAAAAGCACTTTTAGTTTTTTCTTCTTTATTCTAAAGTGGCGAGGAAATTCATTGCTTTTTTTAAAAAAGCCAAAAAGCTTTTTAGATAAAAAGCCCCCTTATTACTAAGAAAGAAATGAAGCTTCTTAAAAAGGCCCTTTTTACGAGCTTTTGCTCCTAAAAAATCTCCTTTGATGGCTGGCTCTTCTATTACCCCGGCTTGCCAGAAATGTCACTTTGGCCATTTTGAAATTTAAAGAGCAATTACAAAAATAATTATTTTTTGTTTGTTACATTTACTTAAGTAAAAAATTTATACTTCAAATCTCAGCATAAATTTGTTTGACCTTCGATTTTAAATCTATTAAATTTGGCAAAAATAGAAATTTTTAAAAACTCAGTTGAGTCTTCGGATACAAATATGTCACTTTTGACATTTTTGTTAATTTTTAGACAGCCTGAAAAAAATTGTAAGGAAAAAACGGAAGTGAGAATAATAGGCCCCATTAGACAAATTTTCTCACAGATTCTGATGATTTTGTGTGGCCAAACTTGAAATATATTATTTTAAAATAAGGCACTTTTTATTAATCAGGCAAAGCCATTAGGTAGGCTTGTTTACTACAAACTTATCAAAGCAAAGGTTCTAAAAATTATAGGGTTGTTTCGGCATAAGATTAAAGGATTATCAAGCATAATTTATTTACCTTTTATATACCGGCAAATAATAAATTATTTCAACAACCTATACTAGGACGCGAAAGTAAACATTTTTATACGATTTAGTGCCACAATTTGACCATGGGACCTTGATTTTTTTAACAATTTGGTAAACCTTCGTATAATATTTTTTAGGATAAAAAGAATAAAAATTAGTATTTTTTTGTTTAAAATCACGTGGCCAGAGGATTCTTAAAATTAGACTTATATTGCAATCAGAGATCAAAGTTGGGACCCACAAGTCCGCTCAGGGTGGGCCTTAATTTAGAAAGGGTCGGGCCTGAAATAGTGAAAAATAATTTCGGGCTGATATATTAATCTCATTTTGCTATTTTTTTTAATTATTATCCAGAACTAGAAATGGATTTATTATCACATGATCAAGGGTATTACTTCTACACAGAGCAAAAAAATTTCAGCTTGCAATAAAAATTTTCGGGACTTTTTTGTATATTTGAACCGAGTCGGGGCCAAATCCAGGGCCGGGCCTAAAATTAAAATATGTTGGGCGGGTCAGGCCAGATTATGCCCGGTTTAAACTTTAATTGCAATGTTATCTGTTATATATTTTCTATATATATAAATTGTATAAACATTGTGTTAATTCTTACTTAAAATTTTAATGCTACAAACATCTTTTAATAATGAATTTAAGAATATATATTTTACCCTCATACGTTCGAGTTTCTTATGCATCCGGTCAATCTTGGCTTGTCGTTGGGCCAGCTTATTGAGCATCATATTCACGAGCTCGGTTTGTTCTTTTTGGATTTGGTTAAGCTGCCCGTATAACATGGGCAGGAAAAAGCAACACGTTACGAATATAACGGAAAATCCGACCTATATTGTAGAATTAATATGCAATAATTTTTAGATTAAGACACGTTCAAAGTGAATGAGAGGATAAATGAAAACCCCGCTTACAAAGTGATCTTTGAAAAGATGCGGTTAAATTTTTCAGGATAACATAGTTCAGCTAACTTGGTTAAGTAATTCGTCAAAATAGAAAAAATGGGGTAAAAAAAATTCTTTTTGTTTTTTTTTGTAAATATTACTATGATCTTATAAAAATTTATAGCCTCGGCTGCCTAAGAGCTATGTTTTCTAGGGCTGATAACTTGGAACCCTCTTATCAGTTTGAACATAGGGGCTTGACAATAGTTAGACCTGCGAGTTTGCCTACTAAGAGGGCTGCCAAAAATATAGGTCTTTTTAAACTATGCTCTTGGGGTAAACCTAGAATTTTAAAAAATTTGCCCTAAACTAATTACACCTTCCTTAAGACTTATGAAACAATGATAGATTTAAAATTCTTTTTTAATATTGCTGTCCGTATATTGGTATTATGGTCAAGAATACACACTACAGTAGCCAGAAAAAAAAACTTATAACAAAATGATAATATTGGTAAATTACTAAAAGTTTATTTTATCAGGGGTAGGCCACCATGCCTTTTTTTATCAATCGTGATGTTAAGGTCATTGTCGCAGATAACTTGAGTGTGTGCAGAATTGTAATGTGCTCTACATACATGTCAAGCATTGCTGAGCCTAATTAGTAATTAAAAGGCGCCCATATTTATGAAAGACTGGTTCTTAATACATAGGTTGGCGTCGTGCGTTAAATCTCATTCAACCGTTTCCTGGTGTTCCTCGGAGTAAGAGGAAGCAAAGCTTTGACGGGTAAGCTGTTAAAGGGCTTGCAGAAAACTTCAAAAACGGTATTATTTTTTTAAAAATATTGGAACAGACCCTTATATAACAACCAGGCACTGAGATACACACCCATTTCTTATTAGTTTTAAACCATATTCTTACTTGGCCCCTTCTAACACTAAGATTAAGTCTAGGGATTAGCCCACTTTAATTAACCTAATTTCATAATGTTAAGAAAGTTTTATGTCCTTTAAAAGCTTAAATGTCACATAAAATAATTAACTTAATACCACGCAAAAGAATATATCCAATTTGCTTCTACGAAATGGCGTGGAAGAACCAGTCATCATATTATCTAAAAACAGAACACCCATCAGAAAAATTTAGGGTTATTGTATCAATCTAGAAAATTTTTCTGAATTTAAACTAATATTTATAAAAAAAATTAAATAAATAAATATAAAAGTGTTATTTCTAAATATATTTTCTAAAAAAATGTATTTATACATTTTGGATTGCTCCAGTTAATATAATTAAAATTTTTATTTGCAAATATTAATTTTTGAAGGATAATTTAATTAACCTATCTTACCCAATATTATACGATCAAATGTAGACACAGGTTAGTAGAGGTATTTAAAGTACATTGAACCTATAATTGGGTTAAACTCAGATTACATTTTTTCGACTAATTAAATCTACCCCCAAATGTTTAAATACCTCAAATCACACCTGAGACATTTGTGTTATAATTTTAATACACCGAGCAAAAAGAGTATTTATATATCCCAGAGGGAGAAGAGAGGTATTATTTTATTTTAGTATAACCATTATAAGAATGTTAAGGTAATCGACTTAACTTTTTTATGAATCTCTCATGGGAAAAAACAATTTAAGAAAGTTGGTTATACATATATTATTTAATAAAAATACATGTTTATAGGATTAATAGTTGTAATCAGTTTGCTTTAGGTAGTAGTTAAGTTAAATTTTCAATGCCAGGCGAAAATTATGTTTTGCATGTGAAATTTTCTTACTCTGCTTGGACATGTAAAATTTTGCAAAAAGTTTTTGCAGGCAACCTTCTATTGAAAGGCCAGTTTTGGGTCTTTTTAAAGGCCAAATTAATATTTTAAATGTAGATTTAAAATATTCCTAACCGCTATTATATTTTATTCAGTTTAATTGAATTAAAAAGCCGTGCTCCCTAAAAATGCAATTTTTATGTAAGACCATGTCCCTTTTCGCTTTCATTTTTACCTAAAATGTTAAAAAACACATGAGGCGTGCTCCCGCTATATTCATAAAAGGCTTCGAAAGCGCCTTTTGATTGGTGGGCCATTTTTTTTTACGAAAAACCATGATTATTACAAATCCTGGTCTAATCCCATTACTTTGTTTAATATAAATTAGCCAAGTGTTGAAGCTGTAGAGAAGAATAGATTTTGGTAGATGATTAAAGCTGACATATTGCCACGTGTAAAAATTGGTTAATTACATATGCACAGTTCTGGGAAAACGAGCCAAAAAACTTTGGCTCATTATTTCCCCCCAAAACTTAAAGAAAGATATGGAGCTACAAATAAAGGGCCAAAATAAGAATTCAAAAAAAACCCTAGACTAAAGAGGCAACCCCCCCCCCCCCCCCTCCCCCAAATAAATGGCTCTTAGTAAGAGCCCCAAAAAGCTCATTTTGTGTTTTCTTTATAACAATTTTAAACAATTTTGATTTTTTTTTTTATAATAATGATGCATGGGTTATTTTTTCTTAAAGCTCCAGGTGTTTTTTTTTAAAAAAGGGGCTTCTTTTAAACATGTCCCTTTTCTTTAAGCAAGAAAAGGGGCTTTTCTTTTGCCATGCCCACGAGTTTGTGGGCATTTGGGAAAAAAATTCAAAATCTTGTTATAAATAAGCCCATTTATTTTTTCCCCAGCCCTGCATATGCATTATTTACTGATGATGTTTTATTAAAAAAACTATTTATAACATTAGAAATTCAAATCAAACAATGATTAATTTTGGCTTTTAAAAACTACGGTCAAGATCACATATTTATTTAATTTTTAACTGCGGTTTCGGGATGATTATTACAGGGTTGCTTAAGCGAAAAAGAACTTTTTGAATAATTCATGGTTTTTAAAAATTACTAAAACAGCCTTAAATATCAATATTTTAAAGTTACAAAATAATTTTTAGCATGACTTATATAACAGCTCAGTTTATCTGGATAAATTAATTGTTTTTTCTATATAGTGCCTTAATGCTAAATTAAAGTATATGAAGCTCTTATATCAACATTTAGGCAAAGGACTCCTTTTAAGCTAAGAAAATAGTTTGCAATTCATTGCATTATGAATAGTAACTCTTATGATTTACTATATTGTAACATTTTTTGAAGTGAGTCTAGAAAAATCAAATCGTTATGTAAATATAAAATTAATAATTAAAATTAAGAAATTTTTATCCAAAATCTCATTTCACGGGCGACGATTGCTGAGGCATAAAATTTTTTTCCTTTTTCGCTTTAAATAACGGTAAATACTAAACCGCGTGTTTCGACCATCTCGTCGAGAGTCCGCGATTTGTGCGCATGCAACACCCCCTTTGTTTGTTTACTTAAACCCAAGAATAGGACGGGCATAATTTAACACAGGTCAACAAATATCAATGTCACATAAATTAATTTTATGAAAATATAAAATGCATCCCCATGATATCCTTATATATATTTTCCGTTTTTTTAGTTACTCGCCTTTAGTTCCTTAGATCCGTCCATAACGATAAATGGCCCTTTTTGACTAAATTAACAGATAAAAAATAAATTTATTCTTTTTTCATATAAAAATTCCTTTTAACTTATATTTCATCACAATATAATAAAAAATTAAATATATATTAATATATCAAGCTCTCTCATCAGCATTTAGATAATACAAAATATTTCGCAAACTTAAAAACGACACGATATATTATCGGTTTTTAATAAAAAATATTATTTGAAGTTTGAATTTAACAGTTTGGCTGTTGTGAATATGCATTCAATTTATTTTTTTTTTGATTTTTGTTTTGTTTTTTGACCTTTTTTCAAAAACTTTCATAGTTCATAGCTGACTAACTAAGTATTAGAAAAAGCGGTAAATGGATTTGAAAATCCTTAAGATGGCAGGTTTGATTTGTAGACTTACATCTCTTAAAAATTTGTTGACCTGTGTAATAGTAAGCATCGCGCCCCCGGTAGGCACAATAGAAATCGAAGCTGCGTAAGTTCAGCACATATATAAGCGTCTAAGGCGGCCACCTTTAAGCCACTGGTTGCTTCGAGGGTAGGCTAGACAGAATCTGAATGTATACCATTCTAAGATGTTGCATGATATATCAAGTTTTTTTTCGATGCTTAAAATTATCTAGTATTTATGAAATTAGGTTTATCAAAAGGGCATTGAAATATGATTATAATTTAAACAATAAATATTGAAAATGCTTTGACATACAGAGAGGGTGGGGAAGCATAAGTAAATGGGTGCTTACAATAATACATTGAAAAGGTCACATTGATGATAAAATGTTAGAGTATTGATAGGGCAGTAATTGAATTAAGTTTTACTTTTTGGTTTGAAAAAGGCTTGCATTTTAGACGGCTGAGGGCTGAGTCTAAAATTAAGTGGTGAAACGAATATTAGTGGTTTACTGATACCTGCCCGATAAAGGGGTCAAAAAACAACTTAAGCATCTAAATGATTTTGACCTTATAAATAGGGTATACTAAAAATTAAATAATAGCCCTTTAACCTAATAAAGTATATCTCATACATAGTCCGACAGTTTAGCGTCTAGAAGTGCCAGAAGTTATGGCTCAATTGATAGGTTAAAAAAAGTAATAAAGTGGCAAGGTTTCTTTAGGACAGGTTAGCATTATTTTTCGAAAACCTTTAAATTGTGTTTGGCCAGATATTAATAACTTTTATTTAAAATAAAATGGCATTTGGTTAGCTACTTCTATCATCCCCTTACAGGTAATGAACTATGGATATATTTTTCATCTGATTGATGTATCAACAAATTCATTTATTATAAAGTATTTTTATCATTTTTTTCAGGTAGCCTGCAGCCGTTAAATTTCTATTCTATACGTTATTTGGTTCTTCGCTCTATCTAGAATTAAAATATTCGCTCATCAAATAAGCGGGTATGAAACTTCAGAAGATCTAAATCACAAACTGAGAAAATTTTGTTGAGCCAGACAATTTTATTTTATCAATCACAAAATCGGGCCAATATTACTTATTTAATCTCGCCTCAGATGTATTTCGTTTCTTCTTTGTTTACATACCTATAAAAGTTGGGAATCGAGCCCGACCCAGCGGTGTTGTCATAAGAATCTAAAAAGAGCCGAGCGGGCCAAGCCTAAATTAAAGAATTGCTTGAATGGCCGATTTTTTTATCGCATTTTGTCATATTATTTTTTAGTATTGCAAGAACTGAAAATGATAAATTTATTATCACGTGATAAAAAAAGGTATTACTTTAATTGCTCTATGCAACCAAAATAAAAACAACGTTAACAATTAAATACGATTTTTATATAGCACGTAATTAACTTTTAAATCTATAAATTTAGGAAGATATAATAAAATTTTGTAACGGAATTTCTATCATCATAGCGGTATGTTTTGACATTCACCTTATTGTAGCATGTGGAGGTGTGTTTTATCATATCACTATTATGACTAAAGATTAAAGTCGGGACCACCCGAATCGCTCAGCACAATGCCCCTAACCCCCCCCCCCCCTTTTAAAACAAGCCGAGCCAAATTACCGGGTGGGCTGAGCCTGAATTAAAAAAAGAAATTACGGGCTGGGCCGGGCCAGGCCGAAGTTTAAAATCTCATATTCACCTATTTTTTTTATATTAGAAAAAGGATTAATGTATTGTCTTATGTATTACTTTCCCACAATTTATTGATATGATATTAAAACAAAATTTATTTGTAATAAAAAAAATTGAGGCGTATTTATAAATTTGGGCCAGACCAGGCCCAAAATCGAATCATTTTGGGCCTAAATTATAAAATATGTCAGTCAAGCCTTGCAAATTAATAGTTAGGTTCAGCGTCTCCTACTCCCAAAATTCCAATGACGAGCTACCCCCTATGGGTAAAAAATATACACCGGGGTAACAATCCCCCCCCCCCCCCCATTGTTTTCTTAATTATTAACAAGGTGCTCTTTTTTTATCAACCGACGATATAAAGAAAATATTTATTTAATAAAAAAGTTATTAAAAATTGTACGAAAACATATAAATGGATAAAATGTAAAATTATTATGACTAAAATTAATTAAAATGATTGTTTAATGGCTACCACGTAAATATTTAAAAGTTAATAAAAAAAATTTATTTGCACAATTAATCTTGATTTAGATTACAATAGGACTAGTTAAAGTAAATTTGAAATTTGGATATAAATATTTAAAATTATCTATAATTGTATCATTATCTAATTCTAACATATCCTCTTCGGACTTTAACAATATTAAATTTTGTAAAAAATTATCTCCCATTTTGTTGCGAAAGTTTAGTTAATTTAATTTTGCTCATGGAACGTTCAGCGCTGCAGCTCGTGATAGTTAATGAAAGCAAGATATAATAAATTTTTTTTAAGTTATCAAAATTGTTAAGTATTTTATTGAGCGCTCTATAAGGTAGCAAAAAATTGTCCTCTGAGCTATTAAACACTGTTTAAGCATCATCCTCATCATCGTTTTCCACGTCTTTATCGGAGGAGTTATCTATATGCTCAGAAATTTTTGAATCTATAAATTAAAAACAATTTTTACCATATAGATCTGTTGAAAGGATACCATTTTTTAGAGCCTGGCGAAAGTATGGAATAAGCATTTTCATTTCTTGAGCAATTGCATATGGGTTGATATCATAAAAATAAATAGGTCCTTTATGTTTTGCACATGGATTTCCGTATATTTCTTTAATGAGGCTGTTGTAAAATACGACACACCCTTATAAAACTCAAGGGTATCATTTAAACCTATCTTCAAATTTCACTAGAATTAGATCCAGAGCTGCAAAAAATGTTTTAGGTAACTACAAATTATAACTCTTTTTACTTTTTAATTATATCTTCTATTTCACCACGTTTACGTTTTAAGTTAAATTCAATATTATTTTGTTCGCAAAAATTATTGTTTCCCCTATAATTAATTCAAATTTGTCTTGATCTAAATTTTAATATAATAACACCAACATATATATGTTATATAAATTTTATAAATAAAAACATATGTAAAATAAATAAGAAAAATAACAAAATATAATTAAAGTTTATTGGACGGCAATAAATCAAAAAAACATATATTAAATAAATTTTAAAAATAACAAAAAAATTTAAATATATATATTGCTGGTCAAGGGGGTCTTTTCCCTCATTTAACCCCTATATTGTTATACCTACCCCCCATGAACAACCTACCCCCCACGGCCAATTTTTATGAGCCACGCTCGTCATACCCACCCCGGAGTAGGAGACGCTGGTTAGGTTTAACCTTAAACCTATAATTAACATTATTGAATCGAAAAACAACAAATATCGGAACTCGGT
>CM060244.1:10624934-10725639 GCA_030555515.1 Acutogordius australiensis
TTTTTCCTGTAATAAACTTTGGGATTAGATTATTATGTCATAATTTTTTCTTGCGTAGTAATATTATTGGATTATGAAAAAATTTAAAGTGACCTATTTATATTAAAGTTTAAATTTAACATTTTAAAAACTAGGTTTGATAACGTAAATTACAATGGCTAAGTAAGAAATGTAATATTTGTTAACAAAAATGGACCAAATTAGTTTAAGTATGGAAAATAAATGAATATGAACAGTGTCTTTTTTAAAAACTCCGGTCAATTTTAAAGCAGGATAATTTAAAATTTTATAGAATAGCAAGGTCACTTTATATCGCAGGTATAGGGCTGCAGATATTTTGGTCTTTTATATGAGAACTTTAAAATCAATAAGATTATAAAGGAATTGGAGTTAGGGGAATAAAAGCTATCCAATTCTACGGTTCATTCTTGAGGTCTAGATCCATACCAATAAATGTTAATATTCATATTTAATTTTCAATCATTCTATTTAACTTAGGCAAAATTTCGTCTCCTTTTAAATAACATCCCGCTTAAGATTTACGATCAAGTCATTCCCTGGATAATTGAATATCCTTTAAGAGCTTGCTCTTTTCTTCCCAAGCCTGGTCCACTGTGGGTGTACGGAGGAAAGATGGGTCAAACAGAGAGAAAACAAACGTAATAGGCAAAACAATAAACAACTGCACTGATAAAAATCGTGGTTGGACAAAGGGAATATAATAAAAAAATCAAAAAATATTTAATGAAATTTGTGTTTAAAAAAAGTAAAAGTAGATCTAGATTTGGGTATTTTTGTATAATTAATAATGTCGAGTTTAAAGCAAAACCTGATATTTTGCCCGGCCCGCCCGACTTTTTTCGTTCAATTCTACGGGCCCGGTTTATTATTTTATTTATTTTTGACCCGATGCGGTTTAAATTACATATATAGTTATGTAATAAAATTTAAAAACAAAACAGTGCGTCAAAAGATAAACCTTTACAATTTAAAAATAAAATTGTCTGTTTAAGTCCTTATTAAAGATCGAGCGACCTTCAGCTCAAGTAAATTTAATGGTCTTCTACACTCAATAAACATGAGACTGACTACTTATTATTATGGTGACCTCCAACTACCCAAAACAATTCCTTTTTGTAAGTGTTAAAGGTAAACCTCACTGGCCCGCATTAAATTTCAAACTCTGCGGGTCATTTAAAAGGGCAAATAGAAAAAGTTGAAGAAATTTTATTACACAGGTCAACAAATATCAATGTCAGAAGCGTAAATTTTATGAAAATCTCATATATATTTTTCGTTTTTAGTTTATTTCGTCTTTGGCTCTTTAGATCTGTGTATAACAAAAAATGACCTTTTTTTGACCAAATTCACATATAAATATACCCTAAAAAGAAAAATTTTAAAAGTTTTTTGCATATATTGTAACTTATATTTGTAATCACAAATAATAAAAAATAAATTTTATTAATATATAAAGCTCTTACATCGGCCTTTAGATAATACAAAATATTTCGCGTCCAAACTTAGATACGACATGATGTATTATTGGTTTTTAAAAAATTATTTAAAGTTTGATAACAGTTTGACCATTGTGAACATGCAAAAATAAAATTTCAAATTATTTTGATTATTAATTCTTTTTTGGTTTTTTGACCTTTTTTTCCCATTTTTTATATTTATAACTGACTAACTATGTTTGATTAAGAAAAACGGTAAACGGTTTTGATATT
The DNA here is from genome assembly GCA_030555515.1 of Acutogordius australiensis. Classification (NCBI taxonomy): domain Eukaryota; kingdom Metazoa; phylum Nematomorpha; class Gordioida; order Gordea; family Gordiidae; genus Acutogordius; species Acutogordius australiensis. The sequence continues at coordinate 10,626,665 of CM060244.1, forward strand.
CCCTAAGATGGCAGGTTTGATCTCTGTAGTTAATTATCTCTCAAAAAATTGTTGACCTGTATTAGCACAGAGTTTTTTAAGTCTTTATTTGGCAAAATATGGTTCCCAAATTCGATCTTTAATGATAGTTAGGATCAATAGATTAAGCGTTAGGAAGATAACCGGTTTATGTGTAAGGACAATCCAAGCAATACTGAGCGTCGAACTAATTTTAAAAGCAAAAATATTTCAAACGCATTTAAGCGCCTAGAAATAGTTGCCTTAGAAGTGCCAATGATTCAATGACCGGCCTAGGTCAAAATATTGACTGTCATAATGTTAACTTATATGCATACGTACGATTGAATTTAAAGGCCCAGCCGTTTTTAGATGGGCTAAGCAGGTAACCTGGCAAAACCAAACTACCTTTGAAATTAGAGTGGCGCGACAGGCATCAAAATACCAGTAAAAAATAAAAGACCAGTCAGAAAAAGGGGGCCCGAGCGAGGTCTACCCCCACCCCCTCCCTCCCCTAGTACGGCTCTGTTAATGGCTATGTAAGCTATGTCAATGATGTAAAAATAAAAGCTCCCTGATTTTTATTAGTTAGATAAAATCAATCTTTTTTAAATTACCCGGCACCGTTATATATTTAATAAGCATCAAATCAAAAAACTGTGTTGTAATACAAAAGTTAAAAAAAAATGAAAAGTAAAAAAACACTTATATTTAGGTTGGTATGCCATTAATTTAACTTTACATAATTGTTTTGTTGGTGGACAAATCAAAGTTAAGCATATTCTTGGGCTAAACTCATCTTTTTGTTGTTATATGGAAAAGTAAAGGGTTTTAGCTTTATGTGGATTTAAAATATGTATAAAAGTTCCAATTTTGCTATTTAGTTTCCCTTAAAAAACTATTAAATTTTTAATTAATTAAAAAACAAAAAACTTTTAACATAAAAATGAGTTTCCCAGCTCTGAAACTAATAAGCCGATTTATTACTTTTTGCAAAAAAAAATTTTGTAGCACAACACAGCTAACGTTAATTTTAAATATTATTAAAACTCATATGTTATTTTATATATAACATAAATTGAGCAAATTCTTAAAGTTACGTAATTTAAACCTTTATTATGAGGTATAAAATTTTAAAAACCAATTTAAATTTATTTATTTACCAAAAAAAAAATTGTTTAAATGCAATGATAATAAATCTATAAAATAAATTTAAAATTGTTACAAAGAAAATTATGGTTGTTGTTTAGTAGGATAGCGTTCTATAATCCAGCTAGACGCTATGTTCAAAATCAAAAGCCGAACGATAAAAAAGTGTGTTACTTTCAATGGTAGAGTTATAATAGCACTTGTCATTCATCAGGTAAACTTTTGAATGTTTACACACCTTTAACATAAGTTATAAAATATGAAATTTATTAAGAAAAATAAAATTTATGAATTTCAGTTAAAAATAGATAAAAAAACATTTAATTACCAAATAAAAAACATTTTATTCGTTTATAATATATTTCATATTCAAATTTACCGATTAACCTCAACTAAGAAATTAAAACTATCACCAGTGTTAGAAAAACAAAAAATAATGGGCACATGAATTTCACTTAAGGCAACGTTCATGAACTTGTTTTTGTTTAATATTTTAAGTATTTTTTCAAATTAAATTTTAACAGAAAATATTTTTCAAAAAAATTTTGAAAAAAAAAAATTAAAATGTTTATGTAATTTAAATTTTTTGAAAATAAACGCACTTTGAACGAGCCTGACATAAATTCTAAATTACGGAAAAACAAAAAAGAAATTATATGCTAAAATATTAAAAAAATGGGAGGAGAGTATTAGAACATAATTTTATAAAAGAGTTTTTTAATTCAATAAAAAAAATTTAAAAGGCATCATTAACCTCAATAGTTGACAAGAGTTAAAATAAAATTTTCTAAAATTTATATTAATATTTTTAATATATAAGAAAAGCCATTTTTTTTATTGGTAAACTATGTTTCAGTTAAAAAGGGTCTTTTCTATCCTTTTTACAATAATATTTTAATATATTTGCATTATATTAAGTGATATAAAGCAAAAAGATACCATCAACTTTTTTAACTTTTAAATAATTAAATATCTAAAATATTTTACGTGCTAAGTTTAATAAAATGAGAAGCATACTATGGAAACTTTATGGCAGAATTTTTAAAATTAGAACTATCAGAAATTTTCTTTTTTTAAGTAAATTTTTTTACATTTCTTTTGTTTTCTAATGTTTACATTAATAACATTCTTCTAAGACAATTCAACAAATATTAATAATATACCATATGGTATTTAGGCGGAAATATAGACATAGGCCCCGAAGTGTATACATATGATCCGGTTTCTAATGAATTTAAGATACAAACAAGTTTTTTATGTAAGCTAAGACAAAAATTGTAATTTGGAATATATTCTATGTCATTTAGAAATTCAAGTTGTATGACAATTGCCCTAATTTAGTGCCAATCGCTTAAACAGGGTTTTAGATTATTGCCCGTTGTACAATTATTTTAGATTATGGTGAACAATAATAAATTATTTGAGCTCATTGAAACAATCGCTTTTTAATGAATTTTCAGTAAAATATTTACTGTAACTTTTGCATAAATAAAAAAACAAATCATTTTTTTAAGAATAAAATTAAATTGATCTTTGTTAAAATTTGCACGAATTTATTATATAAAGTTATATTTTTCCTCACTCAGCAACACAGACTGAATTTTCTTGAAACAATATAAAACATGATATACAATACGTTGCTTAAAAACATTATTAGTAGAAATATAGAATAATTGCTCAATAAAGGGCATTAGGTGATGGGCAAATGTTTGAAGAAATGGCGTACCCTAATACATTGAGAAAAAAAGAAAAGCACAGTAGTTTAGTGCCTAAGGTAAAAAGAAATTGCTAAATGTCCTCGAGCAAATTGCACTAACGACCTAATTTTTTGAAAATAATTGTAAATCAAGCTATGGATGTCGGGTTGTTTTAAAATTTTTAAAACATAAAATCTGTCAAACCAATAAACTACAAATTTTTATATAATAAACTATGTAAACAAGCAGGTTAGGCCATAACCCGGTATTTTTTCTAAAGATTCACTCACCAATTGCTTTTTAATTAAATTTTGTGTGCAAATAATTTTGGCGCGCGCACATAGCGAAACGTTAAAAAGCCTAAAAAGTCTTACATAGTTTTGTGATAAAACTCCGATTTTTTTGTGTATGTGAAGAAGTTAAAAGGCGCGCATAAATAATTACAATGTAAGAAAATGCTTAAATATTGAAATTATTATATTAAGGCATTTAAAAGAATAGGCCTAGACTTAATGTTTTTTGAATTCGTATACATTCCATATCATTTTATATTCTTATCATTAAGATATAACAAATCATGGCGTTGACACATTAATGAAGAATGCTAATATTATAATTATTTGGTGCAAAAAACCAAAAACACCACAGCCTTCCTGAAAGCTTGTCATAAGCACATAAATAGATGACAAGAGTTCAAAAATGAATTTAAGAATATTATAATGCATATCTATAAATAAAATAAAAATTTACCAATCCAAACAGGCATAATGCTAAACTTGTTGACAGTTGAAATATTGGTCCTTTAATTAAAAAAATTTTATAAAGTTGATTGTGTCCCATTAAAATCCCACGAAAAAATTGTCTTGTTTGACTTTTTACCACTATATTAGATAATTTACTAGCTAGCCAGACTTGTAAAGCCCGGCTTTAAAATAAAAAATTTAGGTATATGGACTTCACATGGTAAATTTCGATGTCGAAAACCATGATGTTGCTTAAATAAATTTTAAACTTAACTATTTGTAACCTTATTGTCAGGGGCGTATGCAGAAACTTTTCTAAAGGGGAGCAAGAAATTTTTTAGAGGAAAGGAACTAAAAATTTAGTTTTATTATCAATATTTTATCTGTAAAATTATTTTATAAGGCTGTATATTTTCCAAATAGCTATTTTACTGATTTCTATTTCCTTTTATATGTGTGATATATAAATTCAACCTGTCATCATAAAAATTTAAAAAAAAATTTTAAAGGGGGGCGATTGCCCCCTTTTGACTCTCCTGCCTCAATACGACCCTGCTTATTATATTCTTTTAAATAGTTATACATGTTATAATACAGGTTTGTATTGTAATGGTATTAAATATTCTCTAAAATATCAAGCATTTAAATAAGTAATAGCTAATATCAAATCATTTTATTTTCAGAATCTTTTTATTTCACTAGACCTTAAATCACGATTTGACTGATACATTTAATATATTAACAAAATTAAATTAATGTAATATAAAAATAAATTTTTATTTTTTTTTATTTTAAGTTAAATAAAATATTTATATAAATTTATGAAAATTTATAAAAAACGAGCACGTATACATCTTTAGAATATGATAAAGTTTATAGCTTTGAACTCTTGAAGTTATAGAGGTTTGGGGTCCGTAAGAACCCTAGTCTAGCAATCACGTTACAAATTTCTTACCCTAGCATGCGGGTTAAAATTCATTTAACAAAGATAAATGATGTGATTCCAACTTGTATATAATGTATTCTACTTTGTTAATTTTAAAAACATAGATAAATGCTATGCTTTCATTTTCAGTTATACGACTTGACTGGGAAATAAACATTTATTTAATAGGTCACCACCGCTAAAAAACTGTATTTGTTAATTACATTACCCTTATTAATTTTGGCCATGAATCATTGGGGTATTTAGGGGGGGGTCAAAAGGGGGCAATTGCCCCCGTTTAGAATTTTTTTAATTTTTATGATGTAACCAGCGGTTGAATTTATATATCAAACATATAAAAGAGAATAGAAATCAATAAAATTGCTATTTGGAAAATATACAACCTTAAAATATTTTTGCAAATAAAATTTTATATTAGAATTGAATTTGTTGTTGCTTTCCTCAAAAAAATTATTGCCCCCCTTTAAAAAACTGCATATGCCCCTGCCATCAATGTATACTATACGCTAATTTATATGAATATTAGACTTGAAATGGAAAAAGATATAGCATACTTACCGACAAGGATTCCAATTTTCAAAATCTCCATGGATGCCATTGCAACTCTTGTAAAAATATAATTTTATAAATGAAAAGTTTTTTTTACACTTTTCCTTTAAAGAGCCCCGTATGGCCTTTCTCCAAACAGATTGATATCGCTGAGGTAAAAAGATTTGATTTAGGGATAGGCATAAGCATTGCCAAGGCTTAGCTATTCAACAGCTTATAAAACTGCATACGATACTTTTGTTTAAAAATAAAAACTGCCTTAATCAGGTCGTCCAGGTCCAGAAAGTCACCAGCCTATTTATAACGAGCCGGACAGGCAGGAAAAAATAATTTTATGTACTTTGCAAAAATACATTTTAATTTTAAATATTATTATACCTTCATTTCAAATCAGTTTTTTGTTTTTAATATTTTCTTCACCTTTCGTAACTGATTCTAAAAAAATTTTGCCTCTCTCGTTCAATAATAACCCATTGAGGATTTTATTTTCCTGTGAGGCAACTTTGTTTATAAATAAAAAAGAAAGCTTAAAGGTTTTATTTATTAGTTTAGCCAACCATTTTCTACCTAATGTTTTATTAAACCTATAGAATATAGATTGAAAATTTGGTAAACAGTATTTTAGCAAAAATTGCCAAGTCAGGCTTATGTGCTAAAGTTTGGGTGAGATTTTAAAACGGCAAATAGATTTTAAAAAAGGACACGGAATTCTATTTTCATATTCTATTATTTCTTACCTAACACTTAGCGCGGATAAATATAATTAAATTACCTCATCATTATCGGCTAAAAATGTAAAAAATAGTGGTTTATAATGGCAAGTTCGCCCTATATTGAATTTTTTTTCTTGTAAAATAGCAATTCCACAAAAAATAAGTCTCACCTAAAGCATTTATTTCTAAAATAAATGTTTTAAAAATAAAGTAAAAAAAAATTCTTTTTTTTAAGAGTTAGATATTAAAATGTAAAGAATTTTGATGGCTCTCCACCAAGTTAATTTTTATATAAAAACAATTGTTATATAAAATTAAATTATTTTAGTTTAGAACTAGTATATAAAATTTTTAGGCACTGAAAACTATTATCGGATATGCATGTATTTCTGAATTTAGTCGACCGTTGTAAATGAAGCATTTTACATAATATTTGCGATTAATTTCTAATCATATGAGAATAAATTAAATAACGGTTTTTCTCATTCCAAAATCATTAAACTTTGGCTTCAAATATTTCGCCAGATCAATCTTAGGCTACGTGCAAAGTGACTTTTTATTTTTGTAAATATTTTTTTTTTCAAAATTTTTTTTTCAAATTTCTAAAAAGTATTTTGTGTGCTTAAACCAAATTATTCTTTTTAAGAAATTGTTCATTTACAAAATTTAATTTTTAAAAATTTTAAAAATTTTCGGAAATAAAAACTCACCTTCTCACATATGGGCATGTATAAAGTGAGTTTAAATTTTGGAAAATTTAAAAATTATATATTTTTTTTAAATTTTTGTTTTATAATTTTTGTGTCTTTTTTTAAATTTGGCAACCTTTTGCAAATGACTATATTCCTATGTTATAAAGTAAAAAAAAGTTTATTTTGAACGTGGCCTATATTGTTTATGGGGCAATAACAATTTTTAATATTTTATTTGTTTTATTATGCTATTCGAAAATAAAAATAACTCGGTTAAATTTATGTTTTCAGTTAAAAAATAAGGTCAATAAGCTAATGTACTTGGCTAAACAATTAACAAACTATAATTAGGCCAAAAATAGTTTGAATTGGGACCTGTCGAGCTTACAAAATTTTGACCCGATTTTACTTATCACATTAAACAAAATACATTATTTTTAATTCTAAATACATTCTTCACTTCAACTAATTTAAAAATTAAGACACATATCTAGCTCAGTTTTCGCTCTTAAAACACATTGAATTATCGGTTATTAAATAGCTCTACTTCACCCATTTTATTTTAATTTTTTTATTTAAATTTGTTTAATTTTTTTAATTTTAATGTATTTTGCCTCTATATTTAAAATCTCAACATTTTAAATGATAAAACTCGAAAATGGTAAAATATATTTGAAAACTTTAAAACATAAATTTTTTTTTATTTAAAACTAAATTTTTACAACTAACTTTTTTTAATTAAGAAAAAGAAACTTAAAAGCTTATTTATTTAAAAAAAATTATGGTTATATATTTAACTTTAACAAGATTTGGACAATAGTTTTTCCCTTTTGACAATAATAATTTAAAAAAAAATTAATTTTAAATAACCGGAAAAACATAAGATATAGGTAAAATATATTTTGTGTGTTTTTTACACCATTTTAAACATTCTTTTATCGATCTTCTAAATAGGGTTGAAATATATATAAAACACAATTTACTTGTTAAAAATTTGATGTAAGGTTTTTCTATATGTTACATCAAAATAAATTTTAACTCCCGATTATAATATATGTAAATTATACAATTACTATAAATCGCAAATTTTTGCCTCACCCCATTTTATTTAATTTTAAAATACAAACGGGGTAAAATAAATATGATCATTTGTTAAACTAATACAACTGAAAAAAACAATGTCATAGATAAAGACAATCAGCTTTCCTTTAAAGTCATTATTGCCTACATCTTATATTGTACTCAGGTATCAACAAAAAATTTCAAATTTTATTCCACATGTTTATTATAAGGTAAAACCTTTTTTTGTTTTAATAGTTTTAAAAAGAGCGGATACTTATTTTATTTATTAAACTGGTATATAGTTATACAATGAGCCATCTTTTTTACATTTTTTTATAAAATATATATTAAAACACATAAATTATGATTATATAATGTCACCGCGTTTTTTAATTGATTAGAAACCCAATGGGTTTTAATTTTACGAAAAAAAAACTGTTAAGACACGGCCAATACTAAAAATTATTTGATGTATTTGTTTGAGCCAATTAAACATTGAAATAGCTAAATTATAATAATAGTAACCTCTGTAAAACAATCCAATTTATAAATTTTTTTAGTTTATGCATAAGAAAAGAATGAAATTTTTAGAAAGGTGAATAGCCAAGAAATCATAAATTATAATTTGCTTTTTTTCTAACAAAAAAATTGATTATAACACAGGTCAACAAAGTCAGCTATAAACAAAAATTAAATATCAAAAATAAAAAAAAGTTTTATAAACAATATATTAAAATTTTTTTTGCATATTCACAACAGCTAAATTGTTAAATCAATTTTTAGTAAAAATCGATAATAAATAATGTCGTATTTAAGTTTGGACTTAAAATATTCTGTACTAAAAGCTGATGTAAGAGCTCGATATACTTAAAAATTAAGTTTCATTATTTGGTATGATAAATGCAAGTTACAAGGAATTTTTATATGAAGATATTTTTATAGTTCTACGATTTTATAATTTCATAAACTTATTTTTTGACATTGTTATTTATTGACCTGTGTAATAAGGAGTAGAAATAGATATTATATTGCAACAAAATCAAAAATAATCTTATTACAACCGGATATATAACCTATCAAATAATAATATAGCCCTTGACCGGGTTTCCAATACAGATTTTTTGTTAAACTGATTACAGTGGCCATATTAAAGAAATTAAAGTCGAGACCCAAGAGCCTGCCACGTTCAATGCAGTCGTGCCCAAAAACGGGCCGAGCGGTCCCAAAATTTAAAGCCGGCTAAGTTATAAAAAAAAATCTGGCAAAATTTACTGACCGGCTCGGTTTGAACTACCATAGTCAGTAATACTACCAAAAAATGACATTGCCATTCAATATTTTTAAGCATCGAATTTATGATTCTTGTGAAATACTTTAAATGATTAAAAGAATTAGTTACTTAAATAAAAATACTCTTTTTTGTTTAAGCACCATGCTTTTTGATCTTAGCATATAACAATTTTAATTTTATAAATTTTTTAATATTTAACAAATTTATGAGAGTTATAAGCTAACTAAGATCAAACCTCCTATCGTAAGGATATTCAAATTTACCGTTTTTTCTAAATAAATAAGTTAGCTATAAACATTAAAAATTTTAGAAAAAATGTCAAAAAACAAAAAAAGATTCAAAATAAAAATAAATTGATATTTTCGCATATAAACAACTAAACTGTTCCAAACTCCAAATAATTTATACATTAAAAACGATTATCGTTTCGTATTTAAGTTTAGATGGGAAATATTCTGTATTATCTAAATGCTGATGTAAGAGCTTGTAAAAAAATTCTATTTCTCATTATTTGAGATGATAAATATAAGTTACAAGGGACTTTATATATGAAAATAAAATTCCTGAATTATTTCTTTTAGGGTATTCTCAAGGTCGCAATTTAAATTTTGTCACAACAGGCCGTTTTGATATGGACGGATCTAAGGAGCCGAAGGCGAAAGAAATTTAAAAACGGAAAATTTATATGAGATATGGCCATCATGGGAATGTATGCTTTCATGTTTTCATAAACTTTTTTTTGTCACATTGATATTTGTAGACGTGTGATATATTGGTGCTCAAAAGCTATGTAATTAGCTTTGAAAAATTATTAATATCACCGTATTTTTGATTCGGGTCAATAAATTAGGCTTTTTTAAAAATTTAAACGAATATATCACATATGTGGTTGATATATTGACTCGGCAAAATATAGTAACGGTTGATGCCCATACCTGCCCCCAATCTATATATTTCATTTTCATGAGCAAGTAAATTGATATATTTATAATTTGTTCTAACCGATATCTATCGAGTTCAAAATGTCAGCGTCTTGTTCAATGCGCCTAGTTCGTTCCCTATTTACACCAACCTGGCATTTATTTTGCGTGTATGCGGGCGATCCAATACATAGCTGATAAATAATAAGATAATTTACATGTTTGCTAAATCTAGCAATACTTTATTTTAATTTTGTGTTAATTATATTATTTATGTAAATATATTTGATCTAAATAAGTATCGTATGGTATTAGGCAGAGTATTACCTAATTAATGAAAAATGTTGAGAGAAATTAACCAAGAGATTAAATAATTATAGGGAAAGATATAAGCAATAATGTTCAAACTTATTCATTTTAAATAACTCGCTGATCCCAGGGATGGGTATGTAAAAAGTTATGCATGGTGGGGGACCAGCGTATTACAATTTTATATATCTTTGCAAGAGGTTAATGTTTTAATTAAATTTTAGATAATTAAGTGTTCTTTAATTATATTAAAAATTCTATGTTTCCCAATTTATTTTATATTTCAATTTTGCAAGATACAGAAACATATTCAAATAAATAAGTTTTTAATAATTTTTCACATTTTAGATAAAATCTAAAATTGAACATACAATGTTGCAGCAAGTGCATACATAATGTTGTTAAAAGTATTTTTACAAAATTCATGAAAATGTTAATCTAGAAAAAATTTTAATGCTAATACATCGCTTTTTCAAGCATGAGCTTCTAAATTCAACGTACCGGAAATAAGGAAAAACTACTAAAAAATTGTGTCTTTAAATCATTAAAAGTTTTTTTTTGTAAAATATTAATTCCAAAATTATTGATGTACCTGCAAAAAAAATCTGACCATTTTTAGGTATTAGTAAATATATCTTCCATAAAATCGATATGATTACATAATAAGGCAACAATCTGATATAAATGACCAGGACATAATTCTCCAAATACTTATAGTAGGGTGTTTTTGGGTATAAACTTCATTTTAATATTAATTTAAAAATTCACTGATTGGAAAAAAAAATTTATTTTAATTGAAAAACAATGAATTTGATTAGTCCTAACGTTTTAAGCATTTTTGATTTCATGTATATGTGATATTTTCAATTAAAGAAGTGCTGGGGTACCCAGACAATTACGGGATCACAAGTCTCAATAAATTTTAAACATTAAATTAAAAAAAATGCATGGGATAATATAAACTAACGATTGAAATCCGAAATTAAATTGGCGCCTAAGGTTAGTTAGCCCTGTAATTAAAATGTAAAATCTATTATTTCGTACGTAATTAGGTTATTTTTTGCACCATCAAAGTCCTTCAAAAACAACTGTTTTCATGCTGCCTCCCCCTCCCCCCCCCTTTCATTTGCTGGCTATTTTGACCTCGATTAACAATACCCCTAACCTGTCACTTCTAAAATTATAGCATTATATAGTTGTGCGACTCTTGACAAAATAATAATATTTATTTTGTAACATACCCAGAGACTCTTATTCTTTATATCGAATCTGCGTTGAATTTCTATAGCCTCTATTTTACCATCTAAGTTATAAGAATTAAATAGAGATTAGAATGTTTGAGGAGTTCAAACTCAAATGAAAAATGTCCTTACGCAAATGGCAATGAATTTATTGTCAAATGCTCGCTTTTTATTTTTTATTTTTATCACTTCAAAAAATTTTTGAGAGTTTTGAGCTAGACCTGTCATCATAAAATATTTTATAGCCAACTTTTAAATTAGCCATCTATGTTTAAAATTTTAGTAAATATTGAAAAAACAAAAAGAATTCAAAAAAACTGAGATTTTTTAATATATTAACAACAGCTAAACTGTTAAATTAAAACTTTAAATATCATTCATTAAAATACTATAAATTATGTAAAACAATATTCTGTAACAATTTGTCGATGTAAGAGCATGATATACTTAAAAATTTTATATTTTATTTAAGAAAATTTAAGTTACAAGTAATTTTTAAATAAAAATTTTTGCATTTTTTAGGGTTCCTCGAGGTACCAAAATTCGTCATTATTAAAAATGGCTATTTGTTTTTTATGGACGTTTCCAACCGAAAGCGGAAGTTTCGATAAACGAAAAATTTTAATGAAATTCTAAGTAGGATTAAATCAGTGTCAACTTTTTTTGACATTGATATTTGTCGACCTGGGTCATACGGTAACGCGTTTTTAAAACTTATCGATACTAGACTATTAATTCACCTACGTGTTGCATTTCCTTTAAATAATTTTTTGTGTAAGGGCACGTACAAAGTGAGTTTTTATTCGTGAAATTTTAAAAGTTTTGAAAAATTTTATTTTGTAAAAAAAACGCAAATTTTCAAAAAGTCGCCAAATTTAATATATGCACATAAAATAATTTTTCTAAAATAAAAAATTTTTAAAAAAATTAAAAAAAAATTTTTTTTTAAATTTCAGAATTTCAAAATTTTACGAAGATAAAAATTAACTTTGCACGTGCCCTAAAATATAAATAGCACTGTGCAAAATATTTAACATTATTTTTCGGGCAAAGATAAAATAGGGCAAATTGTAATGTTAATGTTTGACTTCCGTATTCCCGTCGTATATTAAACTTAGGTAGTCATAAACTAATGCTTCACCAATTTTGAGGTCCTACAGCTAAGCATAAATTTGATAGTCTTAAACAAAAATATAAAATTTTTCTGCCCAGTTATTACCAAATTTCTATACTATTTTTTTTTTTACATTTTTTTTTATTATCCAAAATTTTTGTGCCTAATTTCTAAATTCCTTTTTAAAAGAAGTGACCTCTTTATGTTTTAAACAGATATTACAACTGATATTATTATAAACCCCCCCCCCCTTTTAACAGAATATAGTGCCCCTTTTGTGTGAGGCATATCGTCAGCATATATTTAAACGGTGTGCTTAAGTTTAAAATTGACCATATTTCGATACAAAAATTATAACTATAGAGTATAAGGGTTAGCGAATGAATTAAATAAGCCTGATTAATGCATAAACTATATTTTGTTGCAGGTATTATTTATTTAATAGAAAGTTTACCTTTATCAGCCACATTTACATACAGAGGGTCTTTGTCAGTACTATATTACATATAGAATTAATTATAATGCCTGAATATATAAATCCTTATTTATATATGGTCGTGCCCAAAGGCATATCTAAAATTTAAAAAATGGGAGAGGGGGCGGGTAAAAAATTTTGAACTTTAACCGTTATATGTAATAGTTTACGAACATATGTACACAAAAAACCTTTTGAATACATATTGTTGGATAAATATTTCTATCTACTTATATCCTCGATAATTATCAATAACACCAGCAAATTAAACTAAAAATGTAAGACTTATAAAACAGATTATGTAAAAAATTATGACAATGGGGCGAAACAATTTTCAAGATGGCCTCATCCCATATATATTGTCTGCTCCTCCTTTCTCTGTTTTCACGCAGGTCTAGTCTCTGAAGTTAGCTCACTGTCAAAATTTGTTAACCTGTGTAATAGAATTGGTGTTAAATAAACTCAGTGTATTATTCAGTTGAAGTTTAGGCCTTAAATAATAACTTTATAATACTTGCTCGACTATTTTAGTAAAATCAACAATTTCACCCATCATATTTATTTGTGTCTTATTTCGTGTGTGTTTTATCATACAACAAAATCTTACAAAATTATTTAACTAACAAATACAAATAATAACACATATTCAATGTGTTTTATCATTAGCAGCAATAATGCTTTTGCCTTTAATAACCATGATTCACAAATTTTCGAATCCATCCTTAAATCAAGAACAAAATACACATAGCCTTAAGGAGGTTACAACAGCATCAAACAGGTTCATGTGTGCATTTTTTCCTAGAGAAACTGCATTTTTACATTTTAAAACCATTCAGAAATTTATACCATAATCGCATTTTGTATCCAATGTTTATTCTATAATTGGCGCCTTCCTAATTCAGCAGATAAATGAAAATGATGCCTTACTAAATTTCTTCAATTTCAAGTTTTTTAGTTTATGTCTCGCACAGTTTTCAATAATAGTTTTTCTTTTGTTTAAGATCGGGTATATGATTCAAATTCAAAAATAAGGGCTTGACGTAAAAAAAATGTCACGAGAATATAACTGTAGATTGAAGTAACAAATTTTTACACTTTATGTTAAAAAAATAGAACTTTGTCGGCTGACCATTGAACTAGCCTATAATGTAGAAAGGGCCCATAACTAAAGACAATATCCAATAGTTCGTTAAATTATGCAGCATATAGTTATATAGCAATCTATTACATTAAATTTTCTTTTAACTAAACAATTAAAATTCATATGAATTGGACAACAAAATTTGGACGACCTTAAGCATCATTGATGGCAACTATCGTTTTTGGTCAAGTTTTGGTGCTTATTTCGAATATAAAATCAGAATTAGCCAATGCCTAAGATTTTTAATTATTTAGTGTCGAAGTTGAGATTTTTCGATTTTGGGGGTATTTTAGGCTTTTATATCACAAATATGGGTAGTAGCAAATACAAAAACATTCATTATTAACGTAAGGCGTTTAAATTTTTTTTTAATACTAATTTTTTATTATTTTTTTATTTTTAAATTAGTTGTTGTCAAATCCTTTTTTGATCCCAAATAACTTGAAAGTAAATTGCTAACACTGCTATGACCCTTTTTTGATGAGTTATTTATTAGGAATCTGAATATGTCAGTAGATTTTTTGAAAATTTAGTAGTTAAAAAAATTTTTTAAATTTTCTTATGAAATTTGGACGCGGTTTAAAAAAATTGAAAGCATTGGAAAAAAACTAAACCTGATATTGTTATCGCAAGAAAATTCTCTACAAAACTCTCTTAAAATCGTTCATGTTTTTTTTGTTGTCCAGTGTTATGATTATAATTCGGGGCCACGCAAAAACTAAATGATGTCAAAGATAGTTAAAGCCACGTTCTGAACATTTTTTTTAATTTTTATAAATTTAGGCGCGTTCAGAGTTATTTTTTTATTATAAAAGTTGATTTAAAAATTTTATTTGGGTCGTTTAGATTTAATTACATTTTACAATTTTTTGGTACACCCGGAACAATTGCTCTGATTATATAAATTTTATTAAATTTCTTCTAATTTTAAAGAGCTGAAATCATTTGATTTTAAAAAACTTTTTTTAAATTTAACCGTTTTTCAATTTAAAAAATTTTTGAATTAAAACAAAATTTAATTTTGAACCCATAGAATGCATGCCAAAATAAATAAAGAATTAATTTTTAAATATTTATTTCGAATATAAATATTCACTTTATACTTAGGCGAAAATACAAAATTTAAACTTTTGTACGGCCCAAAAATATTTCTTAGCACTGAAAATAATTAAAACAGAGGCTTACATGTTACTACAAGACACCATTTCAGATATATTCCGGCATGCATCTATAACCTTATATAAGATATAAAAATGGCAACTATATGGACATTAGGCCATTCCAAATTGGCTTTAAGTAAAACGCTTAAAACACCGGAATATTTACAAATACCAATAATTTTTAATAAGTAACC
The DNA here is from genome assembly GCA_030555515.1 of Acutogordius australiensis. NCBI lineage: Eukaryota > Metazoa > Nematomorpha > Gordioida > Gordea > Gordiidae > Acutogordius > Acutogordius australiensis. The sequence continues at coordinate 10,642,058 of CM060244.1, forward strand.
TTTTTAATTTTGTATTTTAAAAAGCAATTAATAATAAATTACAAGTGGCCAAAATTTGTTTTTATTATTATATATAATTCAGGGCTGGAAAAAAAACTAAATGGGCTTTTTTTAACAAGTTTTTGAGTTTTTTTTTCACAAAAGCCCACAAACTCGTGGGCATGGCAAAAGAAAAGCCCCCTTGTCTTAAAAAAAAGGGCATATTTAACATAAAGCCCCTATTCTCAAAAAAAAAACTCCTAGAAGTTTAAGAAAAAATAACCCAGCCATCTATATTATGAAGAAAAAATCAAAATTTTTTGAAATTATTGTAAAAAAAAACAAAAAATGGGCTTTTTAGGGCGCTTTTATAAGCCACTTTTTGGGGTCTTTTTGGCCCCTTTTAGGGACTTTTTTTGAATTTATTTTGGCACTTTATTTGTAGCTCCCTTTATTTCTTTAGTTTTAAGGGAAAAAATAAGACAAAGTTTTTTGGCTCATTGTTTTCCCAGCAATGATATAATTTTAATATTTGACTATATATTTTTGATAATTAATTTAGTTTAAGGCAACCATGCGTTTTCCTTGGCACACATTTAAATTTAATATGACAAAAAAAATACAAATTATCTAAAAAATTCTAAGCTAATTAAAAGTTTACATTTATTTTTAATGTAAGGAATTAATAAAGCGGGTTAAGCTTTAAGCGTGAATATAATTATAATATTTCAGCTTTTCTGTCAAAATATTGTTTTCCCTTATAACTCTTTCCATTAAATTTAAACAAAACAATGGGCATAACCGAAAAATTGTCTTCAGCTCTAACTGTAATTTCGTCAGTGTTAAAAGCTATTCCGCTAGGAGAATTTTATTTGGACTTGATTGTAACGTCAAACGCCTATCGTCAGTGAAAGCTTCGTCGGCGGACTTTTGTTTAGACCTGACCTCATCTCCAAATTTTATCTGCCTAAAAAGTTTGTATAATTCAGCAAATAATTTTAAATTTTGAAAAGCGGTAAGGCTGAGAGCCGATGATATTAGGCTATTAATGGTAAGTTTACTTATAAAACTTCCTATTCTATTAATCATAATTTTAATATATTAAATAAATATACTTATTTATTTAGTACGTATTTTTGGTCTCGTCGGGTTCAAAGTATTTTATTTAAAATATGATTTTTTTATAGAAATAATTCTTTTTATTTTCATTTTAACTATTGATTATTTAAAATTTTTTAAACTAGATCCAGTTTTTTTTGGTTAACATATTTTGATAAAATTTTATTTATTTAATACATTTCTTTAGATATTTTTAAGGAAAAATAGGTGATGAATTTTGCTGATGAAAAAAAAACTTATAGTAATTTTTTAACCAAATATTGTCTAAATTGTTATAAAAAAGATATAATTACTAATAAAGCTCGCACAAAATAATTTTTTTTTTAAACCGGTATGACCTTATGGTTTTCTTTGCATCTTAAATTAAGATTTTAAATAGACTTAAAATATGATTTACCAATATTTTAAGTATAATAATTAGATTATATTAATTTTATAAGTTCGGGAAACATACACATAACAAAACTTAAATCAGTTAGCTGAATTAATTTAATTCACCTGCTAATTGCCATTGATGTAAGATTAAAAATTTGCTCGCTAAAATATAGTAGATTTTGGCGGAATATACGCTTTAGACGCTAAGGTTAAGTCTACAATATTCCGCCGGCGGAAATGTGTTTTTCAGTGACATATAGGCTTAGGAAGGATAGGTCAAATCCAAACAAAATTCTACCTGCGGAGCATAAATTTTAACGATAATATCTTATATCTATTGCATAAACGAATATTTTATATGTTTTTGTTTTAAAGAGCTAAATTACCTAAACTGAGGAAATTATGAGAAAAACTTTTGCCTTTATGTGTTTTATCTAAATTACATGTCTATTTAAAACAAAAAGGAATTTGTTTCTTGTATAAACAATATTTATTTCAAGAAATGTAATAGTTGTATATTTATGTTAGACCTAATAAATATTTTACAAATGTTATTTATGTATCAATATTTAAAAATAAATACCTTATTTGCTATAAATCAAACAAATTGGAAAGTTCATTAATAAATGTAAACTTAACGGGGAAACCTGTGGTATATATATATAGATATTTAATTAAATTATTGAAACTTAAATTTTTTTTATAACAGGTTAATAATTGTCTTTTTACGCTCTACGTACCAAGACTAAGATTTCAAAATAATAAGTTATAAAAAATGTCTATTTTTATCTTTGGTAAACATGTAATATATCGTAAAATATGAAATGTGTGAAAAAACTAAATTCAAAACGCCTTAGTTACTAAAAAAAAATATAAAACTACTTATAACAATTTTTGTTGCATGTGCGTGGTTTTGTCATATTCACCTCCAACCGAACAAACTTTACAAAAAAATGCAAGTATGAACTACATGAGAAAGGGAAAAATGTAAGAATCATTCATATTTTGCTCATATTTTAAACTTTAAATTTGTTAATAGAAAATATATTCTATTTCAAACCCGAATTAAAAAAAAGGGTAGGACAAAGTCTCATAAAAAGGTGGGTTTAGGAGGGGGAGGGAGGATTTAGGTTTATCGTTTATATTTAAAAAAATTTCTAGTTTTCTATATATAGGGGGCAAGCTATTTCAATATATAAATACTATAATTAAGCCCTCTCATAAAAACGAGGAAAACACCAGATTTTATTTTCAAATTCCTCTCAATTTTTGGATAAATAATTTTATTCATATCATTCGAGCCCATTGACCTTATTCTTAATATCAGTGAATTCTCCCCGAACCTAAAAATATAAATGTGGTTATATCTTCAAAAATGCGTATTTCATAATTGTAAAACTTAAGATTATCTAGTAAATAGCTAAAATAAGTTATTTTAATTTTAGTCAATATAATTGGATTTAAAATTATTAATGCACTGACTATATTTTAAAATATTTGCTAAAATTAACAAATTGATGATGATAAAAAAATGACATTTTTAATTATTTGTACATAAATCGCTTTATAATTAATCTTAAAATTATTTTTTACCACAGTATTTATTAAAAAGGAATTCATAAAAATAGTATTTAACCCGCATTTGAGCAAGTAGATCTAGCTTAGCACTTTAATTGGAGATGTCCATCAAATGGCTATTAAATGATTGTAAAATTTTTAATTTTTTAGAATCTATTATTGTTAAAGTTTTATAAAAATTTTTATTATAGATAAAGTTTTTATCATGCCAATAATTATGATTGGCAACTTATTACTAAATTGCGTTTTATGTCAAGAGAAATTTTTAAATAAATCTTAACGCGCCGCCCCTTAAATTAAAATAACATAAAAAAATTTATATCATTATATTTTAAACATTTTTAAAAATTTATGCTACCCAGTCCCCACTATGACTTGATTAAAAATTTTTGCTTTATATTTTAAATCATATGACCATTAATAATTATAATTTGTGGGGGATGTATTTTCTATATTATATTACATTTAAATGCTTATGGAACTTTATGGGTATGTTGTATATAAATTTTTGAAAATAATTATTTTACAAAGCAAATGGTAATTGATAATGCTTAAAATACTCAAACTTAAAAAAACATTTTTAGCATTTTTAATAGTTTTTTGTCATCTTATGTAATGAATAATTCTTTTTAAATTGTCATTGATTTCATAAGTCTTATTATTTGAAAAATCATAATTAAAAGCGATATCATGAATTATTTTTATTTGTAATAATTTTGAAATAAAACTTTGTAAAAATGTTCAACCACATCTAAAGAGATAATTTATGCTATATTGATTAAATTTATTTAAAATATAAAATAAATATAAAATATTAATTTTTATTAATTTTTTTATTTTGTACTTTGCTAAATAAAATAATTATAAATAGAGAATTGCATTTATATTTAATATAAAAATCCTTGGTGAACCTAAATAACTTCTTAAGGTATATACGGTTAAAGTTTGAGTGGTCAGGCACCCTATCTTTAATGTAACTTTTTATCTGCTCAACCGTGGGTTAAAATGCGCATTCAAAGTTGTTTTAGTTTCCAAGTATAGTTTTATATTAAAAAGATTTTATTTATAAGATTTCTAAATACTAGCACAAAATTTTATAATAAAAAAGCCAAATTTTTAGAGATTTTTTTAACTTAACAAGCGCTTTAAAGTTTTATTTTTAATCGTGTGCCCTTTTAGCCCGTCAAATAAAACCTTAGTGAGGAAAAAGGGTAATTATAGTCGATATACCTGTAATAGATTTTAGCAAAGCTAATAGACTTTTGCCATTGCTCGAATTATTTTGATCGTAATATTGATCATCTCCTGCCTGAATTGGGAGATACCATTTTTTCCCAACACTGCCTGTAGAACAATTTAAATCTTTGTTCATTGCCCAAGGACAAATCTAGATTATTTAGGTTTAAAAATTGAATTATGCAATATAGAGAATAGTTAGCTTTGCACTTTTTTTATTACATATATCTAAAGTTCTTAGGTATAAAATTTATTATTAACTTGCCTTGTCAAATTTTTAAAATATTAATTTTTTAAGTTTTTTTTAATTATTTTATAAATAAAATGCTATATAATATAAATTATCGGTAAAATTAAACAATATTTGTGTAGAATATGTATTATTTTTACCAGCATAAATTTTTATACATAAGGGCACGTGCAAAGTAAGTTTCAAAATTTTGAGAAATTTAATTTTGAAATAAACCGCAAATTTTTTAAAAGTTGCCAAATTTAATTTATAAAATAAAAAAATTTTTAAAAAATTTAAAAAAAAGATAAAAATTTTAAAATTTTTAGAATTTTAAAAATTTAAGAAAATACTGACTTGTGACCCCTAACTAAAATTTTAGTCCCGGCTTATTACGAAGTTTGAAAATAAATAATTTAAAAGTAACTAATATTCTAAATTTTACAAATAAAAACTTAAAATATGGGAGTTAATTAGGTTAAATATAGATTGTTAATTTTAAAATTAATTCTTAACGTATAGAGTTTGATTAATATATAATTATTTTAGATAAAAATTCAGGTGGAATAAAAAATCATTCATTTTTTTCCTCATTGGTGTTCGAGAGGCAAATATCAAAAAGGCCACATAAACATTTTTTTATAAAAACCTGATTTTTTAAAAATTAAGTGCTTGGTATTTCATGTTTCACGAAAGCAAGCTCGACTTTTGTTGGCGTAGTAAACATTATAGTATTGGGTCAAATTATTCAAAAAAAAAGACGAACCTAAGTAATTTTATAATTTTTAGTACAATTTGTTGTCTTTTAAAACTTAATTTTGTAATTGTTAAAATATATATAAAAAACACAAATAAAAGTACCAATATTTTTATATTTTTTTTTAAAAAGATTAAATAAATTGAGCCATGTAAATTGAACGCAGTTTTGACCCAATTGTAGAGAGTTTTAAATTTAAATCTTTTATTCAATGAATTATTAAAGTTAAAATAAAAATTTTCTTTATGTTTGAAATTGTAAAAAAAGCCGACACCTTTACGGACTAGCATATTAAGCCTGGGTCAGATATAAAAATTACACATAATTTACCGTAAAATTTTGTCGTTTAAATTCTAAAGTTTCATTGTATTCATCATATTGTAGCTTATCCACAACTAAAAAAAATTAGCAAAAAATTAGATTATACAATGCCAAAATTTTTCTATTTTTATGCATTATGAGTCTTGATTTCAAAAAGTGTGCTTTAAACACTGATAACACTGGACAACAAATTTTGGGCGACCCTAAGCAACATTTATGGCAACTATGGTTTTTGGTCAAGTTTTTAGCGCTGATCACGAATATGAAATCAGAATTTTAGCCAAGGCCTCAGATTATTAGTTATTCAGTGTCAAAGTTGAGATTTTTCAATTTTGGGGGTATTTTGGGCTTCTGTATCATAAAACCTATGGGTAGTAACAAAAGTTTAAAAATATATTTAGATAACGAAAACATTCATTATTAACGTAAGGGGTTTAAATTTTTTTTAATATTTAATTTTTTTTTATTTTTACATTTTTGTAAAATTAGTGGTTTTTGTCATAAACTCCGTTTTTTGATCCTAAATAACTTGAATGTAAATTGCTAAAAATTTATGTAATAACCTTTTTTAGACATGTTTTTTTATAAGGAATCTGAATATGCCAATAGATTTTTTGTAGAATTAATAGTAAAAAATTTTTTTTAAATTTTTTTCTGAACTTTGGACGCGGTTTAATAAAATTTGGAGGCCTTAGAAAAAAAACTAAACCCGGGATCGTTATCGCAAGAAATTTCTCTACAAAACCCTCAAAAAATCGTGAATGTAGTTTTTTTTGTTGTCCAGTGTAATTAGCCTTAAGGGCTGACTATCTCCGTGCACAATTGTGTATTACACTATAACTCTATGGATTTTTTAGATTTTTTAAAATGCCAAATTTTTTATGAACCTGCCTACAAAAACTAACATCGGTAGAAAAGGAATGGTAGCGATTTTGGAAATAGCGTTAGATTAATTAACAAAATGAATCCAAAAAATAAAAGGCAACTGTATGAACATTTTATATTAAAAAACCTAAATTAATATTATAACGTTAATTAGGTCCATTTGACAAAAATTTTTTTACATTTATTGATTAACTTTTGATTTATCAAATAAAATAAATAAAATCGCATATTAGGCCATAAATTTTTTGTTAATTTTACTTTAATTTTAATAAACAATTCCTACGGATTTTTTTTCAACTTTATATTATATTTAAAAATTATTTCAAACATATAGTAAAAATTATATAAAATTTGTCAAGAAAGATATTAACAAATTTAAAAGTAACCCATAAAATAGATTTATTTTCCAAAAATTAGCCCTATATATTTTTGCTTTAAACATTAAACGATTTTATTTTAAACAAGGTTTTTTGCAATAAATATTTGAAAAAATGCAATTTTATAAATTCCTTTAAAAAAAACAAATCAATTCTTGCAACATGTATATATATATTTTTAATTACTACAATAAAGACATATAAAACCCAATTGAGTTTTCTCGACTATTCTATTTACAACGATTTTACATTGCAATGAATATTTTAAAATTTGCTATCTAATAATCTTTTATTAAAGAACGAATCAATGCTTGCAATTGCATGTATACTTAAAAACTACAATAAAGACACATAATTTAATTACCTAATTGATTATTCTCAACTAATAAATATTTAAATATAAAATGTTAGCGAAAATCAATAAGAGTAATGGGCACTATCTATGACCTATAGCGTCATAATGGTGTATAAACTTCCTAAATTTCATGTACCAAAAAAAAAATATCAATTTTAGGTTTAAATTTTTAGTCTATGTTTCTGAATAATCTAATTTTGTAAATTACTTAATCTGCAATAGGTAAAGCAAAACATATGGTTTGGTTGGGTGTACCTTATTTTAAAACCTGTGAATGCACAAGATAGAAAGTATAGCTTCCTTATTATAATTGTTTTAGAGGAAAATACGTGCCTATAATTATTAAGATTTGTCAAATAAATATAAAATATTCACAAATTAATAGTAATTTAAATAATAGCAAAGAAAACATTTTTTAACACAATAGAATGAAAGTGCATTTTCTATTCATTTTTTCAAGACAATCAAGTTCATAGCTTATAATTTAGATTAAAATATAGATTATTTTATGGAATACACAGGCCAACAAATATTAATGTCAGAAACGTGAATTTTATGAACATATAAAAATGCATTCCCATGATGGCCTAATCCCATATATATTTTTCGTTTTTCTTAGTTTATTCCGTCTTTGGCTCCTTAGATTCGTCTATAACAAAAAATGGCCTTTTTTGACCAAATTGACAGATCTAAATATACCCAAAAAAAAAATTTAAAAATTTTTTTTGCATACTAAAATCCCTTGTAACTTATACTTTTAATCACAAATAATGAAAAATAAATTTTATTAATTTTCATCAGCATTTGGATAATACAAAATATTTCGAGTCCAAATTTAAATACGACACAATATATTATCGGTTTATAATGATAATATTATTTGAAGTGTGAATTTAACAGTTTAAATATTGTGAATAAGCAAATATAAAATCAATTTATTTTTGTTTAAAAATATTTTGGTTTTTTGACCTTTTTTCTAAAATTTTCAATATTTATAACTGACTAACTAAGTTTGATTAGGAAAAACGGTCAATTTGATATTCCCCAACAATCCAGGTTTAATATCTGTAGTTAACTCATAACTCTCAATAAATTGTCTGTGATATACTTTTTTTTTATTAAATAGGTTATATAAAATATAAAATGAGGTATTTCAAAACGTCATTTATTAACACCCAGCAATATATTGTTTTAATTTATAAATCAAAAAAATTGGAAGTTAAAAGGCATGGTCTGCAGAAGTAAATTTTATTCTAAAACTTTCAAAACCTAGGTTAGCCTGATATTGAAAAAGTTTTGTAGAAAAATTGAGGAATGGATTGTTGGAGTAGCCTATTTAAAAATTGAAATCGTAAACGAACGAATTATATTTATCTACCGTTAATTTTTTTTCTTACTTTAAAATGATATTCACAGCCTTCGTAGGTCAAAGTAAAAATGGTTTCTCATTTTTATATAATTACCCATTCGCAGTTGGAATCATTAATTCATTTGATAAATTTTTGACAAAGCTTGATAATTTAAATTTATATACCTTTTACAATTGGGATGTACATTGATTCAGATGCGCTATTATAAAATAAGTAAAACTCAATTTATAAATTTTAAAATGTAATATTCGAAAAAAATAATTATATTGGTATAAATACAATAACAAAAAACTCAAATAAAGCTATAATGGATAAAAGTATTATTTTTCAACTTCTTTTCAAATTTCGGTTATATTTAAAGTTAAAGCTTTAGATTGGCAATGCGCTATTAGCGGGTTTATAACTCAGTTTCCAAATTTAAAATTTCTGAAAAAATAAGCCCTACGGTTAATTAGTTTTGTTTTTAATCTATTAGTATAAAAATAAAAAATGTGTCAATACTTTGAAAAAATAAAATAACACAGGTCAACAAATTTTTTAAGAGCTATAGATCAAATCTGTCATCTTAGGACTTTTTTTGATCAAACTTAGGTCAGCTACAAACATTGATAAATTCAAAAATATTCAAAAAAAAGCAAAAAAAAAGCAAAAATATTTATAAAAACTATTATTATATTTAAAACAATTAAGCTATTCACCTTAAATATTATTTTTATAAAAAACAGATAATAAATTGCGTCATATTTAGGCTGGGGTGCCTTATATGTAGAATATAAATGTTGTATAAGAGCATGATATATGTAGAAATTTTATTTATCAATATTTGAGATGATAAAAATAAGTTACAGGAGATTTTTATTTGAAATAAACATTCTTTAATTTTTTCTATATTGAGCATTCTCAAGGTCGCAAAATCTATCAATTTAATCAAAATTAATTTTTGATATGGACGAGAGGCCGAAGGCGGAGGGAACTACGAAAACCGATATATATGTAAAGACATCATGATGATTCATTTATATTTTATTAAATTTTTTTTAACAATGATATTTGTCGACCTGTGGAATAGACATTTGAAGAAAAATTCAAGGAATTTTAATGAACCACAACTTAAGGAAAAAATCCATAGAGAATACAAACCTTACCCAAAAATAAGATTTTAATTTTTTAATTTAAATAAATCGGGCTATATTTTGGGCTTTAACATTAAAATTAAACATGTGAGGTTCGTATGAACCCCGGTAAAACTTATTTTTTCTCGAATTTTGCTATTAGACAGAGATTAAATTTATTTATTGCTTTCAATAATTATATATTAGAAAGAAATTGCAATAAAGTTATTCAAGAAGATGTGCTGGGGTCATAATTTCCTACCTCACCTGGGTTAAATTTAAGTCTGGAAATTAAAACAACATATAGCATAATTATATACTATTTGCAATTATTACCCATGAATAAATGAGAAAAAACGGAATTTTGAATGATAGACGTTTTAAGAAAAAATACAAACGGGTTTTAAGAATGGAATCCTATGTATTGCATTATCAAATAGATAAATGGAATAAATAAAATAGTGGAAACGTTGCAAACGACTAACACTAACAAGGGCGAAATATTACTCCTTTTTAAAATTTTGTAAAGTTGATAGACGTTTTAAGAAAAAATACAAACGGGTTTTAAGAATGGAATTCTATGTATTGCATTATCAAATAGATAAATTGAATAAAAATTAAAATAGTGGAAACGTTGCAAACGACTAACACTAACAAGAGCGAAATATTACTCATTTTTAAAATTTTGTAAAGTAAACCGCTTTTTAACGAAAAAATGGATAGACAATGTTAAGATCAAGGTTACATTCTAAATTGGCATAACTATATAAGCTTTTATGGGAAAGCTTAAATTGGTATTTAAAAATTATTTTAAAGTAGTTTTTAAGATATAATGGTATCTGTATTTAAACTTAACTAATTGTGATTTTTAGTATGGAAAATATATTTTTAAAACTTTATGGATCATCCATTCCTGTCACTAATTAACTCCTAATTATTTTTCAGTTTTTACAAATAAACCTTTCCATAAAAAGAATTAAGCTTATGTGTGAGAAGATTTGACATCAAACTGGCATTTTTAATTTTTATTTATCAGTTGTTTTCTGTTAGTTTTTTGTTTTTGTTTTTTACATCATTGTAGCTTTTGATGGTTAAATGACAAGGCTGTTTTCTGATCGATTTTTGTTTTAGACATTTTTTATTTTTAACAGCATTTGTTTTTTTGACCTTTGGCCTGAAAATTTTATTATAGCCCGCTACAAATTATGTTCTATCTATTTGTGAAATAACATCAGTTGATTTATGATTATTTTTAAGTTATAGCTTGGCCAAAAACAAGAATTTTTTTGTGAATGTTTATATTTTCGTGACCATAGCATATAAACAATATATATATGCTGCAGAATGTAATGTATTGAAATTGGTTAATAATAATGCAAATAAATTTCTATTGAATGTTTATATTGCCATTTTAATTTTACAAACATCAAAAAATTACTTCAAAATTAAAATAACACTTATAGGTTGAGTCAAATATTAGATATATATCAAATCAGGGCTTTATATATATTTTGAAAACCATATTGTTAAGTAAAATTAAAGTAAATCTATTTTAAAAAGAAATTTTCTTTTTAGGCAAATATGGGCTCTGAACAATAAACAAGACTAAAAAAATAAGGAATCTAAAGGATGGAACATTATACCTATTGGACAGCCATAACATTTTTGACCAAAATTTTTATATATATAACTAAAATTTAAAGGTAACTCTGTCGCCGTATACAAGCTGTATAAAATGTATCATTTTGTAATTAAGCTAACTTTGACCAATTCTGACCCTCTAAAAACTACTTTAATAGGTAGAGAATTTAAAAGAAAACATTTGCGTTGATTTCTTTAACATTCATGCCCTGTCGATAAAAATTTCCAATAATGTTTAATTTGTATTATGCTGAGGAAAAAGTATAAAACAAGAACTTTATTAATCATATTAAAAACACACATTGTCCGTCCCCCACCCAGCAATTATAACTTTATTTCACCTAAACAACCACGGGCTAAAAATTATAAGTTAGTAGTTAAATTAATAAATTATTTTTAATTTTTAAAATTATTTCTATTTTTTTTTGTTTTTGCCTTGTTATGGTTTATGTATTTGATTACCAAATGTTTTTTTTTGACTTTGCGTTTTTATATATGTAAACAAAAATATAAAATTTTATTTGCGCCGAGCTTTAATGTAAAACAACATTTATAAATATATTACTTGCATTCGTAGGAATCATACTTTATTTGACTTACCACTTCTTCACACCTACTCATCTAATTAAATAAAATTAGAAGATATTTTAAAGTTAATTCAAGTTATTTTTCCAAAAGGTTTTCAGTTTTTTTAAAAAAAAATTTGTAATATTCTCAAAAAAATTGCCAATCCTAATTATAAGCAAAATTTTTCCAAAATAAAAGGTCTCGAAAAATAACTTATATTAATTTCTTTCAAAATTTATAACGACTTTAATCATGATTAAGTATTGTGGCTTAAGGTCATGCACCTCACACCAAAATGGTATTTTTGACTACTAAATAAATTTTATTAATATATCAAGCACTTACATCAGCATAATAATACAGAATATTTTAAATTCAAAATACACAATATATTATCGGCTTTTAATAAAAAATTATTTGAATGTTGTGAATTTGCAAAAAATTTTGATTTTTGACATTTTTTTTAAATATGTTTAATGTTTATAGCTTATTTACTAGGATTGATTTGTAAACGGTAAATCAATTTTAAAATCCCTAAGATGGCAGATTTGATAATTAGCGCATAACTCGCAAAAACTTGTTGACCTGTGTATTAAAAGCAAATAGGATTCAAACAATTATAAAAAAATATTTAGTAACTTAAATTTGAATCGGATGTAGTAGGATACCATAACATCATTATAATTTGTATTACATTGACATATGCCACAGATTTTGCATCTGTGGTTGCATTAGGGCGCGTTCAAAGTTTCGTTTTTAACATTTCATTTTTAAAAAATTGGTTAATGTTAAAAAATTATGGTGTTGGAATTATTAAGGAAATATCGCCCTAAACAAGCACACCTTGAAAATTGGATATTTTATTAACCATAATAATGCGATTTGAGGGCTTTAAAGCAATAAAAAATTCAACTTTTATCCAGAATTATTATATTTATAATAATTAAAACATGCTTTGATTCATTTAAATTATGTTGGGTTTATTAAATTCATAATAAGTTTCAAGATAAGCTAATTTAAATGCCTTCACTGCCCCTTAAAAGTTATAAAAAAATTTAAATTAAATATTACCACTTCATCTATAATATAAATAAACAGAGTTAAAAGTTTTACTAAAGCAACAAATTTTATTGATGGCAAATTTTTATTTTGGTCAATTTATTGGTCCTGATTAAGTGTACAAAACCATTTAATTCCGCATTAATCTATATCATTCTTCATAATCTAACAAATTTAAATTCGTTTGGGGTTTCTACCAAACACAATATCAAAAAAAGGTTTTAAATTTTAATTCCAAATTGCGATTCAAAAGATGAAGGGTTTTTTTTAACTTGAACCGAGCCTGCGATGGCCCTTACAAGTTTTTAAATTGGATATAAAAAAAAATAATTTTTAAGACCTTTTTGTCGTATTTTTTTAAGAGTGCCCTTTAAAGCTTTGGCTAACATAATTTTGAAACAAACTAAGCTGGTGATTTTTAAGATTTTATAATTGTCCCCGTATTTGTTAAATTTACTCCTAGCATTTAAATAAGAACGGAAAAAACATTTAATAAAAGGCATCGTTATTAATATTAATACCCCCCCTCCCCCTTCTTCACATTAATTTAAATCCTGATTGCAACTTTGCCTTAAAAATAGCTTAAATGCCTTTGTGCCACCTGTGAGCAAATTTCGATTCTTTTAAATTATTTTTAATCCTGTTACATTATGAATACAAATTTTTCTACGGCCTTTCTATATATGCAAATCTGAATAAAGAGTAGATGCGTGTATATATATAAGCTGCTTGACCAAATTATATTATAATGAATGAATTAGAAAGGCATCTAATCAACAAATCTACTACCCATTAATTAACCATATTTGATTTTGCAATACTCTAATGATAAATCACCAAAAACAATTAAGGATGTCAATTAGTCGGAAAAATTATATGTATCAAGCCTGTAACACAGACACATAAAAAGTTAGCTATATTAAGTAGTGTTGAAATGGTAATTATTTTATTAAGGAAAAACAAGAAGTAAATATAAAGAAGATATTTGTACACAAATGAATCACATATAGAGAAGTTAATCGAGTAGTATATTAGGTAAGATTCGTTATATTTATATTCAAATAATTATTAAAGAATTGTTTCCAATAATTGTTTTGGACATTCATATTAGACAAATTGTATCTTTTCAAATAATGGTTTTGGAATCTATTCATATTAGACAAAATCAAATATTTGTTTTAGAATCTATTCATATTAGACAAGTAGTTAAGCTAAAATTTTTACTGAAGTTATGAATTTTATAATTATACTGTGTAAACATTTTATTAAGGCTTTTGTCGCTTAATTATATTTAAAATACACCTTTAACGTAGCATACATCATTGTTTTTCAAGAAGTGTTTTTTATAAAAGGGAATTCCTACTGTAGCCTGAGCTAAAAACGACAATACCTTTATAATCAGGCCAATGTTAATTTTAATTCAAATTAACTCCATTATTTCATTGAATCAAAAATCCGTTATATAAAAACTTTTTAATTTTTCAGAGTTTGTTTTAATTAGCCCATATTTTAACCTTGTAGGTATGGTTACACGTATTAGCACAAAGTTCTTAATATTTTTAAATATTGTTGATAAAAAAATTGATACAAAATTGACTTACTGTTTTTTTATTTGTGACAACAGACAAGCTATAAATTAGAGATGCTTTCCAATTGTTGGTGTGTTCGAAGTGTAACAATAAATATTTTTAATTTGTCTAACTATTATAACCGAATAAATATATCAACATAATATCCCTCTAATGCCCTTTTTTTTAGTAAATTTCGAAATATAAAACGTTTAACTTTTCGATCTTTAAATGAAAATTATAAAAAAAAATCATTTAAGATGCCCCAAAAATCACTAAAGGTTAATCAACAATTTAATTTTAGTTATTAAGAAATGTTAAATAAAGCTTATATCCATACAAAAAATAAAGTCAATACCAAATTAAAATTACCTTCGATCGAGTCACAGGCTATTAATATAGAAGGCTTATGTTAATTGTTAAGGCGTTTAATGATAAATAAGATTATAAAACTTAAACTATAAGTTGATCACTGTTTATTTTACTTATTTTTTCCTTGGCAAGAATCTTATTTATGTCATGCAATTCAATATGACACAAATAGTGGGAAAAAGGACGTTGATGCAAACTTAAATCTTAAAAATAGTTTAAAAGTAAGCTGGAATTTAAATCTTAAGAGGCAAATGAAAGCATCTTTTTTAGATATTTTAATTAACTTTAGTGTTAATTTTTAAACAGCTTTAAAATTTAACTTTTGGTTGTTTACAGATATTTGATATTGGTATAATTAAGAATTAGTAATAGCAAAAAACTATGTGGATATATTCATGGCCGTTTTTTTAAATTATTTATCCCTTTTTGATACCCAACATTATTTTGTTCCAAAAATAAAAAATCTATAGATGGG
Organism: Acutogordius australiensis; assembly: GCA_030555515.1. Lineage (NCBI taxonomy): Eukaryota > Metazoa > Nematomorpha > Gordioida > Gordea > Gordiidae > Acutogordius > Acutogordius australiensis. The sequence goes on from CM060244.1 coordinate 10,657,433, forward strand.
TGGTGCACAAAATATTATCGTCAAAAACTTACCACAGTTTTTGACATAAATGCTTGCCAATATCAAAATGAATAATGTATGTTTCATTTTTTAAAAAAAAATTTGGTGATTGAAAATGCTTGAAAGATTTATAACTTAAAAAATTTGAAGAAAAATAAAAATAAAATGCAATCCCAGTGAAATAAAAATTTTAAAAAAATTGTTTTTCAAAAATTATAAACGATAGTAGCAGAGAAAAAAATACAAATGAAAAAAAAATGTACAAAATTGAGATTATAATCAAAACAAGGTATGTTTTTTAACAGGATACCACTATTTTTTAAATTGGCTATTTAACATTAGAAAACCGGTGAAAAAAAACGAGAAGAAGGTAGGAGATAATAAAAACATCAAAAATAAAAATTTCTGCAGGACTTGCGTCTACAATCAATTGCTAGAGATTAGAGTTCATATTAAAAAACGTGCGAAAATTTAAATGTTTAGATCTTATAGGTAAATCCGGGATTTTAATATGGGGATAGATGAGGCACAAATTTATTTAAATAAAATTATTCTTGTATACTCAAGTGAGTTTCTGTAAAAACACTTGGGAAATCAAAGAGTTTTCACAGTGAATTACACTGGACAACAAAATTTGGACGATCTCAAGCATCATTTATGGCAACCATTGATTTTGGTCAAGTTTTGGTGCTGATTACGAATATAAAGTCAGAAATTTTCCCAATGCCTAAGAATTTTTGTTATTTAGGGCGCCATTTTGGTCATATTTAGTTTAAATAACTATATAACAAAAAAAGTTTAAGAAAAATTAAAAAGGTGTTTAGAAAGAGAAAATTTTTATGAAAAACTTAGGGTATTATGATTTTTTGTTAATATTTTATTTTATCATTTTATTTTTTTGAATTCATTTTTTTTCACACACCTTTCTTCATATCCAAATTTTTCGTACGCCAGACTATAAATTATTTATACAATTAACTTTTCTAGATCTTAACATGGAAAACGAATATGAACTTAGTTTAACATAAATAATTTAGTCCTCATAGGTGTAGAGACTTTATCAACTAAGCACCTAGAATATACAATATAAACATAACAGTACGCTCAATTTTTTATTTAAGACATGTAAAACATATTTAAAAGTACTTTAGGATTTATTCAAATCTATTCACATATTGCCCGTCATTTATTGACAGAACAAATCATAACAAAGTAACTTTTCATTGAAAAAGAAACTAAATTACAATTGGTTGTTTTACGCCTTGGGCTCTTTAGATCCGTCCATATCAGGCCTTTTTTACCAAATTAATAGATTTTGCGACCTCATAACCTTTAGAAATTCAAGATTATTTTTTTCATATCCCTTTTAACTAATATTTCTCCTAAATGAGAAATAAAATTTTTCATGTAGTCATTGATCATCAGTTGCTTAGACAAGATCGCGAAAATATGCTAGCAAGTAACAAAAGCCGGTCATTTTGGAAAAGCCTTGTGAGAGTGTGGAGGATGTGGGAGGAGGATGCCCATTTAGAAGAATAGGGATTGGTTATAGAAGCGGATCGTACGTCTCTTTATAACAAATATATATTTAAATCACAATTCTTTTCCCAATGACCGTTAAATTAAATGTTTGGCTTTTCGTTTTTGCATTAAATGATATATTTAGGCTGGAAAATTAAAATAAGGTGGCATTGTCCATAGCGCTTATTATGTTACATATGGAATAATCGAACACATATTTTACAGAAACTATTTAAGTACTTTATAATTTATTTATATAAAAAGTCCTTATTTTGTGAATTTATTCAAAAAAATGACGAAAAAGCTGTTTAGCTAAAACTAGTTGCTTCTATGCCCTGGGTATGTTAATATAATGGGTATATAAAGGTTTGAAATTACAGAATTTTTATTGTACAATCTACGACACGATATGTTATCGGTTTATAAAAATATTATTCGAAATATTTGACAGTTTAATTGTTGTAAACATGCAAAAAAAAAAATTTCAGTTTATTTTTGTTTTTGAATCTTTATTTTTTTGACATTTATTTAAAATAATATTTATAGCTGAATAGCTGAATATGATTCGAAAAACGGTAAACGGATTTTAAAATCCCTAAGGTGGCAGGTTGATTCTCTGTAGTTAGCTCATTAATCGAAAATTTGCTGACATACGTAAAAGCGAAATTCTATAGCCTTATGGCACACTAAAACTTAACAAGCCCACTATACCAGCCGGCCCCAAACCTAATCGAATAAACGTAAAACCCTAATTTTACCATAACCCTAATTTAATTCTAACACCAACCCGAACTCTAAACACAACGCCCTAAGACTAACCTAACCTTGATAACCTAATATTAAACTAAGAAAAACAGACATTATGCCTAACTCAGAGTATATGATTTTATCAAACGTGAGAATGTAGCGGGCAAAAAAATAATAATAAAAGAGAGTGTATAAAAAGATCATGGGAATAGAAGCGTGAGGATTAGATAAGGGGCAAAGGTCAGTGTGAGTTGAGTGTAAAATTGCAATGAACTTAAAAATAACCTTTTATATAAAAGTTTTTTTAATAACTAGAGTTCTAATAAAGCAAATTAAATAATTTTTTCATAATCAGATGCGTAAGACTATACTCTATCTATCCAACGGCACCATTTTTTTTTCAAGGTTCAAAAATCACTTTTTTGGACTTTGGGGTTATTTTAAAAATCTTTGGATCAGTAAAAAAAACTAAAAGTGGCATCATGATCTCCAAAAAATTCTAAACCAAAACCTGTAAATTTCGTTTATGTTGTTTTTTTCTGTTGTCCAGTGTTAATTAAATTATAAATAAGCATTCTCAAAACTTTTCCCCTAAAACAATTAAGGAGTCTTAGAATTTTTACCATTTACGCATAATTATTGAAGCAGAAATTTGCTTAAAATTTTACAAAAAAAACCATTGTGCTATACTTTAAAGTTTTATAATACTCAGGTATTATTCTTATACCACAATAAATTTTCTTAGAAAATTTATGGGACTCTCACAATATAAATACTGAGGGACTTACAACAAACATTGATTTAGAAGTTGCCACTGACTTGAAACAAAAACAAGGAAATTAAATTTCTGTCAGAAAAACTAAGAAATATGAAGCTTTAGAAAACTAATCATTTAATTGGTCAGAAAAATAAAATAAAATTTGTTACATATTCGAATTAAAAAAAAGGAGGTAAAAAATCTAAGCTGAAAAAAATGTAGTTTAAAATTTTTATTTGAAAATAGAAAAAACACACCAACTTTTTTAAAGGGGTTCAAAAATCTAGCATAAGGTTAAAGTACAGTTGTCATTGGCCCAATTAGGAATTTGTCTGGTGATTTACAATCAAGAATCAATCAATCAATCAATTTATGCTGAAAAAATTAACATTAAACTCCTCAAACACAGTACTGGCCATTCGGGTCTAAATAAGAGTGGGCCGGTATCTTTTAAAGTTAATTCTGTATGTTTGGTGGATACTCCTTTTCCTTGGGGAAAAATTATTATAAATATTTTCTTTCATAGCACCAGGCCCCGCATCTACAGCTAAAATTTTTAAAGTTTATGCTTAGACTCATTGGCCACATTCGTCATATTTGGATAAATGCGTTCGAATTTTGAATAGAGTGCAGTATTAGACTAATGGAATTTCGCTAAATTAGTTATATCAAAAAAAAATTAATTTTAACGGTGACATTTCAATGGATATTATGGTGTTGGCCGAGAGACGCACTTAATCCTATTGACCTCATCGGGAGTTACGTCGCCGCATAGCAATTTCAATACTCCTCACCCCCAAAAAATGTATTATAGGTTAACATTAGAGAATCTCATATCACCACCTTAAATACAAAAATTTTGCCTAAGATTAAAAGAGTATAGATATTGAGATAGTAATAAGTATAGCCATTTTGTAGCTAAACTCGTTTGTTTTGAAACATAAAAAAAATTATTTAAGGTACAAAATAATAACAATAACAGTAATAGGCCTTTTCGGCTTGCATGTTAATTTCTAATAATCAGCTTGATTCAAATAACAACGGTGAAAGATAAAAATTATTTACCTAAGTAAGGTGTATTCATTGGCTTTGGAGAGGGGAGGTTTTGGGGAACCCCCCCCCCCCCCAAGCATGCCATATCCCCACCAAAATTAAAAATTTTTAGTGCATATCCCCCCCCCCCCCCCCCAAACTAAAATACCAATTAAATATAAAATTAAATTACATTTAAAATATGTAGCATTAATATAAAAGTATATTCCATTAATATTTGTTGTGTATTTGAATTTAACCATTTTTATTATATAAGTTCATTACATAATTGTATCATTAATATAAAAATTTATTGCATATAATATATAAATAATATAATTTTCTTAATACCATATATGTTTGTTTATATAAACATTATTTATAAAAGTCCTTAATGATTACTCATATTTTAAAAAGCAAAATTAAGTAACAATCATAAGAATTAGTAGATTTCAAACTAAAACACTATGGCACGACCGAAGGTCGTGCTTGCATTATGCCGTCGAAGGCGGCAAAAAATTTTTTTTGAAACCCCCCCCCCCCCTCCCCCCCAAGCTTTACAACTTGCTACGCCCTTGGGTGTATTGCTTCAAAAATACAAATTATTTATGGTAAAGTACAACCTAGCTGAATTTTGATACTTTAGATGGATTGGATTTGCCATTGAAAATGTTGCGGACAAATCTTTAACAGGTGGCTGTTAGGGATTTTAGAATAATTTGTCAAAAAAGAATTTGCTTGGTTTTTCGTTTTTGCATTAAAAGATATATTTAGGCTGGCACATTAAAATAAGGTGGCATTGTCCATAGCGCTTATTACATTTGGAATACTCGAACACATGTTTTACAGAGTTTTAGTGAAATATTTAATTCAACGGTCAATGGGAAAAGAATCGTGATTCAAATATATATTTGTTATAAAGAGACGTACGATCCGCTCCTATAACCAATCCCTATTCTTCTAAATGGGTGGCCTCCTCCCACATCCTTCAAAACCACTCTCACAAGGCGTGAGGTTTTCCAAAATGACCGGCTTTTGTTACCTGCTAGCAGATTTTCGCGATCGTGTCTAAGCTACTGATGATCAATGACTGCAAATAAGCCATAAATTAACATTGGCTATCATGCCCAATACGTGGCGCCTCCATAAACTAAAATCTATGGACAAACCCCATATGAGCCGCCTCAAAACCTGCTCACTCCGAGCCCTTATCTTCATTCAAAATTCGCATTAATTAAAAACAACAAGAAAATCAAGAGGTGCGTAATTTAATAACAATACAAAAAGTAAGTTTTAACTTTGTTTTTTTTTAATGAGCAAAACTTATAAGTATCAACTCAGAAAACAATAAGGGTCTTTCCATTTTAAGAATTCTGTTTTTAGGCAAAATTTTATTAAAACTTGGGATTTTTATAAATAGTCCGTGAATTGAGCAAAAGTTAATAGGAAAAATTATTAACAGGTCACTTTTATGACAAAATATAAATTTAAAACTTTCCTTTTTTAAGAGAGCATTTTCTAGTCAATAAAAATTGCGTTATTAAGTTATTCTGATTAAAATTTACATAAAAAAATCAGCCCACTTAATTTCAAGTTGTGTATAAACTAGAACGATTGGTATAACAATGTACTGTTAGTCAACCGTTGCCAACAAATGAATGCTAACAAAGAGAAAAGCCCGTATCCAGATTATCGAGTCCAGGGGCGCGAACCGCTTTCAAGCCGGCCGGAGGTGAGTAAATTAGTACAGATTATAAGCTTCAATTTAATTCTTTTAAATTTAGAAAAGTTCTACAACACTAATGTATTTTAAATTTTTTTATCGTTTTTGCCTCACTTCCCATAGTGTCAATTAGCATGCAATAACAATGTTATATTAAAATTTATGGCCATTTAATTTTATTTTTAAATTATATATAAAATACAACAAGACACAACCAATACTTAGTTACGCACAAGTGTAGCATATAGAAAAGATCAGGAAACGGGTTGTTGGTATCAGCAATGATATATCCAATAATTTTTCAGAAAAAAATTAAAAATGAAATTATAATGTTTCTCAATTTTTAATTCAACAGGTATGGTGAAAACTATCTAATCGACTTTGACCTGTTAATTCAGTCCTAATATGTTGCCAGTTTTAAAACAATGCGCTTAAAAAAAGGCAAGCTGAGTTCAAGAGGTAGCAAAAATGCACAAAACTTACAAATTTACTGATATCGCATCTATACATTCGGTTTGGATTAGATATGTGTTAGTTTGAGTTTAGGTTAGAATTAAAGAAATGTCAGGCTAAGGTTATATTAAAATTAGAGTTATGTTTTAATTAGTTTTAGTTACTTAATTAGTATTAGATTAATTAATATACAAATTTTGAATGTGAGATGTCAACATAACATGTATGTACAAAGACAAGGCGGTTGAAGAATTAAATTGGGGTATTAATAACTGACTTGTTTATGATTGCGCAACGGAGCTATGCATAAGTTATAATTTGTTAGTCCCTAAGTAGTTTCCCATACTGCAATATTATTTGCAATAATCGCATGATTTTTTGAATCATATTTGGTCTAGCGATTTTATCTGCGTGAAAGAGGATATATCTAAATTTTATTTTTATATAATTAGTACAATGATCTTGGTGCTTGCAGGCTTGTGCTGTTTTCCACCATAGTTAAGGTTTATCCTGGACATAAGGTAAACAGGCGACTGACAACATATCTCAATACCGTGTTTTTTTTATGAGAGTGGAAACCCAGGTCACCAGTGAGTTTAAAATCTCATTTAATCCTGCGGGGCACCGTTAGAGTTAAAATGAACAAAGCCCTTGCCTAGAGGTCATCCCTTTGGTAAAAAGGTATAGACGAAGCTTATAATTTATAATATGTTTGGCATTGAAATTGTTATATAAATTAGACGCAACATATCACGATTTGTTAGCCCAGTAATGATGATGTCTTTTATAACCTTGACCTTATTAATAGAATCCTGTACAACAAATCAATTTAATGTTCAGATGGTAATTTGTCTATGAAAATTACTACTATGTTGTTACCATGATAGCTAACACGCATAAAAAAAATGGCTGTACATTCACTATTTATATGAGCAAACATATATTATTGTGATTTTTGTCAAAGAAATATATATATTTTAATTGCTTACTTTAAATATCTTTTGCCGTGAGGATATGTAATAAATTACGATTTAAAGCTATAAAAAATTTTAGCAACAAGCCCTGCAATATTTTTGATTTAAAAATTTATGTTATAAGGTCGGTTGATAGATAGCGCAAGACGCCTGGTATACATTAAACATCAACTTTAGGTTTCAGAAAAAATTAATCCCAAATACTGTTGACTGTAGGAATAATTTTTAATAAGTTTTCAAAATATAAAAGATTTAAAGATAGAATATTCATCAATAGTTTTAATATGTACGGACCCTCTTTCTCTATACCTGTTCTCGTTAAAAAACACATATACCTTACATGTATACTTCAAATATCATCACACAGGTTAACAAATTTTTGATATGAGCTAACTACGGATATTAAACCTGCCCTCTTCGGGATTTTCAAATCCGTTTCCCGTTTTAATCAAACTTAGTTAGTCGCTATAAACTTTGTAAATTATAAAATTCCAAAAAAACAAAAAGATTCAAAAACAAAATAAAATGAATTTTTTTTTGCATATTTCCAACAGCTAACTATTAAATTAGCTTTAAATAAACTTTTATTAAAAACCGATAATACACCGTATCGTATTTAAGTTTGGACGCGAAATATTTTGTATTCTCTATATGCTGATGTAAGAGTTTGATCTACAAAATTTTTTATTTTTCATTATTTGATTAAATACAAGTTACAAGTGATTTTTATATGAAAAAAAGATTCTTAATTTTTTCCTTTTAGGGTATTCTCATTCTGTCAATTTTGTTAAAAAAGGCCATTTTTTCGATATGGACGGATGTAAGGAGCCAAGGCCGGAAGAAACTAAGAAAAATGAAATACATATATGAGATAAGGCCATCATGGTGATAATTGTATTTTTATAAAATTCACGGTTGTGTCATTGATATTTGTTGACCTGTGTCGTTAGGCACTAAATATTTCGAACGTAATACGAACTCAAACCATTAATTAATTTACATGACAACAAGTATATTGCTGAAAATCGACGCCCAAAATTTTTAATTCCTAAAAAATTTAATCATTGAACATTTTGAGCCATATACAAATCCTCCCGTTTAAACAAAGCTCTTTTTTTAAAAACCTTAATTAATGATTTAGTTACATGGGTCTCAAGATTTAACATACCACTAAAGTTACAAGTGTTGTTTCTAATAAATTTATGGGGTTAATTTAAATTATAAAAAAATATTAAAAAATTTTGCTTTCCTTTCTTTCAACATAAATAAAAATTGCTTCACTTTTTTGGCGCCATTTTAATTTCAAAATTTGAATAACCATGAATCATGTGTGGGTAAACTTTTAATAAACAATAAATGGAATAAATGGTAGCGTAGCCCTTTTCCCTAATTTATAATCTACCTAAATCATTTTTCAAAATATATTTTTTGCTTAATATGTAATGAGGAATATAACCTTTTATATATTCAATATTTCAATGATTAAATAAGGTGTTTATATTTTTCTTAAGCCATTTTTTATTGTCGTAATTAGCATCTAAGAGAGCTATTGTTGCCGTAAAATATTAAATTCAGAGCTGGGAATGTAGGCAATGGGGATAAAATGTTTTTTTTTTTCGTTCTCGGACCTAAAAACAGGAAGAAAAAGCTCCTCATATTTTTAGAGGCAAAAAAATTAGAAAAACCCCATCCAAAGCAAATGAAAAAAAGGCCTATTTTTTTAAACAAACCTGCGGAAAAGCCCATTTTGTACTAAACTTTTTGACAAAAATTTTATGTAAGATTAGAAAAATCAACTAAGCAGAAAAGTTTACATTTTTTAAATATCTTTTTGGTAAAGGCAAGCAAACCTTTATTTTTTAAAAAAAAAATGAGTTTGGCCAATATACAAAGCCCATAATGCATGATTAAAAGCCCTTTATATGTTGAAAAAAAGTAAGGCTATCTAATAAGGCTTATTTTAACTAATATATCGTATATTTTATTTTTGACCTTGAGTGTGGGCTCATTTTTTAGAAAAGCCCTTAAAAATCCGCTTTAAGGACTGACTCTTTTTTCTAACATGCTTGGTTAAATTAGCTCATCTCAATTTTATAAGTATATTGAAGCCCGATCAACAATTTGCCGACATGACCATAATAATAAACGAATCGAGGTTAGATGTTATATAGTTGAAATCACCTTAAGACTGATTACTTGCTTTGAATAAAGTTATACATACAGATAAAGCTCATTGTAGCCTACCTAAGCTTAAAAGCATCTCACATTAACAAATACACATATTTGGCCTCCCTCTATATGATTTTTAAGATAGGAGATAGTAAAGTCTAGCCATATATTTGTAAAAATTCTTCCGTTCAGAACAATGTTTACGTAAATAGAAAATTCACAGTATAACATAATAAAGAAAACAACGTTCTACTCATCTTACAAATGTTTTTATTAAATTTTTAATATTAAGCTTGATTACACACTAGTAATAGAGTATTATATGTGAAAATAAAAATATGTAAAGGCGTGTTAAGCTTCATTCAAATTTTGTAAAAATTTAAAAATTTATTAAAAAAATATTGGTCCAATTATATTATCAGCTATGTTTATATAGATTTAGATACAAATTTATCAAGATTAATATATATCATTAGAGCAACTACTTCGAGTGTTAAAAATTATTGTAAAAAAAAGTTAATAATTTACTATGTAAAAACTCAACTTTTTAAAACCATTAACCTCTTTTTCTAACTCGACAGATGCAAATGCGTTTAAACGCACGGCTAATAAATTTTACTTGACAAATAAGTGGAAAATTTAGTCCCGTGGCAATTTAAATACCCGGGTAATAGATAGCACATTACCAATTAGACTTCAAAGCGGGCCGTAATATTAGGGCCCGGCCAGCACAAACCTACCAATTCCTCGCCCAGAATTTTATTTTTGGCAGGGCATACAAATTTATGAATAAGCCCTATATTTAAATCAAATAAACTGTGTAGTCGCTTGTAAGTGATAAATTTTTTGTATATCTAAGTCCTCATAAACACAAGCCAGCAATAAGGCAAAAAAATATTAACCCGATTCTAAATTATTTTTAAATTTTGACTCAGCCCACCACTTTCGATTTCCGACTAATTTCTAGATAAATTAATTGCGATTGATGGAGGAAGGCAGATTTAGTGTATTTTTGTAGAATAGCAATTTCCTATCCCAAATTCATTAAAGGCGTAGGCTCACTTATCGGCTAATTTTTAACAAATAACAATTGGATTTGAGGTTTTCCCCAAACTTTTCTTCATATAGCGGGGCCTCATTAGGCTATGCTTACCCCAAATAAAGCAATGAATATTGCTGACAGGTTAAATAGTAGGATTTGCTTGCACGCCGGCGATGAGAGTTTATAGCTTAATTTGGACTATCGTTTAAGGCCTATCGCTAACTCAACAGCAAAGTGGTTGTAATCATGACTTATTTTCCGAGGTAAGAGTCGCCTATACATGGAATCAAACCCAAACCTCTGGCGAGTAAGACAGGGATGTTTGATATTGAGCTAATCCGATATCTAATTTTATTAATCTGGCATAAATATTTCTTACCAGAATTTCCATTAAAATCTATTTTTCCCCGATTAACAAATTACCCAAATTTATAATATTCCTTTACAATATACATTTCTCGTCATAATCATATTTGCATTTGTCAAAAAAAGGTGCATTTTTATAATTTCAAAACAGTATTAGGGAAATATTAGGGTTAATTTATTTTTTCAAATTATTTTTAGATTTTTAAAATTTTAATACAGATAAAATTTTTGCTAATATCACCAGTCGTCAAATGGCAATGTCTGAAAATCAAAAGTTAAGACTCTGAGGCGTAATAATCCGCACGATGGCTAAATCTCATATATATTTTCCGGTTTTCATAATTTGTTTATCGTGGCTATTAGGTATATATACAAAAATGGCCATTTTTGACAAAATTGAATAACTTTTCCTTTGAGATTAGCTAAAGTATATTAATATTTCACATTAACATTTAGGTTATATAGAATAGCCTTAGATAAGACACTATTTGAAATTTGAATTTACAGTTTAACTGTTTTAGGCCACGTGCAAAGTGAGTTTTTATTATCATAAAATTCTGTATTTTTTTCAAAATTTTTTATTTCAGAGAAAGCATTTTATGTGCATAAACTAAATGTGGCACCTTCTTCGATTCGCGGATTTAAAAATTAAATTTTTCAAATTTAAATTTTTACGAAAATGAAAACTTTCAATGCAGGTGCCCTTATATAAAATAAATACCTAGTTTTTTTTATCATAATTGTTTTTGTTTATTGAAAATTTTTAATGTTTAAGGCTGGCATATTTTAATTAGGGCACGTGCAAAGTGAGTTTTTATTTTCGTAAAATTTTGAAAATTCTGAAAAATTTTAAAAATTTATTTTTTTCAAATTTTTTATTTCAGAAAAAGCATTTTATGTGCATATATGAAATTTGGCAACTTTTTAAAACTTTACGTTTTATTACAAAAATTTTTTTTCCAAAATTTTGAAAATTTCACAAAAACAAAAACTCACTTTGCACGTGCCCTTATAAAAAGATAAAAGAATTTAAAATCCATCAGATGGCAGGGTCTCTGAAATTAGCTCATTGGTCTTAAAAATTGTTGACATATGTAAGTAAATATAGCAGCTTAAAGTAAATGCGTTATATCACAAGAAAACAATTTTAAAGTTATTTCAAAATTTTAAACTTTTAACATGCAAATAAAAAATTTGTTTTGAACAATGAAATATAAAAAGTAAAAATATAACATATATGATACAACGAGTTTTAGAAACCTCACTCTATACATTTAATAAATTTTCAATGTCAAATTTATTCTTAGTTCAATTTTAATAAATTTTATTCAAAATTTTTTGAGCATGGGCATATAACAAGGAGTCAATTAAACAAAATGAGGTTAAATGAGAAGGTAACCAATTCGTTAACCAAAACATGCAATTTAAAGATTTTAATTTACAAATTCCAAGCAATTCCAATAAAAAAATATTTAAACTTTAGGTTTGTGTAGATTTAAGATTTACTATTTAAGTCAAGGAGCACAATGTTTTGACTTGTTAAAAATTAAAAATAATAACCAAAACCAGACTTAACATGGGATAAATAATGTTAAAAAGGTGATTAATACAATTAGAATCAGGTAATCTTTTGTTTATTAATCAAAGTGTAGGCAACAAATTCTACAACTTTAATAGTTTAGGCTGAATTACTTTAAATAATCATAGAAAGATTGATTTTAATAGCAGTCCTAATAATTCAACATTCTTGGTCCAATTGACCTTACCAAAAGTTCAGTTAATATCAAATAATAATCACAAACTTTCATAATTATTGAGAGATTAAATACTTTTGATTACTTAACAATTAAAAATAATAACCAAAAACCATATTTAACATGGGAATAATAAAGTTACAAAGGTGATTATTGCATTTGAAATCAGGTAATATTTTGTTTATTAATCAAAGTGTAGGCAAACAAATTCTACAAACTTAATGGTTTAACCATACTTTAAAAAATAAAAGAAAGATTAATTTTAAGTGCATTTCAGTTGGTAATTTAACATTCTTGATCCAATTGACCAGTTCAGTTAATTCCAAATAATAATCACAAACATCTTCACGGTCATAGAGAGGATTAAATACAAAGTATTTAAATAAAATATGATATTTTAAAAAAAACTATGTTATTAAAGAATCATACAACTAAATATTATTAATATTATACATAACAATTTATTAGGTTAAATTCCAGCTTTATATATTTTGTTCTGTATTAGCAAAAGACTTCCTCAAAATATAATTATAAATCAAACAATAAAAAGTTAAAAAAGTGTTAATATAGCATCATATTAAAAAATTCTGGCATACTTTGTATGTTATAAAAATTTTAACAACGTTTAATATCATTCATCTTGATTACTATTTTAAGTTATCTATGGCCTATATATAAAAAAACTAACTTGTTAAATTCTAAATGCACACGATTGATTGTCGTAGTTTCCAAAAAGTGATAAGGCAGCCCAAATTTTTATCAGGTAACTTGAAATGTAATGGGTATAAAAAACTTAGAGTGCAGCTTAATTTGAGCTAGCTAACATATTTTTTGTTCATATTTTATTATTCTAGAATATGTGACCCGGCTTTGCCCGGGATATCCCCTTATTAATAAAATTTTTTTATCTATTATAATTCTATGAATAATTAAATATAATTTTATTAATATTTATTATATAAAAAGGATAATGTGTAAAATTTGAGTTATTTCCAGTACTTTTGCTTTAATGAAGATGAAAGATGGAAATAAAAATTATAATAATTTATATTTTCTGACAAAAAGTTAAAAATACAATAATTTTAAGTGCTATTTATAATGTTTATCATAAATTATTTGCTATATAGCATCAAAAATATTTAATCAAAAAAACTAAATGCAGAGATAGCTTTAAATTTAAGAGTAACTACATTTATAAAAATACAAAGGTTAGAATGTACCTGGCCAGACTTTGGTGACAATGATTTTAATATTTCATTCTAAAAATATAATAGATATGAATTGGTCATTTCTGGACTTTCACACGTTAATATCCTAAAAACTATAAGCGAGCGACAATTTTTAATAGAAAATTCGGGATTTTCAAGGCAATATTGACCTAGAAAAATTCTCTGGGGTCGTTGTATTAGGAATTAGCCTATAATTTAAAATTGGTTGTGTCTATCTAACATACGAAATTTAGAAATCATATGGTATTTGAAATTAAAAATATAAAATATAAAACTATAATTAATATAAAAGATAATATTGATAAACATTTTAAATAAAAAGAATATTTATTACCGTTAATTATATTTGGCTATTATAGTGAAATTTCTTATAATGTACGTATTATGTACCTTTCGGTACCTGATGCATAACTCGGCTCCTATATACTCTAAGAGGCTGAAATTTGCATCGAATTTCAAGTAAACATTCTTAAATAAGCTATTAAAATTTGAAAGTATTTTATAGTCAAAATTTTGAAATAATAGAACTCGAGTAAAAAAACCCAATTTTTTTGAAAAGTTTTAAAATATCGTATCTTAATAATGGTAGTAGCTAGAGGTCTGAAATTTTTCACGTGCATTAATAGGATAATACTTAATATGGAGTAAAAATTTCAAAAATATTTATTAATTATTTTGGGCGTAAAACGTTTTTTTCGTTTTAATTAAGAAATATGCAAACCTTGTGGATAAAAACAAAATTGCCATCTCAGACACCTTTTACACATTTTTTTTTCGTGGATTTTGAACGGTAATCACTAATACTCAAAAATTTCATTTTTAATAATATAGATAACGAAAGTAGCTAGAGTCTGAAATTTTTCATGTGCATTAATAGGGATATACTTGATATAGAGTGAAAATTTCAAAATTATTTTCCAATTATTTTGGTCGTAAAACGTTTTTTTCGTTTTAATAAAAAAATATGCATACCTCGTGGATAAAAACTAAAAATTTGCCATCTCAGACACCTTTTACACAAACGATTTTTTTTTCGTGGATTTTGAACGGACAAAAAACCTCGAAAATTTCATTTTAAATAATATAGGATAACGGAAGTAGCTAGAGGTCTGAAATTTTTCACGTGCATTAATAGGGATATACTTAATATAGAGTAAAAATTTAAAATATTTTCCAATTATTTTGGTCGTAAACCGTTTTTTTCGTTTTAATAAAAAATTATGCACACCTCGTGGATAAAAAAAAAATTTGCCATCTCAGAAACCTTTTACACAAACAATTTTTTTTTCGTAGATTTTGAACGGTAAACAAAAAACCTCAAAATTTCATTTTTAATAATATAGATTAATCATGCTTCTCCCACTTCTCCAAGGAACTGTTTTAAATTCTTAATTTTTCTTGGCTAAATCAAGTACATTTTTCAAATATCCTATAAATATAATTTTATTTAGCTTGTCTGCGGCTAATACTTCTTTAAAAATTGTAAAAAAAATATTTCTAAAATAAAAAAATTTTAGCGGATAATATCAAAATGAGAATTCGGTCGTTTAAAGATATGCCTAACTAAATATTATTAAATTTTAGAAATTTTTAAATTTATTTTTCACACTAGCCGCCTCAATGTTATTCAAATGCGTTCAATTTTTTTTCGTCAAAACTTTTTTTCCACTAGCCGCAGACTTAATCCGTCAATAACGAAAAATGGCCTTTTTGACCGAATTAACACAAATATACCCCAAAAAGAAAAAATTTAAAAATCTTTTTTGCATATAAAAATCTCTTGTAATTATTTTTAATCACATAATGAAAAACAAATTTTATTAATATATCAAGTTCTTACATCGGCATTTAGATAATATTTATGTCGTTTTTTGTTTTATAGTGTAATATTTAAAATTTGTAAAGATATACAATATTTTAAGAAGTGCTGGTGTTTGTTTGGCTGCTCTACAGTGCTAATAGCGAGTTAAACTCCCGAAAAATATTTTTTTATGTTTTCTTCAAAATTTAACTATGGAACAATATAACTTAATTAAATTTTAGGCCGTGTCTTATAAATTTTTTGTTAACGGAAAATGTAATGCAAATGAATTTTTTTACCTAGCTAAAAGTCCTTTTTACTCGTTATTTTCACGGAATGCAACAATAAAAAATGTCTGTCCATTAATGTGTTTTTATATCTCAATTTTGTAAAATTTAAAATTCTGGCCTGAATGGCATTTTTAGAAATCCAATTGTTGAAAATGCAATTTTATTAATATTTACTTTTGTTAATATAAAAATACATGGCATATATATATAAAATAAATATTGTTTAAAACTATTGGTTTAAGTGTGTTAAAATTGGCCCATTGATTGTATATTAGGGCACGTGCAAAGTAAGTTTTTATTTTTCGTAAAATTTTGAAAATTCGGAAAATTCTCAAAATTTATTTTTTTTTAATTTTTTCAAAAATTTTTTATTTCAGAAATAGCATATTATGTGTATATATTAAATTTGGCAACTTTTTTAAAATTTGCGTTTTATTACGAAATAATATTTTTCAAAACTTTGAAAATTTCACGAAAATAAAAACTCACTTTGCACGTGCCCTTAGATGCATGAAATTATTCGTTGTGCATTCATGAGAGTGTCTTCATCAAAAATAGTCTTGGCGGACGCAGGCGAAATTGGCAATGAAGATTTTAAATGGCTGACTAAGAGGGAGCGGGCGGGGGAATAGGGGAAGGGGGGTTTATATTTTTAAGGTAAGCCCTGCTATATATAGATCTTTACCTATAATTTTAATGATTTACATGCTCCTTCAGACTTCATTCGTTTTTACAAAAAATTATGAAAAAAATTTTTGATTTAACGCTTATAAAATTTTTTTACATCAAAAATTATTAAACATGTTTTTGCAATATTTTCTAATACTCAAAGCTGTTGCTTTAAGTATTTTATAAATCATAATAAATTTTTATTTATATCTTTATAAACATAAATAATAATCATTTCGACTGCTAATTCTTTAAAAAATTTTAATCATTGGACCAATTTTTTTTAGAAAAGTTTTTGTATTTAAAATGTTTTAAATATAAAACGCGCCCTTATTTAATTCTCTGTTAAAGACGAACCGGTTTAATTAGATAACCTTATAAGGCTAGATAAGCAAATTAACTTAAAAAAACTATAGACCTTATTGTAGTTAGGACCTATGGAATATATATTGTAACATGTTTTTAATCAAAATCCCTCAAAGTTGTATTCATTCAACAATTTTTATATAAAAAGTTGAAATTTTTTTATTGCTACGTAAAAGATAATTTACTCTTGTGGCTATTAAAAATAATAAGTTGCTAATAAGTCCTTTTATAATATTAAACCCTTTTTTAGTTGGGTATAAAACTTTTTTTACTATAATTCGACAAAATACAAAAATATGGCGGACAAAACAATTTTTGGTCTCATTTCAAAATTCAGGTTTCACCTTTATATATGTATGAATCTAATCAAAACATGAACCTTTTTCTATAAGGATTTGTAATTGTATGACAAAAACAATTGAAAATAAAAAACATATAATTCAACGTTTTAACTAATCAATTGCAAGAACTTAAATAAAATATGATAAAGACATTTTTTTAGATTTAATAACCTTATTTCTGTAAGGGCGCTTTCAGACTCATTTCAAATTTGAAAATTTTTGAATTTCATTTTTTTTATATTTTGAAAAACTTCTCTTTCAGAAAAACTATTTAAATGCTAATATCAAAAATTGGCAACTTTTGGTAAAAAAGCGTTCAATGTCAAAAGGTAAAAATTATACAAATTTTAAAATTTTTTAATAAAACGAACTGAGTCTGAACGCGTACTAAGGTAGATTTGATTTCAAAATTTTATATTTCCTAAATGAATGCAATGTATTATTTCCCGCAAACGACACAAGCTATTTCTCGACCATCAGGATAGATGGAGCAAGGCAAGGCTCCGCACTTGACTTCGACAACGAAAAGCCCACTTCCACCACCTGGTGGGGCGTTTCCGCTTTCGTATGAGGCGTCAGGTTTTTTGTCAACGCAAATGTATTGCGACCGCGAGAATTTGTTGCTGAGCGCCATAAGATACCCTGAATATTCCTTGATCATGCCTGTGACGATTATTGTGTTAAAATAAAATTGACAATTTTAAAAGATACACGAGGGGTTATTGAAACTCTTAGTTCCCCATATAATTAATAGCACTAAATATCAATTTTTCTACAAAAGTTTTTGCCAAAAAATAAATTAATTAACGCGTCCCTATTAGAAAGTATAAATCAAAGTCGTGACCTTAAAGCCCGGCCGGGTGCCAACTTGTTTAAAAGGCGTATTTTTGTTAATGTTATAAACAAGACCTAAAAATGTTATATTTATCATCACACGACGAAGATTGTTACTACTACAATCTGCATTCGATATTAATACAAACCTTTTTTGGCTTTAAATATAAAATTTGGCCGGGCTCAAACCTAATTTAGACGCACCTAACCGGACCGGTTTTAATTTGAAAAAAATTTGTCGGGCGGGCCGAACATTATCCGGTTAAACTTCACTATATTACAAAAGTAGGCTCACTTCGAGGGCATTCCTTCAGGGCTGGGATCATGACGTGAGTGCACATATGGAAAGTATAGCAGACGGCACAGACGGCCTGTTGACCCTGGAGCACGCCAATAGGGGTTACGAACGGGCTAGATTTGCTATGAAGTCTGTATACGGCCCCGTATATACCGCCCAGTGGTGTATTATTTGGTCCCGAAAAGCCTGGTATGTGTCTAAACAAAAAAAATAAAGGATTTATTTAAAAAAAAACGTAATATGGAATATTAGGTTAATATTAGAGATTAAAGTCAAGTCTCAAAGGCCCGCCCAGCCGACACGCTTAAAAACAAGCCTGTCCGGCCTAAAATTGGGTCGGGGGCCGGAAACCTGAAATAGAAAAAAAGAAATAGGCAATTTAAATCTTTTTTGCCTTATTTTTTTATATTATTTTAACAACTAAGCAGGATAAATTTATTATCACGCTTAAGGGTATTTCAACTCTGTATCTTATCAAAAATCAAAAAAGAAATTAGCTCGTATTATAGAATTTTCGAGCCTTTTTGTAACTTCAAGCCGCTGGGTGGAGCCAGGCCTTATATCAAAAACCAAATTTGGGGCGGGGCTAAAAATATATTGGGCCGTCCGGGTCGAAATATCACGGCGTTTGAACTTTAGTTAATAGAATTTTAGAATTTTTTTTACATAGTTCAACTATCCAAACGCATGCTTTGGATTTTCGCTACAAAAATATACATAAATTAAATATACCCTCTATTTTCCGGATTTTCAGGCAAACACAAGTAATTGTGACCACCGCCCGGGAAATCATCGGCGTAATTTCCACCCGCTATAAATCCGGTGTAGACGATTTGGGCTCTCGTGTTAGAGTCTGAGCACGTTTTGCTGCCCCAATGATGGTAATACGAACCACCGCATAAAGCTTTAAAAGTTTTTAAAGATATTATAAAATTTTATATATAATAGCTTAATAATTTAGGACATTATGTTTAAAAATAATTTTTTTTAGTTTATACACTGGACAACAAAGACAATAGAAACCATTTTAACTCGGTTTGTAAAGATTCATTTGCGCGTATTCCAAGTTTAGTTCTCTATTTTTTTATATTTGGTTAAAGTTCAAATCTATTAGCTATAAATTTTCCAAAAAAAAATATTTGCATGTTCAAATTCTTTGTAAATAACTGATTTAAAAAAAAATAATTACTTAAACTTATAAGCATTTTAAGGTATTTTAGGTCGAAAATTCCAGATTTCATAAAGAAATAATAAAAATATAAGTTCCATAAAAAAAATCAGCCCCTTAAATTAATAAACGTTTCGTTAATTTTATAAACTTTTAAACTTTTGTTACCACGTTTCGGTTTTATAATATAAAAGCATTTTCAGATGGCAAAATTATATTTTTGACACCAAATTATTAAACGTATAAGGCAATGAACATTCAATTTCATAAAATCAACACAACAAACCTGAACAAGGACGATAGATGCTATAATATTGTTTAAGGTCATTCAAATTTTGCGGTCCGGCTATTTTAAGACAATTTACAACCTATTTTTAAGATTTTCATTTAAGAATGATTTTACAAAAAAATTGCTTATAATAAATTTACTGCTATTGCTAAGGTCATAAATTTGTAATTGAAAAATAGTTTTAAACAAGATTTTTGATCCATATTAAATAACTATTTATAAAATTTTGCTAAGATTTTAAATTTAGTATTTATATAAAAACACACAAAAATATGATAAAACATGCGTTATGGAGAGAAAAAAATGCTAAAAAAAACTCTAAAAGTTTATTACAAATTTTTTTTACCCCTTTTGAATTTAAACCTAAAAATTCTTTAAAATGTACGAAAAAAAATTATTTATAGAACATACTCATGACACGAGCATCGGCTTTGCATTGAGTAATGCACTTCCCAGGTGTTCCATGAAGGCCGGGAGTTCCATCTCGACCAGCTGGTCCGGGCGTGCCTGCCTCACCGTCGCGACCTGGCGCGCCTGCTTCACCCTGTTCGCCATCTTTCCCGGGGAAACCGGCATCTCCGGGAGCACCTCTCCCACCAGGACTTCCGGTTTGTCCGTCTGCTCCGGGTCTTCCTTCATTTCCGGTTCGACCGTCACGGCCCGGATCTCCCGGGGCACCGGGTTCACCTATATTGCACACGAATAATTTGTGACAAAGAGTGTTTTTCAAAATTAGGCTTATATAAATTAATAACTATTTAATTTTTACTTTATATCCTTATCATTTATTGTTTTTCGCAAACTATATATAAATGGGCATTGATTAAAGTGTAATTGAAAATTGAATGTTGAATTTAAGTCCATGAAAATATCATACAAACTTAAAGTTTTTTTGTAAAAAAAATCAAATGTCAAAAATTTAGAATTTTTAATTTTTTTTGTAATAGTAAATGAACTTTGCGCCTCATAATTTTATAAAATAGCATTCCGAAAATAATTTTGTTTTTTTATTAGGCCATCAAAACTTTTTTGATTTCACAATGTGTAAAAATCTTATATTGCGAAACAACACATTTATCCAAGATGCCAAGTTTAATAGCATAGAAATTACATTTTTTAAATAAATATTAACTTTTTAAAAAAAATAACATTTATTTATTCTAAAATTGTTGGAAATTATAAACTCGCTATCAACGTGCCCTAAGGGCACGTGCAAAGTGAGTTTTTATTTTCGTAAAATTTTAAAAATTTTGAAAAAAAAATTTTTTGTAATAAAACGCAAATTTTTAAAAAGTTGCCAAATCTAGTGTATGCACATAAAATGCTTTTTCTGAAATAAAATATTTTTCAAAAAATTTTGAAAAAAAATTAATATTTGAAATTTTCAAAATTTTTAAAATTTTACGAAAATAAAAACTCACTTTGCACGTGCCCTAATTTGGAAAAACAAACATAACTTTGACGAGGTAAAAACCTTTATCCCCAGGCGGTCCATCTGGTCCTTTGGCGCCAGGCCTTCCATCAGCTCCAGGAGCGCCGGGCTCGCCGTCTTGTCCAGGTGCGCCATCGCGCCCTGGTTCACCCGCCTTCCCATCGAAGCCGGCATTCCCAGGCGCTCCGGGTTGGCCGTCAGCGCCTCGTTCTCCCGCCGCGCCATCTTTTCCGTTGCGTCCCGAACTACCGGTTTTACCCTAGATGCATTTTTTTATTATAATATTTTACCATAAAATTTCTTTTTTAACCAATTTTTTGCCCTTAGACCGCCCCGTGTCTATTTTTGTAATTAAAAACAAACGCAATAAGTATAAAAACATATGATCATGGTTGTATATAAATGTATATTGCATTATTGTCTCAGCGATATTGATAAATCGCCTTATGCATATTTTGATTATTGTGAAATTCCATAATTCTTAATTTTACAAAAAAAAATCTAATACTGGACATGGCCTCAGGAAGATTTTTCATTAAAATTATTGTTTTGAATTAATATTTGGCAGACAGGTGGCCACTCTAGTCAATTTTTTTTTTAATTTTTGTAATAATAGGTCAGAGCCAAATTATCGTGTGCATTTTCTGGATACAACTTTTTAATCGGATTATATCCTTAACCGTGTGCCAAATATCACGTTAAAAAACTAAATGTGTTTATATGGTGTGTCAAAATGATTTAATTAAAAAAAACTAAAATTAGAAATATACAAATTTCTAAAATGTTTGTATAAAAATTTTAAAGATAGATATAAATAGGCCGCAAAAAAATTAGTAATGATTATGTAATATTTCTAATTGTTGGAGAAAGTGGAATTATATATAATTTAATGAAATTACGGGTTTGCCATCTTCCCCGTTTCGCCCATCTTGTCCCGGGAATCCATCTCTCCCTGGTTGTCCGTCTCGGCCCGCGGCTCCAGGCTTCCCCGAAGACCCGTCGGAACCTGGTTGTCCCGGAAATCCCTGTAAGGCGTAATACATTGGTTAGTGCGCGTTCAAAGTCATTTTAAAAAAAAAAGATTTTTTTTTTAGATATTGTTTCATTCCATTCTAAGAATTAAAAGCGTTAATGTAGATAAGATTTTTATCACAGCTAAGTTTATATAGATTTATAAATATTTTCATATATACTTGGAACAATTAAGAAAATATTGTAAAAAAATCATAGTTTTTGTACCCAATTTCAAAAAATCAAGAATTTTTCAAGTTTTTTGAATTTATATATTTATTTTTACTTTTGATCCTGGGTTTCCTGGTTTTCCGTCTTTTCCCGGTCTCCCTGGAGAACCATCCTTTCCTCGTTCACCATCTTTTCCAGGGTTTCCAGGTTGACCATCGGCACCTGTTCGTTTATTTTTTTGCAATATAAATTTATCATCATGATAACAGATCGCACGTAAAGGTTTTTTCTTTTGTATATTATGTAGCCTTAAAGAATCCTAAAAATTACAACCTTTTTAGCTTAAGTTTTAGGAATAAATTTATACCTTTATATTGGTTAATAATTATAACACAGGTCAACAAATATCAATGTCAGAAGCGTGAATTTTATAAAAACATAAAAGAATGCATCCCTATGATGGCCTAATCTCATATATATTTTTCGTTTTACTTAGTTTCTTCCGTCTTTGGCTCCCTGTCTATAACGAAAAATGACCTTTTTTGACCAAATTCACAAATCTATATACCCTAAAAAAGAAAAAAATTTTTTGCATATAAAAATCCCCTTATATTTTTTATCACAAATAATAAAATATAAATTTTATTAATATATCAAGCTCTTACATTGGCATTTAGATAATACAAAATATTTCGCAAAACTTAAATACGACACGATATATTGTCGGTTTTTAATGAAAATATTATTTGAAGTTTGAATTTAACAGTTTAAATATTGTGAATATGCAAAAATAAAATTTAAATTTATTTTTGTTTTTGAATCTTTTTTGATTTTTATTACCTTTTTTTCTAAAATTTTCTATGTTTGTAACTGACTAACTAAGTTTGATTAGGAAAAACGGTAATGATACTGCCTAAGAAGGCAGGTTTGATCTCTGTAGTTAACTCATAACTCTCAAAAATATGTTGACCTGTGTAATATATCAATGTTAATGCTTATTATACTTACTTTGATTTACATTTACATTTGCACGTAGTGGTGATAAATTGAAAGTTATTCTAGATTTGTGGCTTTTATGTTTATACAGGCCTTTGAGCCAGAATTTAAAAAAATAAATGGGCCGGTCGAGCTAAACTAGAGGTCTTTCAGTGTGCTGAAGAAGAATAAAAATTACCAGGCGGCCCTGTCGGGCCCGGGTTACCCTCAGCCCCGGGACTACCGTCACGTCCAGGGAATCCGTCGCGGCCTGGTTGACCATCACTGCCCGGCCTTCCGGCTGCACCGTCGCGCCCTGGTGCGCCCGCGTCTCCAGGCGCTCCTAGATTCCCCGGGTTTCCTGGGTTGCCGTCAGGCCCGGGTCCTCCTGGGGCGCCGTCCGCGCCAGGCGAGCCATCGTTTCCTGACCCCCCTGGGTTTCCATCGGGCCCTTTTGGGCCAGCACTGCCTCGACTTCCAGGACTACCGGGTTGCCCTGGTTGGCCCGGGGCTCCGTCTAGTCCGTCCTGACCGGGTGCTCCGTTTTCACCGGGTGTGCCATCTTCGCCAGGATTACCATCGGCACCGGGTAAGCCCTATATACAAGCATATTGCAGATTGATTAATATATAACACGGTCGACAAAAATTAATGTGCGGAAAAATTATGATATTTGTGGGAAATAATTCCCATGGCCATCTCACATATACTTTCCATTAAGTTTCTTTCCGCTTCGGCTATATTCTTAGGTATATATCGATGTCAATCTGACCAAATTGACTAATTTTGCGACTTTGAATAAAAAACCCCAAAAATTTTTTTTGATTAAAATTACTTGCCTCGTTTGAAACACATTTATATTAACATTTTGGTAAATCAGAATATATGGCACCCCAACATAACACTATTATCGGATTTAAATAAACTATTGTAAATTTAAATTTAACAATTTAGCTAACATAAATTTTTTTTTAATTTATTTGTTTGTAAATCTATTTTGTAAAATTTTAAAATTTTATAGCTGGCATACAAAGTTTGATTGGGAAAAACGGTAAACGAATTTATAAATCACTATTAAGTTAGTTCATAAGAAAAATTTGTTGACCTGTTTATTACAAGCTAAAAACATTTTTTTTAATGTAAGGGTGCCTCCTATGACATATTTTATAATGCCTAATAAATTTTTTAAAATAATTTTTATGGCATGCAACTCCCAACCCTTTAATATATTGGGTTTTTACATTTAATATAAAATTTTTAGGCGATTAAATTTTGATAATTTTACCGAGAAAAAGATTAAATGTTCAATGTACCGGTATTCCATCAGCTCCGTTTTGACCATCTTTTCCAGCTGCTGCAACTGGCCCTGCCTTTCCAGCTGATCCTCTTTTTCCAGGTCCTCCTGGCTGGCCGGCGGCTCCAGGGGGTCCTGGTGGTCCCTGAAATATATAAAATAAATTTAAATTATTTAAGCGGTTTTAAAAATTATAAAGTGTCGTGAATGAATTCACTGTTTTATAGATTAACAAAAAAAACGTTATAGGCTTTAAAAAATCGACCAGAATTATAAATTTAATCGCTAACTCAAACAGGACTTTAAATGCCGATGCATAAATTACTAGCTATTTGTTCCTTTAAAATTTATTGACATTTTCTATATTGATTTACACTTTAGGTCACGTTCAAAATAAAGTTTTGTTTTTTCGTAAATAGATAAAATTTGATTTTCCTATCTTTTATTCATAAGAGCGGAAAAAATTAATTATATATTTTGGAAAAATTGCCGTCTAAAGGATATACAAATAAGTTAGTATGAGTAAATAATTTTTTTAAGTCTATAGAAGTAAAGCATTAATTTTTATCGAACGTCATTATTTTTTATGTCATTCGGTAAAGGGAAGTATTAAGTTGCCACTATTGAAAAATAGAAAATATGAAAAACTGGGCAAAATTTTATTATAAACGTGTGGCCTTAGTTGCAAGGCGTATTCGTACATAAGGTCAATTATGTATAAAAAATTTTTTCAAAACACTAAATATTATAATAACCCGAGGTTTTCCCTAATCTGATGATATTTATTATTGAATTTTCACAAAAATATTAATATTAAAAGATTATTTAATATTAATCATTTCACTTTTATCCATCAATATATTATTTCTACCAAAATAAAAAAATTTTTTTTGCAAGTTTGACCGCAGTTCGGTTCTAGAAAATAAGTGTTAAACTTGTAAGCCATCTGGTCCTTTTTCCCCTGGTATTCCGTCATTTCCTTTTTGTCCGGGGTTGCCATCGTTTCCATTTCCACCTGGTCTACCTTTAAGACCAGCTGGTCCAGGGCTTCCAGGACCTCCACTACGTCCATGCGGGCATCCACAATCTGATATATATAACATATGTTGTAGGTCAGAATTTTTAATATACTAAAATAAAAATTCACTTTGGACGTGGTCTTACCTAGGTTTTCTTTAAATATAATTAGAAAAAAAACAAAAAAAAACATTTTTTTATTTTAAAAAGTAATCTTGTGCCTTTAATGTGCTAAGCAAAAAAAACTGTTGCAAACTTTATTCTAACTAAAAGATATTTTACTTCATCAATAATTTTTTTCTTATAAACTTATGTCTTTTAAACATTAGGGCTGTTGGACGAATGCCTACATATAATAGATTTTGTTTATGGCTAAAGATATTTAGAACAACGTATTTATTGGTCTACGGTAACTTATTATCTATAATAATTTGACAAAGTAGGATACAATTTTATTTTAGGGCACGTGCAAAGTAAGTTTTTATTTTCGTAAAATTTTGAAAATTCTGAAAATTTTAAAAATTTTATTTTTTTAAATTTTTTTAATAATTTTTTATTTCAGAAATAGCATTTTATGTGCATATAAATTTGGCAACTTTTAAATTTGCGTTTTATTACCAAATAAATTTTTTCAAAATTTTGAAAATTTTGCGAATAAAAACTCACTTTGCACGTGCTCTTACATAAAGTTCCCTTAATCATTTTAATTTCCCCTTATTATTTGTTTAATATCATTAACCGTTAGGGCTCGTTAAGATAAAAAAAAATTAAAATTTGAGTCTTTACATCAAAAATTAAATTGTTTTAACGATATTTTCTAACACTCAGAGCAGTTGCTCCGAGTACATTTAGTGTTATAAATAAACATAGCTAATAAACATGATAAACATTTTTACAAGACCTTTTAAAAAATTCAAGCTATTAAGAAATTTTTAAAAAATTAAACCAATATTTTTTTTTAAATTATAAAAATTTAAATGAAGGCTGAACGCGCTAGAATGAATTATTTTTTAAAATAAATATATACTCTCATTCATACATTCATCCATATATTTGCATTAGCAACATTACCTACGAGTGTCACTCCATTGGTTCGTCGCAATTCTTCCACCAGGGCTTGGAATCTTCGGTCATCCCTGCCCGCTTCGACCGCATTTAAGAAAAGCGGGGCAGTCCTTGAGCCGGCGCCTATGCCCGCGCCTGGCTGCTCTTCGAACCCGGTTGCACCGGCGATACTGGCATCGACTCTTTGTAGAAGTCTTTGCGCCGAAAACGAACTTCCTATTCCCACGTCCGCTATTTGTCCGGCCCCACCGCCACCCGTAAATCGCGCCGCGCCCGAGGCAAATGAGACGCCTGATCCTGAGGCACGACCTAGCCCGCCAGTCTCGCTACCTCGGCCAGATCCGACTCGACTACTTACAAATGCGCGAGCCCTCTCTCGAAAATTTCCACCACCGCCACCGCCGGCCCGTAATTGACCAAGCCCACCGCGTGCTGAAATAGCTTGTCCTAGAGCTGTTATATAATTTATAATTTATAAACGTGTATGTATGAATATGGCGGTAACCAAAATTTATTTTTAAAGTGGCGGCCTAAGAGGAGAAATTAAATTAAACTTTAAATAATTTTCGATAAATTTTTAATTTTTTTATATACCTCGGAGACCGGCTCTAACGCGGCTTCGCCCGCCTCCCGAACCAAAACCCGCTAGTCCAGCCCCTTGACCAAGGGGGCCCGATTCGATTGGTTGGTCTGCTACTCGACCGGTATCGGCGTCAATGAAGGCATGTCTAAAAACATATATTTATATACTATTTCTAATTATATTTAAAAAAACACATATTTTTAGCATTATTTTGCCATTTTTACTTATTGTGAACTTTTATTATGCAAAAGCTTTTCAAAAATATTGCAATTTTTAATTTTTTTAAGCACTTTTACTAATCCATTTTAACCCCCACTCTAAAAAAGCAGTAGAAATTGTAAAGTATTGTTTACAGTACTCGTACCCTATATAAAAGTCCACTTTCATAATATTTGTAAAGAAAAGTTGCCAAACATAGCTTTAAGTAAATAAAATTTCACACTTAAAAAATTTCTCTTAAGGTTTGATTTTTTAAAGAAGCTTGTTTAAATAATTATCAGCATAAATTTATTAAGATTTTTTTATATACCTAGACTACTGCTCCGAATGTTAAAAATTTGCATAAAAACAAAGGAGAATAATTTTCGTTGTTAAATGCTCAAATTTTAAATTATCAGAATTTTGGAAATTATTTATATGTAAAACGAATGAAGACTTAACATGCCCGAAAACGTGGCCTTTTAAAATATTAAGGCTTTTTTAAAAAAAATAAACGCTCATAGCATGCCTGTATATATTATTCATACCTTTTGTCTCGTTTAACGCTAAGCGTTTCCTTGGGCATAACAAACCCGGCAGCTCTGCGCCTGGCCCTTCTTTCCTCAACTTCGTCTGTCACTTTGGCTAATTTTCGTTTTGCCGCTTCCACTTGAGATGAGTACCGTTCATTCTGTAAAATTTTATGAAATTATTATAAAACAAAGGTGGCCGAAATTGAAATTTGCTACAAATAATAGAATAAATTTTAATGAAACAGGGGTCTTTAGAGTTAAACACAAGAGGCACCTGTTTATCGTGGAGAAATTTTATTAAAACAAAAGACATTATTAATTTAAATTTTTAGTAAGGATTTGGTCAACCGTCATAAATGGAAAACAGTTGGGTATGAGGCTTCCAATATACCTCATATAGAAGGGGCATATTTAAGGTTTTGACTTTTTTTAACAACCTAGCAAAGAAATTTATATTGTTAGCGGGTTAAATAGTAAGATTTGCTCCCACACCTATGACCGAGGTTTTTAACGTAGGCTTTCACTTTAGGCATATGGTGTGAGGTTCTACTGCCTTAGCAAGCCATTCAGTAACTTTAAAGTTGTTGTACATGTGTGCTATGTTGGGAAGAAAAAGTCCGTCTAATTAAACAGGAATTTGCCACTGAGCTCACTAAGCCAATAAAGTTATTATGTATTTAGTGGCGATTGGCATTTCATAATTTACTAAAAACCTAATAAACTATTATACCATCTATATCAGACGCGTCCTTATATTTTAATTTAATTAAAAGCGACACATAAATTTGGCAGTAGTCTGCACTCAAGTCAACCATTGAGGCAGGTTAGTAGTTGTATTGGTGACCGCCAAAGAATCGCAAAGCCATCCTTTTTTCTCAGCTCCTCGGTCTAAAAACTTAGGTCGCCGGCTTGTGTTGTCATATAACCCTGCGAGACCTGATTTAGAATTAAAAGAGGCAAAGGCCTTCACGGGCCGTTCCCTAATAGAAAAAAAGTGATGAGAACTCTGCCACAATTTTTACAATACATGCGAAAAACGGTATAGCGGTCGAAAAAAAATTTAACCGAAATTTTAAATTATAATCTGTGCCATTAATGAAAAAAAAATTTTAAGTTTGACCCCGGCCCCTAGTATAGAATATATTTTTGAGGTTAATAAAACTATTTAATGTAATTTGTTGCTACCCTCATGCGTTCGAGTTTCTTATGCATCCGGTCAATTTTGGCTTGTCGTTGGGCCAGCTTATTGAGCATCATATTCACGAGCTCGGTTTGTTCTTGTTGGATTTGGTTGAGTTGCCCGTACAACATGGGTAGGAAAAAGCAACACGTTACGAATATAACGGAAAATCCGACCTGTAATTTGTTACAATTTTATATATTTAGTAATTTTTTCACTATATGAAGCCTCGGCAGCTTCAAGCTAATTTCTCCGGACTTTGGAGAGTAACCTTTTATGGGTTGGAACTAGATGATATATGAAAGATTGTAGTTACATCTACGAGCTCACCTTACTCATGAGAGAGATATATTAGGGCTTAAAAACTAGGCTTTCGAAGCACGATTTGAGAGCTATTTGCCACAATCGGATGTTTATATGAGGGTCTACAAAAAAGCATTTTGTTGATAAATAATCTTTATTTGGATGCATTAATGCACCTAAAGCGGAAGTCCTGAGCCCATACTTTCAAATTTGTAGTTTGCTCTGGTTTTAAAGGAATTTTACCACACCTCAACCTAATAGAACCCTAATAAATTATACGAATGAAGTAGGAAACCAATAACTGTCGGCCCGCATATTACGCACCAAGCCTTAAAAAATTGGTATTGGTTAGAAAAGAGGTAATATAACTAATTACACGTTAACTAAACACTGATAATCTTATAACAAAGAACGGATTTTTTTTTTATCCTAAAATGGAAGAGCTTTAGGGCTGGGTACAGTCATGCCACATATCGGTCGCCATATAAATAAAATTTTAATTTTTAAAACTCGATTCTTATACAAATATTAATTAAATGCTAGGAGTTTATAAGCATCCACAGAATTGACTTGACAGCCCGGTCTGCTTACGGCACTTAGTTTCCCCTAATTTTTTAACGTTTGAAAAAATTTGCCTTATTTATTTAACAATCCTATACAATGGCATTTGAAACTAATTTAGCAGTGTATACCACGCAAAAGAATATATCCAATTTGCTTCTACGAACGGTCGGGTCAGCCATCATTTTATCCAAAAACAAGACTCCCATATCAAAAATATCGAAAATTATTTAATCAGTCGGTTTAGAATTTATATTCGCAAACAGGAACTTATTTATAAAATATTTGCAAAAAAAAAAAAAAATCTTATCTCTAAAAATATATTTTAGCAAAAAAAATGTGTATTTATATATATTCTAAACAGACCCACATAAAATTTAGATAATTAAAATTTTTTTGTGCAAATTAAAAATATTTTTTGAAGGATTATCTAATTAACCTATCTTAATACAATCAATATAGAACAGGTGAGTTCAGATATCAATATTATAGGGTACGTTAACCCTAAAATTGGGTTAAACACAGGTCAAATATTTTTTCAACTTATCCATTTATTACTCCCGTATGTTTTAATACCTCAAATCGCATATGTGACAATTTTTATGTTTGAAACATTTTTTTATAATGTTAAGAAAGGAATTATCGTATATATATGTATATCAATGAGGAGAAAGGTATATGTGATTTAGGATACGGATTAAATGATTATTAAGGGAATCAATCCACTTTGTCTCTTTCTTATGTAAAAAAAAACTTAAGATAGTCTGTTATACATAAATTTTAACAAAGAAAATCATAAATTTTCTTCGGATAATTAAATCTTGTATTGGGATAGTTAAAATCTAGTTTATGAAATATCTAACAGGCAATACTATTGCATGTTATTCAGTGATGAAATCCCGAGAGCCCGCTTGGCCCGGTGCCGGGGAGATCTGTTTTTTTTGCTATTTAATTATTCACTTTTCGCTTTAAGCTTTTGAAACTGGCTAAAATATATTTGCATTTAAATGTTATCTTTGACATATGCTATATTTGATAGATAAATATATAGAAAAAATTTTTAGCATACAATTCTGCACTGTAGCTAAATATCTTCGGGCCCAATTAAAAAATTGTGTGAGGTGAGCTGGGCCTATCCATTAGTTCTCGGTTTAAACTGTGTGTTTTTTACATTTTGCTTCATCAAAGCCATGTCCAATTAGTACAATGATATGCCGTTTAACAAAAGGCAATTGAGGCATATAACCAATACAAATCACATAAGTCTATAAAAAATCGGTTTTTAGTCTTTATAAAGCTAAATTAACTTTTAATGTTTTAGTAAAAATTTTCGCCAGTCATTCATTCATTATTATTTTTTGTCTTTATGTAGCGTTTATTGTTAAGTTATTTTTTTTTAAATTTTAGAATTTCTAAATTCCTTTTCAAAAACTTTATTTTAGGAAGTTTTATAATAATAAGGAATCAAAACCATTTTGAAACGTTCTATTAAAAAAATAAAATTTGTAAAAAAAAATTAACTCAAATACAAACGCGCCTATAGTAAAAGACAGTTTTTCAGGTTAAAGAGCAATAATTGTTTCCTCAGATATTTCATCTTCCGTAAAACTTATTGATCAATGCCTACCTCAACGACATATGCCGCCTTTGTAAGGTAAAGTTAAGAGGACAATGTATATTAGAAAGCAATCGCGCTGACCCTAGACATTTGCCAATGCAAGGGCGTAGCAAGTTGTAAAGCTTGGGGGGGGGGGGGGGAATTTCATAAAAAAAAATTTGCCAAATATTAATGGAATTTTAAATGTAATTTAATTTTATATTTAATTGGTATTTAGTTTGGGGGGGGGGGGGGGGGGATATGCACTAAAAATTTGTAATTTGGGTGGGGATATAGCATGCTTGGAGGGGGTTTCATCCCCAAACCCCCCCCCTCCTACGCCAATGTGCCAATATTTGTAAATCGCTGGTTACTTCATTGGGAGAATACGTATACGGCTCATATTATAGTGTGTTACAAGCAGAAATTGGAACGGGAACCGGAACCAGCTAAAAAATGAGAACCCGGAACCGTATAAATTTTGGCGGCGCAATTCCAATCCCTGAATACAAGCAGCAAAAATTAACTTAAGCATCCATTTTAGCTAACCAATGATTGTTTAAAATATGAGCTTCTAATTGTAAAAAATAAATAATTGCTTTGTTTTCTTTTCTTGTTGCTCATATTGACGGTTGTCGCCCTTTTCATTTAAAGATTAATTTTTAAGAAAAACCAAACAGACGGCCTCTAACATTCATGTTTGATTTTTTTATATTCTGTGAAATAATGGAATGTAAAAAATTTAAGTTTTTGCCCATGGTTTATTTGCTTTTAAATTTAAAAAAGTTTATTACGCATGATACATGATTAAAAGCACATTGCATTTATGCAATGTGATGTGCCTTCTATTTTGAATTGTGCAGAATATTTCAAAAATAAATACATGTCAATTTGTTATTTTACTGCAAAAACATATGGCTCTGGCCTTATTTTTAAAAATTTATACACATGGGCACGTGCAAAGTGAGTTTTTGTTTTTGTGATCAATTTGAAAAATTTTATAAAGAAAAAAAAATTTTAAAAAAGTTGTCAAATTTAGTTTAACATAAAATCCTTTTTCTAAAAAAATTATTTTAACAAAAAATTAAAAAAAAAATAAACTTTTTATAATTTTCAGAATTTTTACGAAAATAAAAATACACTTTGCCGTGGCCTAAGGCAACTGACAATATTATTTGTGGTCCTCAAAAGTTTAATTTACAAAATCTTTTTGGCTCAGGGTTAATTTTTTAATTAGAGAGATTTTTTGTTATAAATTTTTTTTGGCCACAACTATACCCAAGTATATGCAGGGGTTTGATATTTAGACCATATCATCGAGCTTTATTATATTCTAATCTTTTATTAATTAAATAGAATTGTTGGACACGCCAAAATATATAAAAAAAAGATACAATAAAAACGTCTTACAAATACATCTATTATTTTTTTATTAAGGCGTGTTTAGCGTATTCATCTACAAAATTTCAATATTCATAGATTTAAAAAATTATTTTTAAGAAATATTTCAAAAACTTTGTACTTTTAGTGCTAGTTAGTTAAGATTGGCGACTTGTATGCGTTTTATTTAAAACAATTTTTTTTTAATTTTATAAAAAACTGCATTAACTTTGAACGCGCTATAAACAGACAAAATCGATAAATTATATGTATTTGAAATAATATCAGTCAAAAAATTGTAAGAAAAAAAATCTAAAATATCGATATGCCTTAAGGATTAAGCTTATTGCTTAGCTTGGCAGATTTTTTTTTGAATAATAGGTTTATTTAGGAGAGATAGTTAAAGGTTGTTATCATTTCCTTTTAAGAGTACAAGCTTATAATCTTTTTATTGTTGTTATACATGAAAAATATTTTCACCTTGGTATACTTTTTGCTTAGGTGTATACCTGTTCGGAAAAGGGAAATAAAACCATCTAAACATTAATAAAAAATGCCAAAAAAAAACAAAAAAGATTCAAAAACAAAAATTTATAGAATTCATTTTTGCACATTTACAAAAGCTAAACTTTTAAATTCACTTAAATAAAATTTAAAACCAATAATATATCGTGTCGTATTTAAGTTTGGACGAATCTTCTGTATTATCTAAATGCTGATTTACTAAAAAATTTTATTCTCATTATTTGAGAAATTAAATATAAGTTACAAGGGATTTTTATATGAAAAATGATTTTTACTTTATTTCTTTTTAGAGTATTCTCAATCTGTCAGTTTGGTCAAAAAGGCCAATATTTTGATATGGACGGATCTAAGGAGCTGAAGTCGGAAAAAACTAAAAAAAATGTAAAATATATATGAGATTAGGCCATCATGGGGATGCATTTATTTATGTTTTCATATACTTATTTTTTATGACATAGTTATCTGTCGACTT
Organism: Acutogordius australiensis; assembly: GCA_030555515.1. Taxonomy (NCBI): domain Eukaryota; kingdom Metazoa; phylum Nematomorpha; class Gordioida; order Gordea; family Gordiidae; genus Acutogordius; species Acutogordius australiensis. Next base: position 10,691,553 of record CM060244.1, read on the forward strand.
GCGTTATCAGCTATGTTTATATGGATTAAGATACAAAATTAATAAAATTTTTCAAATATATTGTCAAAAAAATATTTAAAAAAACATTGGTTAATAAGAAGTTTTCACAAATTAGAATTTAAAAAATATGAACGTTGAATGCGACTATTGATGATTACATATACCTTGTTTTTTAAACTCCCTCAAGGAAACAGTCCAGACAAAAGGTAAATAAAGCGAAGTTAGTCTAGTACGTTTTTGTTTTATTCATTCGATAAAGCCAGTTTATAACTAGTATTTTTAAGCTTAAAACAAAACAATGTTGGCGAGCAGGTGTAAAGTAATATTTTATATTATATTAAAAAGTAAATCTATAGAAAAATTTCTTTCAAGCATTTTTACGTATGAGAGCTATATTAGATTTTATGTAAGTATCTAAATATTCTTATTTTATTTTGTAAATTATTGCCAAAATAATTATTTTAGAGGCTGGGAGATGTCTTCTTAATTAAATAAAAAAAAACAATATTGAACAGAAATAAAAACTAATGTTCTCCTGAAATAATGCCTCGCAAATTTTTTTTTATGGCCACGCTAAGATTCTATCCATTGCAATAGAAAACTTTTTTATTAACATGTTGCAAAACTATAAAAAAAATATCCTACATATTTTAAAAAAAAATTTAATGCTTAAATGATTAAAATTCTTTGGCAATTCTTTTTAAGAGAACCGCCATATAGTATAAACCTTGCTTTAACAAACGTAAAAAAATTTAGGTGTTTAGATGCCGTCGTAGCTAATTAAATCAAATGAAATTAATGGCCAAATTAAAAAAGATTGCCTGTTTTATAATTCCTTATTTCGGGCATATGAAATTTGGTTTTATGTTATTAAAATGCGAAAGGAGAAACACTTTTGAAGTCGTGATTATTTTACGAGAAAAGTGTCTAGTATAAAGGACAAAACCATTTTGAATTACATTATTCATGCAGATTTATAATGGTAACATTTATATTTAGCTAATTCGGTTATTTTATATGTAATTTTATAAACAGAAAATAAAGAAGGAGAAAATCTTTTTTTTGTGATATTTTTGAAGATGACATTGAACGTGCTCTTACCATCCGGGCAAAAAAATATTTGCCCCCTTCATATTTTAACACCTTGCTTTAAAAAAATGATTTAAAAAAAAAGGAAAGGCCGAACCTACGTTCGAAAGTTGAAAAAATAAACATTTTTTTTTGTCTAATTACAAGTAAAACAATAAATTTGTATGATATTTAATATTTAGCTAACTTCTATGGAGAATGAATAATTCATTAAATTTAATTTTATATCCTTTTATAAACGTCGTTTTGTCGAAAATTTATTACAACTTTGGCCGTCTTTTTATTTAGTTCTGAATAATAATAACCAAGTTTCATCTTTTTTTTTGAAAACAAAACTTTATTTTACACGTGGCCTTAAGTAAACATTTATGCCTCTAAAATATTATTTTCCCAATACTGAATATTTCACTTTATTTTTTTTTGTTTTACTTTCTTCATAAAAATGTTTTCATATTTTATCATAATCAAAATATTCCTATTTATCAATTCAATAAAATGTAAAGGCATATCCATTTTCATTTTACTTACCTGATTTGTATCTCCTTTATTTTCGAAAAACACAACTTTTACAGAAAACAAAAAACAACACTTATATATATATTTTAAAATTTAATTTTTAAAATAAAGGACTGCATGCACATGTGGCAACCTATCCCATAAAATGTCATGACCTTGATTTAATTTTTAATTCTCAAAAATACGGTAACAACTAGATAGTCTTTTTTCCAATTAAAAAAGGACAAATCGGCTTAGTGGTTTAATTGGAAAATCTTAGCATTCCATGCAACAATTAGGCTTCAAGGCCGTTATAAAAGAGTTAAAGCCTGTATGGGGTCGACTGATCCATAAATATAGGTGAAGAATCCATAAAAAGTTAAGATAGGTAAAATCTTTAGACATAAAGTAATTATTTTGTTTGAACGTGTTGATAAAAATTTATTGTGTTATAGGAAATCACGTACTAATTTGTCGTAAATTTGGTAAGGTATTTAAACAGCATTTAAGTAGCCTTTCTAAAAGAACATTATGCTTGTGACAGCAATAGGGATTTACGTGATCTTCGTTCCAAAAAAAATGATATGCATAATATTTTTTAGTAGTTGAAATCTATTAAAGAAAGGTTGTACAAATCATTAGATGTATGTTAAAATTTAAAACTTTTGTACAGGTGTTTTGTTTTGCTTGCGTACCAATCTTTCGTACGTTTTGTTATTACGATAGGTTTTATGATGATGAGAAAACAAGAATGCATGAATGTATAAAAATATACCTGAGGTAAAAGCAATTTACCTAAACCACCCTCCCCCACCCCATTCAGTGAATGCTTACCTCTAAGGTCTAAGCCCGGGTTAAATGTGGAAAGAATTGCTTTGAATTTTAATTTATTAAGTATATAAGAATTAAAAAGTGAAATATAAAATTGTAACTATTTAAAAAATTAATAAAATCGTTATTGTCATCCTTATACCAGTTTTAGAGCTATATGCTTTCATGAGTAGGGGTATAATCTTATAAATAATATAATTTTTCCATACTTTGATTGGGTTTTAATGACATTTTAATTTACATATGATTTAGGCCAATCAGGAAATGGAGTAGGTAATATGATTAGAGCATTTATTTTACAATATAAAGGACTAAATCTAGGAGCTTTAATAACGATAAAGAAGCTACCAAACAAGGGCTGCCGAGTTCATTATATATTAATTGCAACCTGCCTAATGATATAACCTAAGTTTTAGTTTTCAACCATTTACGTTCAAAATTAATAATGGAATGGTACTTATTTAGGATTCACCTGAAAAATAATTTTAAGTGTGTTTTGCCATAACCCCCTATTAAAAAAAAAAAAAAAATTTTTTTTTTTTTTTTTTTTTTTTTTCTTTTTTTTTTTTTTTTTTTTTTTTTTTTTTTTGGTTTTTCCCTTTTGGCCAGGGACAAAATCAAAAAATAGAGATAGGCCACAGGAAGCATTCTTTTATGTTTATAAAATTCACGTTTCTGACATTGATATTTGTTGACCTGTGTAATTCAAAGTATTTCATTTTAGGGGGATCAGGATTGACCTTTAATTCAGGTATCATTATAAGTTTGGCCATATTTCCTGTTTTTAGCTAAAAGTTTTATTTTAATTCTATTTTTTTTTCGCATTTAAATGTTTCTTTTAGATGGACTTTGAAATCAGGTCGACGAATATCAATCTGAAAAATTAAGTTTAACATATAAGCAAATATCCACATAATGGCCTTATTTAATATATACATTCCGTTTTTCGTAGTTTATTCCGCCTTCGACTCCTTAGATCCATATACAAATTGCCTTATACCAAATTGACAGATTGACCTTGAGAATACCATATAAAGAAAAAATCTAAGAACTTTTTTCATATAATATCACTTGTAACTTGTATTTATGATCTCAAATAATGAGAATTATTTATAAGTTAAGCGCTTACATTAGCATTTAGATAATACATAATATCTCGCATACAAAAGATATATTATCGGTTGTAAAAATTTCATTTTAAGAATTTAACAGTTTAGCTGTTGTAATTATGAAAAAAAAATTTAAATTTGAATCTTTTATGTTTTTTGACATTTTTTAAAAATATATGTTTATATCTGACTTACTAAGTTTGATTAAGAAAACGATAAACGGATTCGAAAATCCCTAACATGGCAGATTTAATCTGTAGTTTGCTCATAACTCTCCAATTTTTTGACCAGTGTAATATGTCTTTATATCACTTTTATTTCGGTTAATGAAATCCTTTAAAAGCAAACTCACCTGATTGAGGCAGAAGGTTGGCGCCCGGGGTATCATGCAAACTCCGCTAACTATCTTTCAGACTTGTTAAATAATATCCAGGCTAATGGCTAAAATAGGCTTTGGTGTACGATCTCTAAAACAACTAAAAGCAGTTTTTTGGAGATCTAATCTAAAAGTAAATTTAATATACATCTCTTTTATTTAATAAACCCAGTCAGGCATATAGCCTTTTTTCCTTTAAGCTATTGATATTATTTTAAGATATATCTATAGGTTTTAATTGACTTTGAACGGGTCCAAATATTAGTTTTTTCAAATTTATATTTATAGGAGAACTATGTTTCAAACTTACTTAAGACGTTCGACCTATAGTTCCGACTACTTTTTATGCATGTCCAAAAGCTAACAAATATATCATAGTATTTGTTAATAAATAGTTTAAAAATCATTAGGTAAAATGAAATATAAAAACACCCGTCTCAGCCTGTAATTATTTTTCTAACTTTTGTTAGGCCCGTTTGGCCCTCTCTAAATTATTGCCAGGCCCAACCTGTAGGGGCGGGAAGGTACAGGATTGGGCTTTCGGGTCCCGATTTGATTATATTAACAGAAATAATTGTACCTTTTTCATTTTATTGACAAAGTCGGCCAATCCATATAGACAACCCCAAAAACCCGCGCTTGCCTAAATATTCATAGTATAAACATGCCATCTTAAAAGTTTTACTTATTCTTACTTTCCTTTTATTTTCCAAAGTATGATAAAAACATATGAACTGGCTCTATAAAGGCATTTTGTATTAACCTGGGCGCCGTGATGAAACACCTATGATGTAAAATCATGGTTTCAAATTTACGAAACAATCTAGAAATATTACAAGACACCGCTTTATAATATAACATTTTCCTGAAATTAAAATTTCGGTTTTTAACACGTCCTGGTCCCATACCTATTTCAACAAATTATTAGGTTCAAATAGCCACAGGCCAAAATTGTATAAAAAGTTGCTTTCCCAAATTAAAAAAATCCATTCGAACAGAAACAAAAAATTAGTGGGATTCAATAGTTTTTAAAATTGGATTATAAGTTGTTAAAGTTACTACACAAATTCTACTAAATTTATTTGACACCTTACATTAAAGTTGATTCGGTTAAGCCTTCAGGTATGATATTTATATGTTGCTTTTCCGACAGATATCCATTTAGACAAAAATAAAAATATAGATTGCAAAAATTCGGGATTCAATTGTTCTCAAATTTATATTTTTTATGGTTTATAAGTTGTTGAAGTCACCATATTTTAGCCAAATAATTCTAAATGCACAGATCTACTAAATTTATTTGACACCTTACATTATAGTTGCTTCGGTTAAGCCTCCAGGTAATTAATAATAGTAAAATATGCACCAAGTCATAAGCCTTATTAATTAGTTTCTATTTCGCCTAAGAAAGAAAAATATAGCCTTGCTTTGTGTAATTAGGGTTTAGTGTGTTTTATGTTACCATACCTATAACAACAACTTATTAGGTTCAATAGCGACAAGTAATCTATTGTATAGAAGTTGCTTTAGGGCAGGTGCAAAGTGATTCTTATTACGTAAAATTTTAAATTCTGAAATTTATAAAAATTTTATTTTTTTCAAAATTTTTTAAAAAATTTTTTATTTCAGAAAAAGCATTTTATGTGCATAAACTAAATTTGGCAACTTTTAAAAAATTTGCGTTTTATTTCAAAATAAAATTTCTCAAAATTTTGAAATTTTCACAAAAATAAAAACTCACTTTGCACGTGCCCTTAACAGAAATCCATGTAAACAGCAATAAAAATATAGTGGATATAAAAAAATTAGGAATTCAATTGTCCTAGAATTCAATATATTTTTTATGGTTTATAAGTTGTTGAAGTCATCACATAGCCCAGATGATCTATTGCACAAATCTACTAAATTTATTTGTTGACACCTTACATATAGTTGATACGGCTAACCCTTCAGGTATGAATAAAATTATTACAGCTTAACATTTTTGAGATTTATGAGCTTATTATTACAGAGACCTGCCATCTTGATTTTAAAAGCCGTTTATTGTTTTTTCTAGTCAAAATATGTCTATAAACATTAAAAATTTTCAAAAAATAAATTCCAAAAAATAAACATAAAAAAATTGAAAAAATTATTTTTGTATTTACAGTCTGTTATATTCAAATTGCATTGGTCATATTTAGGTTTGGGTCCCAAATATTAAATCTAAATGTTGGTATAACACTAGATAATATTTGGAAATTTTATTACTCATTTTTTGAGATTAAAAAAGTATATGGGCTTTTTATATGAAAAAAAAATTCTTGAGTTCTTAGGATGAAGAAAAAACTACGTAATACGGAAAATATATATGAGATAAGGTCATCATGTGTATGTATGCTTTTATGTTTTCATAAACTCATTTTTTCTGACATTGATATTTGTTGACATGTGTTATTATTGAAGTTTGCACCAATCATAATTTTTAATTAGTTTTTCGAGTATAATAGAAATATATAGCTTTGCGTGGTGTAATTAGCATCTGGGTACTTACCCAGTCAGTTCCCTTGTACCATGCCTATAAAAAATAACTAGGTTCAACCACAGTTTTATTCAAAATTGTAACAGTTGCCCTAAAAAATTATTTAAATAAAAATATAAATACAGGGAATACGAAAAAAATGAAAATTTTATTTGGGATTTTATTGTTTTTAAAATTTAATGTTTTTTATGGTAGTCGCTATATTTTATAGCCCAATAATTTATTTGTATGAATTTATCAAAATAGTCATATTGGTTAAATTTTTATTTGACATCTTGAATTTTAGTTGGTACGGTTAAACCTACAGGTATGAATTTAATTTATTATCGAAAATGTGGATCAGGTGCCTTATTAAAGAGTTTCTCGCGTAGAAAAGTATTGTATAGCCTTGCCCTTGTGTAATACCATTTGGGTACATACCCAGTGTGTTTAATGTATTCGGTAAAACTACAAAAATTTGAATATATATATATTCAAGCAAGGAAGGTTAAATTTATTTATATATCGTCTTACAGGAGTCTATACTCATACATTTTAAAGTTTATATAATTCACATTTTTTCCTCGAAGCAAGTATTTTTTAGAATATCGCGACGCAATGCTTAACCGTTGTGTTCCCCTAAAACGCTTGGATCATATGGACGTGTTTGTCGATGATAAGGGTATTAAAACACTCAATTCAATTTATTGTATAAATTTATAAACACAGCATTTCAATTCCTAGTAGTCCATGGTTGTGGTAAATTTTCAAAATCTAGAATTATTAATATAGATAGCATTCTTCTGTAAATATGACATGCAGGGCAGGTGCAAGGTCGAATAATTAATATTATACCTTTTATATCGCCCTTTGGCTACGGCTAGTGAAAAAAAAATTGTGAAGAAAAAGAATCGAACCCATTTAATTTACATTAAAGTGGCTAGTGTAAAAAAAATTTTTAAAAATTAACAATTTTTTAAAAAAAAATTTTCTTCAAAAATTTCCGTTCGGCATATCCTAAAACCAAATTACATTATCTTATTTTTTTAATAGCCGCAGCCTTTCTAATAATTTAGTGCCATACGTAGAGGACTACAAATATCGGAACCTTTTGACGCCCTATAGTCAGTCTTGCTTGTATGGATCGTCCAAACTTGATTCTGGTTATTAATACTGACATATTTCTATTAAAAGGAAGTTTTTTTCCCGTGCTTTAATAATAATGTTTTGCAATAAAAATTCAGAAAAACGCATGATTTTAGGCTACACCAACATGCAATTAAAAACATTTTTATGAATGCTAAAAACATCTTTTGGCGAAGTATGCGTTAGTTTTAATGCCAAAATTATCCTGACCGTTTGAAATTTTAATATTTGACACATGAGGACTACCTGCGGTATTGGCTAAAAATTTTAATTTCATATTACTAGTCAGATTCAAAAACATGACCAAGAACAATGACGGCCATAAATTATGTCTAATGTCATTGTTGACCTGTGTAACCAATATCTTTTTGATTTAATTCAACTTTTTTACCCGTAAATTTGTGTCCTTTTACCAGCATTACCATTTATCATTCTCAATTAATTGGTATCCGTAAAGTTTTCGCGAGACCATGATGACACATTAATTCATATTTACTATTTCACTCTAATTTGCCAAGTTTAATTCATTTTAATCATTTTTAATTAAAAAAATAAAATATTTGAGAATAAGTTTAATCATTATGTGTATATTAATTGTAGCACGCATATGGTAAAAATTAAATATTTTAAAGATTTCATTATAATGAATAAATGCTTACTTAATTAGACCCTATAATTAGAGCGACAAAATACTCTTTATTAAATTAGTAGTACTATACATATGTGAGGACCCCCTGATATTTGCACATCATGGTGAAATTTGTCCATGATAATATTTGATGCATCTCTTAAATAAAAAAATAAAAAATACCAAAAATCCTGAATATAGCCATGAATTGATCTATTCCTCGCAAACCCCAAACTCAGACATGTGTTCAATCTAAAAACGAATGCCGTATTATGCATTTTAATTCATTTAACTTTAAACACTGCCCCAAAGCCGAAAAGATCTATGTCTCAATTTATGCTTCGCAGATAAAACTTTCATAACACAGGTCAACAATTTTTTGAGAGTTTCGAGTAGATCAAACCTGCCATCTTTGGGAAAACCCAAATAAGATTCAAAACCCAAAATATTGATATTTTATTTGCATATTCATAATAGTTAAACTGTTATATTCTAACTTCAAATAATATTTTCATTAAAAAATATATCGTGTCGTATTTAAGTTAGGACGCGAAATATTTTGTATTATCTAAGCCGATGTAAAAGATTGATATATTAATAAAATTTATTTCTCATTATTTGTGATTATAAATATAAGTTACTAAAGATTTTTATATGCAAAAAAGATTTTTAAATTTTTTCTTTTTAGGGTATATTTAGATCTGTCAATTTAATCAAAATAGGCCATTTTTCGTTATAGACGGATCTAAGGAGCCAAAGACGGAAGAAACTAAAAAAACGAAAAATATATATGAGATTAGGCCATCGTGGTGTTGCATTCTTTTATGTTTTGCTAAAATTCACGTTTCTGACATTAATATTTGTTGACCTGTGTAATAACAAACCTGTGGATGTTGTATTGGATAAACCGTTAATCAGCCCCTGCTGTATATGCCGTTTCATTATCTAGTCAAAAAAATGATAGGACAACGACGACAAAGAGATTGTGGGTCAGTGCAGCCATCTGTGGGCTAGGAGTTCTAGGCTCTCTACCGATAACCAGAAACCAGTAGTATTTTGCTATTAAAAATCGATGCCTCGTTAAGAAAGATAAGGCCTTCCTAATTAAAGCCTGAAGAAGTAAACAGTTCATTGCTAGTTACACCTGATCATCTATCAATTTGTCCGTACCGACTATCTGAAGTACACTTTCACTCATATCTTTCAATAAGATTTTACCTTCCATGAACCCGTGGCGGCTTCACGTATTGCTACGAGAAAGAAAAGAAGCGTTTACGCTACTTCGGTTCGTTACTTTTTTACCATACGGGGCATTGGAGACGTTCTTTCCACAGTCATTTGCGTGCCCTTAAACATAGAAGCTACCATGATAGCTCTACACTCGTCAGATAAAACGGAACTAGAGTAAATTTGTGTTAACTTGCAAAATCCAAGCCGTGAATATGGTACGGGAAAGAGCTGTGTAATTAGTCTTAGCCTTAGGCCATACATCGGTACCTGGCTATAGTTTGTCATCATTGTCTACCTAGGGGCCGGATTAACCTGGCTAGATTAGGATTACCAGACTGAACACCGGAGAGTGTCGTTTGGATAATTCATGTCTTAGAGAGTTGCATCACAAATTTTTCTCTGCAAATAAGTTTTAATGAGGCATGACACCACCGGACAGGAAGACTTTTGTAATTTTACAACCTTCCAAATGAATATATACCTTATTTGGATTACACTTTTAGATAGAAGAAAAAATTTCCTTATTAATGTTATAGTTATGTTGCATATATTGTAGCATGTATACCCGTGTCTTATTTCGATTTTATTTTTCAGAAAATACAAAACTCAAGGTTTAAGGATACTTAAAGGTATTATGTATTACCTTCGCCGCCTTAGATGGAACCTTTTGATAAATAGTAAATTCCATTGTTTTCTACGAAAATTAATCTAAACTTAAGACCCAGCCTTTAGTAGACAGGCCAAAATGTTTCTATTCGCTGACCCATTCTAAATTTGAACGGGTGAAGTTGATCTTCTCGACGTGTAACTGAATGGTCGCATGAAAGTAATCATACATGCGGTAGGAGACACAAAGAATTAATCGTATTTGAAAGCTTGGATTTTTTTTTGAAAGAGCCTTGCCTATATAACTAAATTTTAATTTTAAATTTGACATGCCCAAAAGTTAATATATTTTTAAATAAATTTAAACTTTGTGTTTTTTTATAGCTATTTTAATACCATATTAGGTCGCTCTCTAATTGTACATCCGGATTGTGGTAAATAGTGCATCGAAAACCATATCGAGTGGATTGTTGCACAACCAAACGAGCAGTAGGGAAACTAAAATATTCATTAGACTTATCACGTGTCTCCAAACAATTATCGCCTGTTACCTACAAATCCTCTTCTTACACCTCTTCATCATATCTAATATCTTACCTACAAGGTAAAGATAATGATATTTTAAGAAAAAAATTTCCAATTAGGCCATGTTTAGTTCCATTCCGATCCGCTAACTCAAAAATTTTATACGACAATACTGCCATTAAATTTTTCCCAATTATTGAATTCGGGGCCCGAAAACCCGCCCTGCCCGGGCTGAAAAATGGAATTATGGGCCAAACCAATGTTTTTTCATAATTTGTCTATTTTTTTTAAGTATTGTTACAAAGAATTTAAAATTATAAATTGTTATTACGTGATAGAGCTTATTACTAATTTTATTAATGGTTTTATAGCAAATATTTTAGGTTTGCAATATGAAATTTTTGAGCCGGCCAGGGCCTTTATTAATAAAAAAGTCTGGCGGGTTTGGCCCAAGTTATTATGTCTAGCAGGCGAGGTGAAATACAGCCCTAACCAGCTGTTGTATTAATTCTGGCTTAATAGCGTGCTTTATGCTTTTTTTTAAACCGCTGGTGCGGGTTTTGATGCTATTGAATGAATAAATTACATATAAACCAGCAAACTCATTTTGATTAAAAACTAGTTCAAAAATTGTGCCACTCAAATAAATTGGCATTGTTGACATTAAGGGTTATTTTTTAATTCAAAAAATTAATGCAAATAACTCAATTTTCGGCAAAGAAAATTATAATTTAATTTAATATATTCCCTTGATCTTACACTTAATAAGATGCAATAACTATTAATTCATATTTTACACAGGACAAAGCTGGATTACTCTATAACTGTGCATTCTTCATAACCGTGAGATGGTCAAAACATATCCTTATTTTAAACCACGGATATTTTTGACGGATATTGTTGAGCTTTCTCAAAACAACTGAAAATGCTTAATTAAAAAATATCCATGCAAAGCGGGGTAATTATTTAATATATTTTTCGGGAGTACCCTGCGCTGGCGATATGTGGATATAAATTATTTTACGAAAAAGATAATAGGTAAAAAGTAGGGGGAAAAACAATAATTTGTTATATGTTACAAGGCTAATAAAATTGTTCAACTTTTGTGAATTGATACATAGCTTTTTAGAAAAATAGTGTGAATTCAATTAATAAAATCTCCTTTTAAGGTGTGGGATTTTTATTAGAAAAGCCCCTAAAAAATTTCTTTTAACGTCTGGCTCCTTTTTTTCTAGGCTTGCCTAGAGCAGATGATTCTTTAGTGTTTTAAGACATTGCAATATGAAAAGAATTTAAAGCAATAGCTTATATTACTGAGGCATTAGGAATAGGAGAGGAAAAAACACAATGTGGCTCAATGCCTCAGGGTGTTAAGACGGATTGTTCCGACAATTTTTATAAATAATTGGTATTTCAAATTATTAGATTTATCATGCGTATTACAACAAATTGTATGAATAATTTTGTTTACGAAAAATGCGTGGTGGAATTTCAAAAAATTGAAGTAAATATTATTTTTTTACAGATTTCTACATTTATGCGAACTTCAAATGACAACTAAATTTCTCTTTTTTTCTGTTATATATTATGTATTACACATATTTAATAATGTCAATTGTAAATTGTATCTCAATTGAGTAAAAATAAATATGACACGCAATTTATTATAACATAGGTCAACAAATATCTTTAGAAAAAAGTTTATAAAAACTAGCATACATCACCATGATGGCCTTATCTCATCTATATCAGGGCTGGGAAAAAAAACTAAATGGGCTTTTTTTTAACAAGTTTTTGGGTTTTTTTTCCAAATGCCCACAAACTCGTGGGCATGGCAAAAGAAAAGCCCCTTTTCTTGCTTAAAGAAAAGGGGCATGTTTAAAAAAAGCCCCTTTTCTTAAATAAAAACTCCTAGGAGCTTTAAGAAAAAATAACCCACCCATCAAAATTTTTTGAAATTATTATAGAAAACATAAAATGGGTTTTTTGGGGCTCTATTTAAGAGCCACTTTTTGTGGGTTTTTTTTGCCCCTTTTCTTAGTAAGGGCTTTTTTTGAATTCTTATTTTGGCCCTTTATTTTTGCCCCCCTTTCTTTTTTTATGTTTTAGGGGAAAAAAAGAGCCAAAGTTTTTTGGCTCATTGTTTTCCCAGCTCTGATCTATATTTTATACGTTTTTCATAGTTTCTTCCGCTTTGGTTCCTTTATAAATGCTACATTAACTGAAGAGAATTTTTTTTTTAAATAAGGCCACAGCCATACTCACCTATATAGATGTTTTCGATATTTCATACCTTCAGGATATAGAAAATATTTGTTAATTTAATTAAAAGACTCTAAAATTCAAAAATAAAACAATAGAATCGTTGTACAAAACAAAGAATTACATTTTTAACAATTTAAAGCGCGTTTAAAGTTTATTTATTTTCAAAATTCGATATTTAAAGATGTTAAAACTTTTTTTTAATTAGGGCACTGCAAAGTGAGTTTTTATTTTCGTAATTGAAAATTCTGAAATTTTTAAAAATTTTATTTTTTTCAAAATTTTTTAAAAAATTTTTTATTTCAGAAAAAGCATTTTATGTACATAAACTATATTTGGCAAATTTTAAAAAATTTGCGTTTTATTTCATAAAATTTCTTAAAATTTTGAAATTTTCACAAAAATAAAACTAACTTTGCACGAGCCCTTATCTAAAAAGTCTTTTGTAAAAAGTAATTTTAATGCTAGTAATTATGATTGGCGACTTTATGTTTTAATTGCGTTTCATGAGAAAAGAAATTTTTTTTAATTTTTAGACAATTTCTAAAAAATTCAATTTTAAAATGCTGAGATAATTGAAATTGCTTAGATGTTTGGGAAGGTTTATGAAGCTATATGGGTTAGGGTTTTAATAGTAGAATACACTTTTACCCCGCAAAAGGTGGGATTATAAATTTGTAACCCATGCTACAGTGGGGTCCGTAAGGACCCCTATTTTACATCCCCAAGAGTTTTTAAAGCCATAAACTTTATTTTATTATTATTTTGATATATGTGATCTTTAATCATGAAATAATATTTATCATTAATGTCTATTGCGTTTTATTTAACACAACAAAGTAGAAAAAAATCTAAAAAATGGGATTTTTATTTTTTTATATTACATTAAATAACTCTTGTCATTTGACTAAACACATTAATATTATTGTTTAAATCGTGTTTTTAGGTCTGGTAGAACATTTTAAGAAAAAATTATATAAAAAATTATGAAAAAAAAAACTATTTTGACTATTGTTTACCTTAGAAATCATTAATAAATTTAAAATAAATACTAGCATTATTATACAATACAAACACATATCATATACTTATTAAAAATAAAATTTGGTGCAATTTTTTGAGCTTAAATTTACATTTAGGCAATATCATGGTTTTTAACATTAAAATTGACAGGGCTACTGGGTCCATACGGACCCCAATAGAATTTCTAATTTCTAAACAAATTGTTATTAGACCTAGTTACTATTTTTGTTTATTATTGAAAAAAGTCACAAAAATTTGACCCATAATATATAATTTTTCAAAGATATAAGTGCTGGAGTCCTTATGGACCCAACAGTGTTAATCGCAGGTTAATGTTAAAAATGAAATATCTTCATTTTAATATTAACTTTGACTAGTATAATTATTGTGAATATGCAAAAATAAAATTTTAATTTCTTTTTGTTTTTGAATTTTTTTTGGTTTTTTGACCTTTTTCTTTTTTCAATGTTTATAACTGTCTAACTAAATTTGATCAGGAAAAATGGTAAAAAGATTTGATATTCCCGAAGATGGCAGGTTTGATCTTTGTAGTTAACTCAAAACTCTCAAAAAAATGTTGACCTGTGTATAGGTCTACAAAAATGAATGAGGTAATTATGACATTGAGGGAAAAAATCGATAATCTTATCTCATACATAGGTTTTGTTTTCCGAAATTTTTGACGGCAATCATCTTAGTTATATAATTTACAAAAACTTATTTTGAACGACCTATAAAATACCAAAGAAAAAATAAAAAAAAAATTCTTCTCACAATAAAATCATTTGAAACGTATGTTCTTTATTCTAAATAATGAGAAATACAATTGAATATCAAGCTCTTCCATTAATATTTAGGTGGTGCATAATATTCGGCACCTCAACCTTAGACCATGCATACTTATATTCAGGGCTGGGAAAACAATGAGCCAAAAAACTTTGGCTCATTTTTTCCCCTAAAACATTAAAAAAGAAAGGGGGGCAAAAATAAAGGGCCAATATAAAATTCAAAAAAAGCCCTTACTAAGAAAAGGGGCAAAAAAAACCCACAAAAAGTGGCTCTTAAAAAGAGCCCCAAAATACCCATTTTATGTTTTCTATAATAATTTCAAAAAATTTTGATGGGTGGGTTATTTTTTCTTAAAGCTCCTAGGAGTATTTTTTTAAGAAAAGGGGCTTTTTTGAAACATGCCCCTTTTCTTTAAGCAAGAAAAGGGGCTTTTCTTTTGCCATGCCCACGAGTTTGTGGGCATTTGGAAAAAAAAACCCAAAAACTTGTTAAAAAAAAGCCCATTTAGTTTTTTTTCACAGCCCTGCTTATATTGGGTTTAAAATAAAAATACTACAATTTAACTGATTATATAAAATTTTCAATATTTTCAATTCTTATTTGTCTAACATTTTTTTTAAAGATTTAATGTTTTTAGCTGGTTTGTGAATATTAATTTAATAAAACGGTGGATTGTAAATTTAAAAGATAGCAGGTCTGGATTCAATGTTATTAGAATGAAAAAAAAATACATTTAACTTGTTTTTTTGACCCAATTAAGTAAACAGTTCCAGACAAAAGGTAAATAAAGCTGAAAGTTTGCAAGCTTTTATTTTGTTTAAGAGCTTGAAACTAACCCTTTTGATTTTTAAATAAACATTGTTGGCGAGCACGTACATAATAAAATTTTATAAAAAATGTAAGTTTTTATAGGAGTTTCTTTTAAGCCTTTTTACGTAGAATTAAATATTTATAAATTATTAAAATTATCGATCATTATTGTGTGTTTTGAAAATTGTTAAAATAATTCTTTTAGCCAACATTGTGTTAGTAAAAAGGGCTTAAATATGTTCCATTTAAACATTGTAAAAAGGATAAAAGGAAAAAATATAGAGCGCGTTCAGACTTCATTTGTCAAATTTTTTAACAGAAGCAGTGTCTCTAAGTATGTTTAGAATTCTTGATAAATTTATATCTAAATCTATATAAATTTATAATCATTTCAAAAAGACACTTAAAAAAAGCTATTGCCTAAAATTTTTTCTACGTTGGACCCATATTTTTTAGGCAACCAAAATAATATTGCTAATATATTATTTATGCAGTATTAAGGAATGATATTAATTTTACTAACTTATTTGTAATGTAATTTGACAAGATAGAAAAAAAAGAATGAAAAGAGATTTCTTTTTCGAAATTTATGATAAATGGGCAAAAAAGTATTCATATCATCACTTGATCCTCGTTTTAAAGACTTATCAGAAAAAAATGAAAAGGTAGAACCTAAGAAAGAGTAAGCCATGTTAAAAATAAAAATTTAAAAGAAGAATTCTATAATTTTGCTTATATGTTTAAATAATAAAGTTATATAATAATTAATAATGTATTTTTTTATAGACATTAATTAAAAATTTATTACTGATCTTTATAATTTAATGTCATTTTGTTAAAATTATAAAACGACTCTACGCCTTTCATATGAATTATGAAAACAAGTTATCTTTTTATTAAAAAAAGAAAGCAAAACTTTATTTTAAACGTGGCTTTATGTAAATATTTGTCTAAGGCCCCTAGAATATTTTCCACATACTAACAATTTCATTTCTTTATTTTTCTTTTTTTTTACAAAAAAATGTTTTTATTTTATATTGTGGTAATCCAAATATTCGTATATATCAATTTAATAAAATGTAAAGGCCTATACTTTTTCAATTTATTATATGATTTGTATCTCATTTTTTTTTGTAATTATATTATCTATCTCGTAAATTTTGTTATGTTTCAACCTAAAGCTTTAATACTAAAAATGCGGTAAAACCTAAATAAAGTAACAATTGACTTAAAGAGGAGAAGTCGACTAGATAGGAAAATCTTAGTCTTGATTCAGTAAGTGTGGAGTCCAAGGTCGCATTTAGCGATTTTTTGAAAAAATTAACACATCAAAAATTAAAATGGGCTGACTTCCGGGTCCCGACTTTAATCTCTGACACTTCTGCTTAAATAGTTAATTCTAAAGGATATGCTCAAGCGAAGGCCTGTACCAGATTGTCGACATGTGTTCATATCCTTAATGCTTTGCTCGTCTAAAAAATAAAGCCTGAATGGCACATGCAGGAATTGGTATGGAAAATCCAAATATGTTTCGAAAAATTTTCGACATTTGTGTAATTTGGTTTTAGTAGCATTGATAGAAAAATTTTGTTAAATTTTGAAAAAAGCATATAGTACTAACATTGAACTTTGTTGTATGTTTGGTAAGGTAATAGAGCAGCGTTTGAGCAGTCTGTCTAAAAAAATATGGGTGCTAATAAGAGCACAATGCTGAAAAATGTGAGACAAAGGGGAGAAAAATGGACTCTCTTTCCTGAGACTTAAAAAAAGGGAAAAAAGCTTTATCAAAAAACGCCCCTAAAAAACCTTCTTAATTCCCTTTTTAGGTTTTATTTTGAAGTTGGGCATACTTATATTAAAAAGCCCTATAAGTCCATTAGATGAAAAATCCCTTTTCTTAAAGAAGTAATGGGACTTCTCAAAAAGGCTTCTTTTTTAGGAGCTTTTTTAAAAAAAAGCCCCTGAAAAATCTCTTTGAGGACTGTCTCTTCTTTTTACAGGCCTGAGAGCAATAGGATTTAGCTACCAGTAGAGGTTACTTGTATTAATTTATGTAAAAAATTAATACTAAAATTAGCGCTATAAAAGATTCAAAAAATTCTAATTCTTAGACCTGTTTAGGTTTATTTCTTATTTGAACGAGAATTAAATATTATACTATGATTTAGGTCAAACAGAAAATGAAGGTATTATTTTATTTTTAAAGCATTTATTTTACAATCAAGACAAATATATCCAGGAAAGGCTGGCGAGTCCCTAAATGTGGTCAAAATTTTTCAAAAAATCGGAAAAAGGTTTTGCGAAAAATACAGAAAATTGTATAATTCAGGTGTTACATCTTTAAAGCTTATACCTAAGTTTTAGTCTCCTATCTGTTATTTAACGTTTCGATAATGGATTTTATTTTATTTAGAATTCAATTAAGAATATATGTATAATGTTTGCTATAAATGTG
The DNA here is from genome assembly GCA_030555515.1 of Acutogordius australiensis. NCBI lineage: Eukaryota > Metazoa > Nematomorpha > Gordioida > Gordea > Gordiidae > Acutogordius > Acutogordius australiensis. The sequence goes on from CM060244.1 coordinate 10,709,427, forward strand.
ATTTTAAATGTGCTTTGCCATTTGCTAAAATATTTTAAAGTAATTTACCTTAAATTATTCTAGGAGGATCAGGATTAACCTTTAGTACAGGTATTATTTTTATTATGGCCATATTGCCTGTTTCAAACTATAAGTTTTGATTCTTTCGAGTTTAAATGACGCTATAAGAGCGGTTTAGGTTTTGATGAATTGTTAAGTTCCAAACTGGCACTTCAAGTTTTTGAAATTATATCAAGACACTTTAGTTAGGCAATAGGAAGGCGCCCTCTTTTTATGCGCCCGAACAGCCAGTTAGCTACAGCGCCACATCTTTTTCAGATTCATGAGTTGATATCCAGACTAACCATTTGCGTCGATGTCCAATAATTAAATTTATGCGGCTTTAAAAGAAAATTTATTAAAAAAATGTAACCTTTATATACTGATATCTATTAAAACATTCAGGCACTTTAACTAAAAGTAAATATTATAAAACTTCAATTCACAAAGATTTTTAATTTGTTTTTAATATATTAAATTTTTAAGGACACGTGCAAGGAAAAATAGAGGTTAATTACGAACGGGAATTTAGTAGTTTTCAACCTTTTCAATAACAGGACCGGCATAATAATCAACCTGAATGAAGAAAAAATTTAAAATTATTAATTTATATAATCAATTCGAGTTTTAAATTGCCCATCAAAAATTTTTATTTTCATTTTTCCAAAAAATGTATATAAGAACACATGCCATACAAAGGCATTTTGCATTATAGCCTGGACGCCATTGATGGAACGCATTGAATGATGTGAGGTCCCATTGTTTCTAAATTTATGAATAAATTCTTAAATAATACAAAACACGGCCTAAAATCATTAAAGTATCGTATAACATTTTTCTGAAATTGAATAAAAGTCTTTAACACATCCATGTACTAACCCAATTGCCATAAGTTTTTTTGCCTTTTCCGACTAAAAAAATCCATTTTAACAAATATAGAAACATGAGTAGAAATAAAAAATTAAAAATTCTCGGGAATTAGGAGTTCATATTATAAGTGGTTAAAGTCACCACATTCTCAATGATTTAGCACAGATCTACTAAGTTTTTGCTTGACACCTTACATTTTAGTTAGTACGGATAAGCCTACAGGTATGAAAATTATTGTTATAAAAAGTGTGCACGACTGGTAATGTGCCTAATTTAAGAGGTTCTCGCGTAGAATTATAGTGTATATAGCCTTGCCCTTGTGTGATTATTTGAATACTTACCCAGTGTATTTAGTGTGTTCGATCAATGTAACTCAGTGTAACTGATTTACCAAAAATTTGTATTTATGTAAATTCAATGAAGCAAATAAATACTAAATTGTTTCGTATATCTTCTAACAGTATACTTATATATATTTAAATATATGATTTTCATTTTTTCTTTGAAGCAAGTATTTTTTAGAAAACAGTTATTCATTAGCGCTTACCCATGTGTGCCCCCTAAAACCGCTTAAATCAGATGGGCCTGTTTGGCGATGATAAAGGTAATAAAATACTTAATTTGATATTTTCTATATTATCAGGATTTTAATGCCGAAAGGATTAGTTTTAAATAGGTTCCCTTTCAAAATTTTGTTTATTGCCTTAACTTAAAAAACCCCTATTATCAGATCCCTTTGACGCCCATGAGGCATTGCTCTAGGGCTTCACTTATGGGAATTCTAAGTTTGGTTCTTGTTAATATTCATTTATAATTAAAATCAATAAACATGCTACTATTACAAATATTATAAGCTTTTTAAAAAAAATTTCCGTGCTTTAAATAATGTAATGTTTTGCAAGTTAAAATGATTTTGGGCTACACCTGCGTTAAAAACATTTTCGCGAATGCAAAAAAACATATTTCAGTTTATGTAGAAGCAAACGGGGTTTTTTTTTATAGGTTAATAGGTACAACTGAAAGCTTTTATTAAACACTAAACAAAAAAGGAGGCATAAACAATTTTTACAGGGTTTTGTAGAGCTTGCAATTACAATACCCGGTTCAGTTATTTTCGCAATGCCGCAAATAGATTTTTATTATTGGGTCAAAAGTTCAGAAAAATTTTTAATCTTTAGTTTCATAAAATGTGTTTAGATTCCCTGTAATATGGTCTAAAACTAAGTTATTTAAGATCAAAAAATGGATAGATTGTAAAAAATTCCACTAATTTTACAAAATGTAAAAAATAAAAAAAAAATACATTGTATAAAAAAGAAAAATTTGAACGTCTTTTGTTATCAATGGCTTTATTTTTAAACTTTTCATCCATAGATATAACATAAAAGTTCAAAATACCCTTGAAGAGTCTAATTTTTGACACCAGAAATTTAAAAATCTGAAGCATTGGCTAATTTTATATTCTATATATGTAATCAGCACCAAAAAATTAGCCAAATTTATTTCATATGTGATGCTTTAAGAAAATTTTCATCCATAGATTTTATAGCATAAAAGTTCAAAATACCCCAAGAGAATCTTATTTTTGACACCGAATAACTAAAAATCTGAGGAATCAGCTAAAAAAATTTATATTTGTAATCAACACCAAACACTTGACCAAATTTAATCTGCCAATGATGCTTTAGGAGGTCCATATTGACCTTAAACCAATATCTTTTAAAATAAAATCAACCTTTTTACCTGTTCGTATAGCATTATATTTATCATTCTCAGTCCATTTGTGTTCGTAAATTTTTCGCGACATGATGAAACATTAATTCATGCTCTCTACTCCACTTTAATTTGTCAACTCTATTTCACTTTAATTCTTTTTAATTAAAAAAATGTATTAAAAATATTAGATTAAGTTCAATTATTATGTGTAACATAATTGTAGCACGCATAAAGTAAAAATTAGTTATTTCAATCGTCCGATCACGGTGATCTACCATATTTAACTATATTTTAAGTGATTCCTTTTTAATGATTAAATGTTTAGTTAATTAGACCCTATTAGTTAGATGACGCCGCTGTGAATGTTCATTATTAAAATATGTTAGTGGTGTTAAACATATCGTGACCACCTAATGTTTGCAAAATCATGGTGAGATTTAACCAAATTTAGAGACCGTTTGGTTCCATAAGTTGTATAAATTAAAAATATTAAAAATTTCCCCTTAAAGATGGTAATAAATCCTTTGATAAATTCCTCGCACACTAACCTTAACAGAGACGGGTTTGATCTAAAAACAAATGTCGTATTTTCCATTCTTAGCAATATAACTGGACACTGCCCCAAAGCCGAAAAGGTCTACGTCCCAATATACGCTACGCAGATAACACTTATCATATTTACAAACCTGTGTATGTTGTATTGGATAAACCGTAAACCGGCCCCTGCTGATAATGCCGTTACAATGCCTAATCAAAAAAATGATAGGAAAACGACAAAAAGAATACGTTATTGGTCAGAATGCACCCATCTGTCGGCTGAAAGTTCTAGGCTATCGACTTCCACTATGCTAACCAGTACCAGTTGTGTTTCGTTGTTACAAAATAATGTTTTATCTCAAAAGAACGGGCCGTTAAAATTTAATTCTCAGGAAGTAAAAAGTTTTTTGCTATTCACACCAAGATCATCTACCGATTCGTCCATACCGACTATCGGTAGTACTCTTTCACTCATATCCTCTAACGAGATTATACCTGCCAAAATTGGACCCGCTAAAACGACGGCTTTGCATATTGCTTCGAGATACGGTAAGAAAAAAAGCGATTACGCTACCTCTGTGCGTTACTTTTTCACTATCCGGGGCATTGGAGACGTTTTTTCCACAATCATTTGCGTGCCCTTAAACATGGAAGCTACTATGATAGCTCTACACTCGTCAGATAAAACGGGACTAGTGAATCATGAATTTGTGCTAACATGCAAAACTCAAGCCGTGATATGGTACGTGAAAGAATTATTTATCTATATAGCTTCGTTTAGTATCTTGGCCATAGCCATAGATCGATACCTGGCTATATGTCATCGACGTCAACCTAGGTGCCGAATTAACCCGATACAGCTAGATTGGGAACGCCAGACTGAACGTCGGAGAGTGCGCGGTTCGATAGCACTTGTCTTAGGGAGTTCCATTACGATACCCACTTTTTTTCTCGGCATTAAGTATGCTCTAATGAGGCATGACCATACCGGGCATGGAGACTTTTGTCATTTCACGACCTTTCAAATGAAAATCTACTTAATTTGGATAACGCTTTTAGGTAGAATTATTATCTTATCAATGTTAGAGTTAAGTTGCAAATATAGCATGTATGGACGTGTCTAATTTTGTTTTAAATTTTTTGAAAAATGGGTATAAAACGTATGGTTCATGGTTACCTAAAGGTATTTGTATTACAGTTTCGGCGCCTTTAACCCGTTTTGATAGCTATAAAATCCCATTGTTTTCCATTTACGAAAAAATTAAAACCATTTATAAGATAAGACACGACTTGTATTAGAGCCAGACCAAAATAAGTTTTTGTTCTGTGCTTTTCTAGATTTGAAGTGGTGAGAGAGGAATTTATTGGCGTGTAAATAAGCTCATGCGAGAGCTAACATGGATTGCATGCTGGGCTTATCCTATTTAAGAGTTCAGGAGTTAATTTTTTATAAAGCCTTTAGCTAGATTCTTGAAATTTAACTTTATTTCGTTTCCAAGAAGCTTATATTTGTTAATAAATTTTAAAGTGTTTTTTGACCATCTAGGTATTATAATACCATATTCGGTCGCCCTTTATTTGTACATCCGGATCGTGGTAAATCTTAGTGCATCGAAAACCGTTTCGAGTGGATTGCTGCACAATCAAACGAGCAGTAGGGAAACCAAAAAGGCCATAAGACTTATCACGTGCCTCCAAGCAATTTTCGTCACCTGTTACCTCCCAATCCTTTTCCTACACCTTTTCATCATATCTAGTATCTTACCTGTAAGGTAAAAAAGTTTATTTTACTTTAAAATTTAAAAATTCACAAATGTATTGAGTTTTTTTTTTTTTTGAAAATCTAAATTGGTTTAAGACCTGTGTGGTCAAACTCTAAGGCCAAAAATATGGGGCTCAACCTACCTTAAAAACATGCAGAATTTATTTTTAGAAAAAGTTATAGGTTCAATAGTTGTTTACACCGCGCCGCAGATATTGGGCCCGGGTCACCCGACATATTTTTCATATTCGACCCATTAAAATCTGTAGGCCGGCCAGGTTTAAATTTCCAACTCAAAAAATTATATTGCATTAAAAATATTTATTTTATACCATTAGTGTAAACATAATTAAAATAGTAATGTAATTGAGCCCAATTAGCCCGCTCTTTTGTAAATTATGGTTCCCGGTCAATTCACAATCATTAAAGAGATGCTTGATTTCGCTGTTAAAAGTTTCTTGCAAATCCACAAAAACATTAAGTTATTGTTTAAATTATTCCAAAAATGTTAATAATTAATAGAATTAGTGCAAAAGTGACATTGTAACAAACTATTAAATTCATAATTTCATATTTATTTTCGGGAGTTACATTTTTTAATACATCGATAAAATAAATATCATATATAATATGTTGTTGTTTCTAACCCGTGCGCTTGAAAAATGATGAGGGAGGCTCTGAGGTGTAAGCGAGTTTGGAGGCGGCGAAGATGGGGTTTGTCCATATATCTAGGGGCTTCACGGAGGTCCCACGTGAGGGGCACGATAGCCAATGTAGAAGATTGTCAGTCGCTTCTTTGCAGTCGATGCACTTGTCGTCTGTTGAATGGACGCGACTACGCAAGTCTGCTAGTAGATAACAGAAGCCTGATCTTAGCTGAGATAATAGGGATCTTTCTCGCCTGGGGAGAGTTTTTTCGGATTGTGATGTGGGAGAAGGCCAACCATTTAAAAGAATGGGAGGAGGTTTATAAGATTTAATTGTATTGCATACGACTTCGGTATGAATTTGTTTAAGCAACTGTTTTGTTGTTAGGTTGAAGTCTAGATGACTGAGGAAAGCTGATTGAGGGCAAGGTATTTTTCATCGATCGAGCAGGGGCATCAAGAAAGTTATAATATATAATATATTTTGCTAATATGTATTTTAGTTTAAGATACTCTCTTAATCATATTTACAACTTTAAAACTTTATAACTAAGAGTTTAAATAAATAAAATATATTCTATAAACATATTTTTGAAAGGACAAAGCTGGATTACGCTGTAACTGTGCATTGGGTCGGACTTTGGTTCATTACGGTGAGATGGTTAAATCCTATCCTTGTGTTACATAATAACGGTTTTTTCCGAGCTATCTCAAAACGGCTGTTGAACTAAATAACTTAATGCAAAGCGGTAATTTTGGAATATATTTTTTAAAAAACTTAAAAATTATATTCGTCCAAAAAAATACAATGCTTAATGTTTACAATTAAACAACTATATATAGGACATAGATTTATTTTATAAATATCGTAGGCCCAAGAATATTACAAGATTAATTTTTAATTAGTGTTTTCAGTGGACACCCAAACCGTCCGGCCCGGTGCCGCCCGGCCCAAATGTCGGGCTGGGCCGAAGATAAAATATTAGTCGGGTGGGCCCGGCTGTTTCATTTAATTTCGGACAAGGGCCGGAAATTTTTGATGCTTAAATTTGCCTATTTTTTTGCGCTATAATTATTGCTATAAATTGTTATTGTAGATCAGGGCTGGGAAAAAAAACTAAATGGGCTTTTTTTTAACAAGTTTTTGGGTTTTTTTTTCCAAATGCCCACAAACTCGTGGGCATGGCAAAAGAAAAGCCCCTTTTCTTGCTTAAAGAAAAGGGGCATGTTTAAAAAAAGCCCATTTTCTTAAAAAAAAACTCCTAGGAGCTTTAAGAAAAAATAACCCACCCATCAAAATTTTTTAAAATTATTATAGAAAACATAAAATGGGTTTTTGGGGGCTCTTTTTAAGAGCCACTTTTTGTGGGTTTTTTTTTGCCCCTTTTCTTAGTAAGGGCTTTTTTTGAATTCTTATTTTGGCCCTTTATATTTGCCCCCCTTTCTTTTTTTATGTTTTAGGGGAAAAAATGAGCCAAAGTTTTTTGGCTCATTGTTTTCCCAGGCCTGTTGTAGATTTTAGGCCGTCTAGACAAAATTCTATTTTCATATTCTAATATAATTTTTTAATGATTACTTTAAATCAAATGATGCTCTTGATATTAATAAATTTAATATAGCTATATTTAATGTTTAATTGTTAGAAATATTCACGAAAATATTACGGGTCGATATTTATGAATTCGGGCGCTAGGCCGGACCGGGCCTCTTATAAAAAAATATCGGGCCTGGCCGAGTTAAAAAATAAAAATATTTATTTCGGGCCGGGCCGAGCCATACGTAAAAAAATTTTCGGGTGGGTCGGGCCCTAAAAATACGGCGTTGAGAACTATTTTTAATATTGGGACATCAAAATAATTGTTTTGTGAGCAAGTACCGATTTGCTTTAGTAATTTGTCATTTTTATTCCTAACCTCTTAAATTTAATTATCCTTATTGATTTTAAAAACATTTTTATAGTGAATTGTAATGACCGAAGTTTGAAAATTTCATTTTATTAAATAGTTTGTTAATCTGTTCATGTCTATAGGCATGTACAAGATTAACAAACTATTTAATGATAAAATGCCTTTTAATTATTTTGTTGGCTAAGTAGCTTAGTAGTGAATATTTACCCTAAAGTCTGGTGTTTCAAGCCGTCTAACGAGTGTTTCATTCTATTAAAGTGCCTATACCCATTTCGTGTTTATACGAAAAAATAGATATTAATTTGAGATATACCTTTCTTTTCCTTAGGCTATGTCTTATTTTGTTTTCTGAAAAATGAGATTAAAAACATATAAATCACGGTTTTGGAATTTTGCATAAAAGCCTTGGCGACTTTCATAGAAAGCGTTTGCGTTTTGATAGACCTTGTTTTTAATTTTACGAGAAAATCAAAATTTAGTAAACGGCACTAAGTGTATCATGTATATTCTTCATTTAAAAACTTAGCTGTGACATTCCGTAAAAAATGTTTTCTCTATACGATAAAGGAGAAGGAATAAGAAACGGAAAATAGGGCAATAACATCACAGCAAGAATGCCGAGCCCTAAATTTTAGGTTAAGGCACACTCAGTTTTGACAATTAGTGCCTAAGAATAATTAATTTGGAAAATAAACGCTTTGCCTAGAGCCACCACGGGAGATGGAGCAAATATTAAATTAACTGGTTGATGGCAGGATTTTTGGGCGGAAATATTATACCACTAGAGTTGACCTAAAGTTTATTATTTTAAGGTTTTAGAAATTTAAAACATTAAAAAGTTGGTTTGCTTACTTGCAAATAGATTGGTTTATGAACATAGCCATTAACGTTTTTATGCCTATGTAATCTTTATTAATGTCTAGAATGTAGTTATTGAGTAAAAAAATTGGACATAATATATTAAAAAGAAAATAAATAACTAATCGACAGATGACGTTTTCTATATATAATATTAAAATAATTTATCGTAACGTACGCGCGCACATACCATAGGCGCGCATACATATCATAGGCGCAGCACATACCATAGGCTCGCGCACATACCATAGGAGCGCGCATAAACGGCTTAAAAACATTTTTTAAAATATTTTATGAATGTCCTAAATACTTCGAAAATTATGGTTAGTTATATTTAGTTTATTTATTCAAAATCAAAATTGTGAAAATTCAAGTAACAATGATTATTTTTGAATCTTTTTAATTCCTTCTCCAGCAATAATTTCCGACTTCTTTAGAATTAAATAATATCTCCTTTTTAGTTAAAAAAAACAATAATAATAATGAGCGCGCGGGTGAGCGCCTTCTTTCGTGCTTTGCAGGCTCAATGCACAAAATTTTTTATAACAAAATCAAAGGCACACGCACGAACGGCCTAAGTTAAAAAGTGAATTTTGTTCTTTAATCAAATCTGCTTATTTAAATTTTTTTGCAAAACAATAATTGAATTTTTAAAACTATTTTATTCATTTGGAAAAAATAAGCAGAAATCGAATGCATCACTTTTAAAAGCAGGACCACCATCATTTACTAGCTAGCGTTAATAATAATAATCTCAAACAAAACTTTAGCAAGGTTAAGGCTTTTTCCTAAATCACCTTTTATATTGCTGGTAATGGGGCCATTTAACTTTAAATATTCGTTTATTTGATTACCTAGACTACCAGACAAATTTTCTAGCCATTGGCCTTTCCTGCCCTTGGTATCTTCCATGAAGTAGGTATAAAATCTTAAGCCTTAGGCTAAAGGGTTCTATTTCCCCTTTAAATATTTTAATCTTCAATCAGCACTCTTGCATTCTTTTAAAATTTTTATTCTCCGACATCAGTCATTTTTACCCAATAAACTTTTAATTCCGGTAAGGTTCTTATCATTTAAGTTCCTTGGCCAATTCTTCCCAAGTGTAGAGGATTCCTGATAAAATTCTTAGCGTATTAATAGGTGAACTATCCGCATTTACCGTGATTTCCATACTAACGACTCCCAAATACATAATGTTTTGTTCATATTTCGTATTTTTTACTCAGCTTTTGAACCTTTCTTTTAAACTATTAACAGTTACCAGAAATCGCTGCAATCTACCAAATTGTGTAATGAACTTTAGCTAATAATTCTATCAGCGGTTAATGTCGGTAAAAATGACATAAATAAAATCTTTAAATTTCTCGACAACGTTTTTACATGTCTTTAATTGTAACTCTTTAAAAAAAGGTTCAAAATGTGTAATACCATTTCAGTTAATATTAGGATTGCTGAAATGGTAAGTTATATAATTAGAAATCAGTAAAATATCAAAATTAAGAAATTTATTTTATTTTTAAAATAAAAGTCAAAACATAGTGCACTTGACGTGTTATCCCAATTGACACCGAAATATTTAACATTGTAATTGGAAGTGGAAAAAAAATTTATAAGGATGAGTTTTTAACAAGGGAAAAAATGATTTAGGGTATAGATATATAAAAAAAAATATTATATACACTCTATAGAAATTAAATGAAACATCAAAACCCTAAGTAAACCTAATAGGTAAAAAGTAGGGGGAAAATTGTCTTATGTCCTAGGGCAATGAACGATTGCTTATTGTCTGACACGATTAGGCATTAAGCAATAAGAGAAAGAAAAAACACGATGGATCAATGCCCTACAGACTGCTATTGCTATAAAAATTTAAAATAATTGATATTTCAACTTAATAGACACATCAATTGCAAAATCGAATATTGAATATAAAGATATGTGTATATAACAAACTGGCGGTGGAATTTCGAAAAGTTAAAGAAAATGTTGACACCCTTATCTACATTCATGCCAACCAAAAAAAAGCATCTACAAAATTTATACTTTTTCTGTCATTATTTATTTCATATATTTAATTTTTAATGTCAATTATAAATTGCATCTCAATTTAGTATAAAAATCATTAATGGATATAACCAAATATTTTCATCCAATAAACATATAATAAAAATTATAATAAAAATTCAATAAATTAAACGATTATATGTTTTAGTAAAATCAATCATTGCGATGAATGGTATATAGTTATAGTTAAATTTGGATAAATTAAAATTAAATTATAAATATTTGCAAATTACAAAATCAATCCAATATTTTAGGCCAGAATCTTAATATAAAATAATATATGTATAAGTATTATTTGGTTATAAAACTATATTAATTTTAAATACATATATTTATATGAAAGATCGTAAAAATTAGATATAAAATTATTGCCAAAAATATAAATTAATGGAATGGTTTAATAGACAATTTCGCTATAAATAAATCATAAACATTTTGGAACTAATCGTTGCATATTTATAAATATTTAAAGATAAAAAAGGCATAAACATTGAAAATCTTTTGTATATAAAATTTTAGGATAGGTAAAAACTGAAAAAGCTGTGTTAACATTTTTGTAGACTTGATGATTCAAATTAAATCAAACTAACTCATTCAAAATAGCTACTTTCAAATATAAATATCAGCGGGTTCTTGAGTGAACATTAGCCGGCAATTGAGCGTATCGTGACCGAAGGCTATATTTTAAATAAGTTAAAATATAAAAATTCTATTAAAATGGTAAAAGAAAAACCTCGCCTGCCATTTAATAACATTTCGCCAGATAAAAAAAACGATGCAAAATATAAACACAAATTCTAAGGAGGCAAAAAAAAATAAAAACTAAATCAATGTGGAAATAGTCACGGAAAAAAAAATTAGAACCCAAACTTCATCAACCTTGTATTTCAAAAAAAAATTTTGCACCTTTCCGTAGGTCCCATATTAAAGTTATTTTAAGTCGACTAAACAAAATTATAAAAAATATATGAAATATAAAAACCTTCACATTTATCGCAATATTCCCGATTAATTTTGCTAGCAAAACGTCTAGATAAATTAGTCGCTAACCCATTTTCACAAACACGCTCATCTGTTCAATAAAAGGTATAAATAGATCAATATATTTTTTAAAAAAAAATTAACATTCAAAATGATAAATAGCAATACTTAAAACATATCTAAGGCCATGTCTAATTTCATTTTTCAAATTTAAAACAAAAACACATGAATCATGGTTACGAAGCAAATTGACTTGGCGGCATTAATAAAGCGCGTTAAAAAAGCGTGTTGATAGATAGAAAATCTCATTTTTTTACATTATAAGAAAAAACAAACCATAAATAAGACACGGGCTAAATTAAAAATTCCCATTGTTATACGAAAAAAACAATTTACAAGACACAGCCTAAAATATGTTTATTAAAAATGATATAATTTCACAAATCAAACTATTAAATTAAATTAGGCCAAGTGCAAGTGAGTGTTTATTTTCCTAAAATTTAGAAAATTCTGAAAATTTTATTTTTTTTTCAAATACTTAAAAAAATTTTTATTTCAGAAAAAGCATTTTATGTGCATAAACTAAATTTGGCAACTTTTTAAAAATTTGCCTTTAATTACAAAATTTTAACGAAAAAAACTCACTTTGCACGTGCCCTGATAAACATATAAATTTGCCTTTATTTTTGTTTATTGGAATGGTTGCACTTTTGGTTACAGAACTATAAATATGGTTATTAGTGTTAACTCCTCCGTTAATTATAACGCTATTTTCTTCGTCTTGGTCATATTTGTTATGGCTGGAGGGACAATCTCCTGTATCATGTGCGTCAAAAATTTGACAATTATCACAATATGGGCGGACTCTAAAATATATTACGGGAGTAAAATTAATATAAAAAATTTGCAAAATCAAATCGTATGAAGTAATAAGTTTTACTAAAAGGAGAAATGAAATAAACTTGAAGATATAAAGCTATGTTAAAAAAGATTGTAGATATTTACAACATAATATAGTTTAAACTAATTTTTTTTTATTTGTAACCATTGCTGGATGGCCTACTAAAACCATGGGTCCTAGTATAGGCATATAGTGAGGGCAAAGTTTAAATATCTAGGTCGCCGGCGTATGGGTAAAACTTACAATTTAACCTGACAACAATATTGATAATCGGGTTAAAAGTCTCAGGCTACAAATGAGAATGCCACTTTTATACGGAGAAAGGTAGCGAAAATCCAATATAATATTTATTATTCCTTATAATTTTAAATTCCTTTTACCAAATCGAAATATTTATAATATTAAACCCTAAAAGAATTATATTTGGGCTCTAATAAATACTATAAGATTAAATGTTATTTAAAATCTAATTTTTAGTACTTTCATGAAAAAATTTACATTTATAAGGGTAACGCAAAACAAAAATATATAGCCAATAATGGTTTAACATAAAAATAAAAAAATTAACAATTCAATTGAATTATTACCTCGTGAAAAAAAAAATAAATAACATCTAGTTCCAACGGATCGCAAATAGTTAGTAAAATGATGTCCAACTCTAAAAATATCATTTTAATACTCAATAAAGAGTCCAAATACAAATATTTGATAAATTTAAAAAATTAAAAGTTCACTTGCTCTGCCTAATTTTTGCATTAGCAGATGACGCTATTTTATTAAAGAGCAGATCAGCTGGGTTGGCAAGTTTATGTCGAAATTTCGAGAGTTTAGATGGCGTATTTCCATTGCAAGAACTTTTGTTGATTTTAACAAATTCATCCTCTTTTATATGCATATTCTTGGTGTTATTTGAATTGGGAGAAGTTAATACATTTCTAAAACAATAAATAGAAATTTACTATAATCATAGCACAAATCAATACATAAAATATATCTATGAAATTATTGAATGCGAATGCGTAAAAAAAGTGCAACACCATTGCAAACGTGGGTGTAAAAATACTCCATTTCAAACGTAAAACTCTATCAGAGAAAATTTTTCAATAATTTTAATTAAAAAATTCACAATATTATTTATAGCTAAGGGGTAAAACATAAATTTGTTTAACCCCAAGGATATATTTAAAGTTTATAGGGCTAAAGATGAAACGCAGTATATAAATCACGGATTATAAAAAGCATGGGTTTAATTCGAAATTTATTAATTAATATATGAATAAATTTTTTGTGTGACATAAGGGGGTAACTAATTAAAATAATTTTTCATAAAATTTTGTCGAAGCATAATTAAGTAAAAAATACAATACTATATGAATTCTCTTAATTTCATTCGTATTACGTTCTTTGGTCAAAATTCACAAAAAATAACACTATCCAAATGACTTATCTTATGTAAAATTAATATTAAAATTAGCTTAATAGATAAACCCCAAACATATTACTATTTTAAAAGTAACATAATATCATATTATACCCATTAAGACTTCCAAGAATGTTATTGTAATTATTTGAATAAATAGTATTATTCATGTTAGGTGTTTCGTATCCGTTCACACTAATTTTGCTAATATTTCTACTATGCAGGCTTGCTGTGCCTAAGAATGAACCATTCTTGTGAGAAGAGTTTGAGGTGGAGTTTGAAGAGTATTGAGATTTGAGTGAATTATTATTAACATTCAAATCAGTACTATCATTATGGTTATTAGTGCCGCCGGTTTGACCAGTCGGTTTAAAGGAACCTGTTCCTTCGGTGGAAGAATAGTAATAATTATTATTTTCAGTGAAATTATCACTTTCGGGGCTCAAATCATCTGATGGCAAATGTTGTAATTTAAATTATAGGTAAATATCATATTATTAAATAGTAAAGGGTGCAAACCGGTATCGTTAAAACATCCAAGTAAATCAAAAAATATAATATTCTTTCAGTTCAATCTGTTAAGGTTAAGTTTATATACACTATCAAAGTTTTATCTTTTACATATAAAAAATTTTTAATATTAAAAGAATGAATCAATACTCATTTTTGTTATAAATTTAAACTCAAAAACACGAGTCAAGTGGGGGAGGGCGAAAATAAAAAATTTAAATAAAAAAATCAAGTTAGGCTGTTTCCCTAATTAAATAAAATATAATATTCTTACAGAATTTTTTTTATATATTTAAATTTCTTAGGATTGCTATAAAACAAATTTCTTGTTCTTAATAATATATGAAAATTTTTAATTAAACATTGCTTAAACATTTTACAAAATCTAATACAAAAAAAAAGTTTTTTTTAAAAATAAGTTTAAAAATAAAATTAAATCTAATTTTAATATATAGGCTAACAAAAATATTTTTTGCAAAACATTTTATCAAAGGCTGTGGCTTAGGCTCATTTTAAAACGTAAAAAAAATTATAACGACTAACATCAATAAATGAGATTCAATGTAATTTGGTCGTTTTAGGATAAGCACACTAGCCATTTTAATGATAATCAAAAACGTTCAATTTTTTTTCTTCAAAAATTTTTTTTCACTAACCACAGCTAATCATGCAAAGTTTCACATTTATTTCTTCCGTATTTTAATAAAAATTGGACAAAATGGGGGGGGGGGGGGGGGGGATACAGTGGAAAAGACATTAAGTTATATGGCGTATGAGACAATAACGAAATTTATATGAATGCTAAATGAAGAAAAAAAATCAAACATACTATTATTAATCAAGTCGGTAGATCGATGAGTCAAAAGAGAATAATAGGGTCTAGAATCACTTTCTGTTTCATTGTTGCTTTCAACACTTTCTAGATCCTTGATACGGGCATGTAATTTATTGAGTTGTTCGTTCATGTCAATTATAACATCGTTTAGGAAGAGTTGCTATGAAAGTTGACACAGTTGAAATTAAAAATGAAAACCGTTTAATAAATCAATAGTTGAAAAATTTAATTTCATTCATTAAATATCATATGTCAAATTTATAATTTGATTTAATAAGAAAAACCAAAATTTCTTTCGGATATGTAATATAAGATTTATCATCAGAGTTCATAATAAATACATAACTTATAATTAATGAGTTCTTTTATTAAATAAATTTACAAATTTGATATTTAATTAATAAAAGTTAAATTTTTTTTCAAATATTGACTAATTTTAGTATGTACCAAATAAAAACTAAGCCACCATTTAAATAAATAAATCGTATTATCGTGAGTTATTAAATAGGTTTACAAAAATTACAGATCCAAAAGTTAATTTTTAAAATTAGTCCAACTAATATGGCTCCTTAAGGAATGCGTCAGCGCAGCTTAACCCGAGTGCATAACACACATAAACTTACAAGGCCAAAAGCCTAACATTATTTACCTTTTGATTGCAATGTTTGTGCATAAGAGCTATATTGTCCTTGTTTAGACCGCCAGAAAATTCTTTGAAATCACCTGTATAATTTGACAAATAATATTAAATTAAACAATATTCAAAGAATAGACATTAAATGTTAGCATTGCGTATTAAAAATGAACAAAAAGAATTAATAAAACAATGTTTTATTAAATGCAAAACCTTAAGAGATATAATGAAAAAACTATTATATTTTAAATAACAAGCCTTGTCGAACAATATTTTAAAGACAGACATTGAAAAAAAAATGTACAAAAGACTAAATTAGTTTTAAAATGTTTTAGAAAATAAATTAAAATGATTAAAAAGCAAAACGAACCTTGCATCCAATATTTTTAAATATCACAACTCTAAAAATTTAACTAAAGTTTACCGTTTAGCTTATTGCTATTTTATGTCTTAAATTCATATTAGAGATCAAAGTATCCCCAAAGAAATCAAGGGTTGGGCCGAGACGATTTTATACATTTTAATTTACCTT
>CM060244.1:10725839-10775893 GCA_030555515.1 Acutogordius australiensis
TATTTTTTAGTAACTATTACACTGGACAACAAAATTTGGACGACCCTAAGCATCATTTATGAAAATCACCATAATTGGTCAAGTTTTTGGTGCTGATTACGAATGTGAAATCAGAATTTTAGCCAATGCCTCGAAGTTTAAGTTATTCGGTGTCATAGTTGAGATTTTTGAATTTTTGGAATTTTGGATTTCTATATCATAAAACCTATGGGTAGTAACAAAAGTTTAAAAATATAAGTAGATAAAGGAAACATTCATTATTAACAAAAGGCGTTTAAATTTTTTTTATAATATTTAATTGTTTTTTTTTATTTTTTTATTTTTATAAAATTTGTGGTTTTCGTCATGAAATCCGTTTTTTGATCCTAAATAACTTGAAAGTAAATTGCTAATAATTTTAGGTAATAACTACTTTTAGATATGTTTTTTATAAGGAATCTGAGCCAATTGATTTTATGGAAAATTAAGAGTTAAAGAAATTTAGTGAATTTTTTTCTGAACTTTGGACGCGGTAAAAAAAAATTGAAGGTATTGGAAAAAAAACTAAACCCGGGATCGTTATCGTAAGAAAATTCTCTACAAAACCCTCAAAAATAGTTTATATTGTTTTTTTTGTTGTCCAGTGTTATAAATAAAAACAAAAAATGATAAATTTATCATCACACGACGAAGGGTATTACAATAACAATATGTATAATTAATAATATTACATCAAAAATTTTAAGCTTGTAATTTACATTTTTCACCGTATTTGTAAATTTAAGTCGGGCTAAGCCTGGAACAAAAAACAAATTTCGGGCAGGTTAGGGCCGGGAATAAATTAAAAAAAGTCAAACGGGCCGGGCCAGTGCATTTCTGTTTAATGCTCTACTTCCTATGTATTTCTTGTTATTGATTATTCCACAGGTCAACAATTTTTTGAGGTGAGTTAACAGTGATCAAACCTGCCATCTTAGGAAATATCAAATCCGTTTACCGTTTTTCCTGATCAAACTTAGTCATATAAACATTGAAAATTTTAGAAAAAAAGGTCAAAAAACCAAAAAGATTTAAAAACAAAAATATATTTAAATTTTATTTTTGCATATTCACAATAGATATAGGGAACTCCCCCTATATTACACTATAACAGTGTATATAAGGGATCCCAGTGTATAGAAATTTTGATTTGCGACATTCAATATGTAATGATCAAAGACCACATATTGAACGTTTCACTTAGTGAGCTCCCCTCATAATACTTATACTGGTGGATATAAGGGAATTAAGTTCTTTAAGATTTTAGTTAAGTGACACCGAATGTTAATTGATCGCGTTCATTATGTTGAATATATTTCTAATTACAAATAGATATCTTTGAGCGATAATTTTAAGTATGTTTGGCTGATTTCTCCTTTATGGACTCATAAATGCGAACTTTCTCTGGGGTCCATTTCGAATATGGTTTATGTGTTTTTGTATTGGGGACATTTTCATTATCAAAATTGTCATTTTCAAGAAGATTGGCAATGTTTTCATTATCAAAATTGTCATTTTCAAGAAGATTGGCAATGTTTTCATTATCAAAATTGTCATTTTCAAGAAAATATTAAACATTAAAAAAAAATTTTTGCTTATAATTTTAAAAAATTTAAATTTATAAATATGTAAAATAATTTATACATTATCATTTTTACCCCTTATATAATCAAGTTTTTCCGAATATTTACAATTGAAGCCCTAACAGAACTTAAAACAAATATCACCTCAAGTATTGCAAAAATCCAATTCCAGAAAATAATACCGGATCATTGATCAGTGTAAAAAACAACATTCTCTTTGAAACTCACTCAATTACTCCAAAACTTAATTACATAACAATATACTCTCCTTCCGTGCACACCGGAACATGTAAATACACTTTACATAACAATATATCTCTTTGTAATTAGAAATATATTCAAAATAATGAACGCGATCAATCGACATTCGGTGTCACTTGACTAAAATCTTAAAGAACTTAGTTCCCTTATATCTACCAGTATAAGTATTATGAGCGGAGCTCACTAAGTGAAACGTTCAATATGTGGTCTTTGATCATTACATATTGAATGTCGCAAATCAAAATTTCTATACACTGGGATCCCTTATATACACTGTTATAGTGTAATATAGGGGGAGTTCCCTATAAGTTAAGTTCAAACTTCAAATAATATTTTAATTCAAAACTGATAATATATCGTGTCGTATTTAAGTTTTGACGCGAAATAATTAATATTATCTAAATGCCAATGTAAGAGCTTGATATATTAATAAAATTTATTTTTCAATATTTGTGATTAAAAATAGAAGTTACAAGGGATTTATATTTATATGCAAAAAAGATTTTTAAATTTTTTCTTTTTAGGGTATATTTAGATCTGTCATTTGGTCAAAAAAGGCCATTTTTCGTAAGAAACTAAGAAAAACGAAAAATATATATGAGATTAGGCCATCATGGGTATGCATTTTTTTATGTTTTCAAAAAATTCACGTTTCTGACATTGATATTTGTTGACCTGTGTTCTTATTAACAAACATCCTGGAAAGTTTAAAGATCCATACCCATTGCGTTAACAGCCGGAAGGGGAGCTGAGCCGTTTAAGATATCCTTTAAAGAATCGGGAATATTTTCAAATTTGAACTCTTGTGCTTCTAGTTTTAAGATTTTGACCTGCAAATCATCAATTTGGGTTTGAAGTTGTGATTTTTGTACCCTAAGTTCGTGCAAATCGTTTTCTTTTTGGAACTAGGAAACAAAAAAAAAACATTTACTATGTTTGTTGTTATAATATAATTTAAAAACACATACTCTAAAAAAAATTAGCTTAACTACAATCAATGAAGGACCAAAAAAATTTATGGAATTGCAGTAAAACAATTTACAATTTAATCTTATTTTTTAAACAAGTGGCCCTAATCACATGAATTAGTTTATATTTTTATTAAAATCGTACAGATTTGTTTTAAACATATAAATCAATATCAAAATACATATCGAATGCATACTAAAAATATATTAATAATTTTAAAAGCTTTAAACCTTCTTAATGACAAAAACAAATACACAAATAAAAAAAAAATTATTGTTGGCAATACGGATAATTGGACAGTTAAAAGAAATTTATTCTTTGTTTATATTTTAATAATAACAGCTGAACCAATTATTGTTTAAGCTGAATTTTGATTGAAATTAAGCTCCAATTCTAAAGTGTTAGATTGATCAATTAACTTTAATTATAAATCTTATTGTAATATAACTTCATATTATATTTTTTATAATACGATGTTTGAAATATATAAAAAAAAGTTTTCCACGACTTTATCAGTTATTTAACCACTTGATTAACAAAGCAAAAGCAAATTTTTCAAAAAAAAATTTATCTTAAAACGTTACGATTATATCTTTGCTCTTGGCATAGTCCCGTTCTACAGCCGCATAGTTATCATTCATGAACTCGACTTTGTCATTGAGAGTTTGTAACTCAGTTTGGGTGGCGTCCAGACTTTTTTGGAGCAGGGCATTACATTCAAGGTACCGAGCCAAATCCATTTCCTTGCATTCGTAATCCGTTTTAAGGTGATCAATCTAAGAAGAAGTTAGTTAATAAATGTGTATGTCGGCACAGTTAGCTCAGTACATCGCCTCTCTTGCACTCGAGAGGTCTTGTGTTCGAGCCCTTGCATAAACGGCTTTTTTTTCAAGGAATATACGCATAAGTAGAGCCAATAAAATTCTATCCTAAAAAACTTAACTCACTGGCGTGCTAGCAAATATTATTCTCACCTTAAAAGCAACATTAATATTAATCAAAAATGAAACGAGAAAAAAATGGGCTCTGAACTGAAACTAACTTTAAAAAAACATTTTCGTAGTTTTTTTAAAATGATCTAAAAATTATTAGCCATATAATCTTTCAATAATTTTTATTATAAGCTACAAAAGCGTTACCTAACATTTTAAAATTATATTTTAAAAAGTAAAGGGCGGCGTATAAAAGCTTGAGATTGATATTATAAAATTTACAATTAAACTATACCTAAAATGTTTATTGGTCTATGCATGATATATTAAATTTTCATATAATCCAAAAATCTAAAAAAAATAAATCAAATCTAAAGGCGTTTTAATAAAAAGGGTTTTAATTAAATAAAATATAACCAATATTTTATTGTTTTAAAATATCACTTAAAAAGTAGGTTATTAAAAAGTACGTTGTTAAGATTTAATAAAAATAAATTGTAAAATTATCAAATATTTCAAATATTCAAAGAATAAAAATGGCTAACCGTTTCTTTTAGTTGATCAATCCTGGCATCGGTGAGGACTTTTTCATCTAGGAGCTCAATGACTCGAGCATTAAACTCTTTTTCTTTTTGTTCGTATTGATTTTGTAAATTGGTTTTTTCAGTTGAAAGTTTATCTTCAAACTCCTTTCGCAACTCTATTTGTAACTCTGATACCTTGGATTCAATTTCGTCCGTTTTCGACTTAATATAAATTAATAAAATAAAAAAAATAATAATTTTAATAACACAAATATGCAATATATGAAGGTTTTAAGAAAACTTACCAAACTGCACACATTTGAATTATAAAATTTGTGGATATATCTTCATTGGATAGATTTTTTTATTAAAGACTGCATTTCGTTATTGTTGTATAAAAAACTATCAAAATATTTTTAGATTTTTAATATTTCTCCTTTTTTTAACATTATTTTTATAAATTTTCAACGTTCATGGCAAACTTACAAATTTTGGCCAAAAAAACAAAATACTTGGAAAAATCGGTGATAAATTAGCTAGAAAAATTTGTCGAACAATGTAACATAAATTATGTAAAAACTTTAATATCTGCCGCATGTTTTTCATTATTCGAATTGACTTCATTATATTTTTGCTGCCAAAGTGCCGTGTCGTTGAGCGATTGTTGGTAGAGTTGTTTAGTCTCCTTTAAACGATCCTCGTAAGAGGCTTTCACAATTGACAGCTCTGATTCCTAAATACATTCAAACATGCTAACATTCACATAACATTATAAAAACTAAAAAAAATTAAAAGAAATATCTAAATAAAAATTCGTACGTAAAACAAAAAATTCAAATGTTGGTTGTTAATTACTCAATGTTCCTTGTTGAGCTCCTTTACGCTTCAATTTTACCCGTTCTATCTAAAATTTTTGTTTCCACTTGTTATATCATTATTAATTCTAAATCCTTATAATTCTTTAAAATGTTAATATTATAAATATAAATTTGAGATTAACAATTTTACATAAAAATTTAAAGATAAATTTCATAGAGCGTAGTTAAAAATGATACTAGCTCTAAAACTGAAGATATCTACATAGAAACATTGCTTTTAAACGGGTTATGGCTCAAATTAGCAACTGTTTTTTATAATTTTTCGAATATATAATAATTTGTACAGGCCTGAAAAATGCAAAATTTTATTAAGTATGTAGAAAACCTTATAAATCAGTAAAACGATAATATTTTGGCAACAATATACCCGAAAAAATTCCAAATTTTGCATCTTTTTGCCATACAAACTAAAAAAATTCGTTCCGTATTTATTTAAAAAAATCTTATAAAAAAAGAAATCAAAAAAGTCCTTTTCTTTATGACAAAAAATAAAATATACATTTTTATAAATTACAGTTCTAATTAACTTAAGAAATAATTTTTTAATTTAAAAAAAAATGAATAAATTAGATCAAACAACCCCTATGTACATATAAAATTACCAAATTAAGATTTTTCATAGTGAGTTCTTGTGTTTTTTGACTTAGCCCAAGCCATTCGGTTTCAAGTTGATCAAGTCGAGTCCTTAATTTTCGGTTTTCACTGTGTAATTGTTCGCACTCAGTTTCTAGGGGTAGGATTATCATATTAACAAAATAAATTTTTAATTAATCAAAAACAATTGGAAGCAAGTACAAATACTTTGTAAGAAAGCTGAAAATAAGTGATTTTCACGTTTTTTTATTCAATAATGACTACCTTAAAAAGTAACATATAAGTCAGGGCACGCTCAAAGTCAATGAAAAAAAAGGGTTTTTTTATCTTTTTATTAAAACAGCCTAGTTAGCCCAAAATTAATGTAATATTGTATTGTATACATTGGAACAAATACATAACTATTTGGGGGTCTGGGTACGCATCTACAAGAACCAATATTAGGATATATGAATTTTAATTTATTAGGTTACAGAACAATAATATGCATTTTTAAACAAAGAAAATTCCATCAACCATTAAGAAAACGGCATCTGCATACCACATTATTTTGTGAGAAGTAAAATAGCCACTAGGCACATATATTCAGTTAGAAGTTAAGATAAAATTGCCAGTACGCACAATAACTAAATAAAATTTCGTTCCATAGCCCTTTTAAAACAACATGTAGCCAGAGATTTAAAATCATTTTAAAAAATTTCTCCTTCTCAATGTTAATTTAAAACTAAATTTCGACTATAAAATAAAAAAACAAATGTTTATTTTGCCCTTAAATATTGCTCACCGATCAAAATACATATTTGTGCATATAATTTTTATATAAAAATAATATTTATTTCCATTCGGGACTTAAAAAAATTATTTAAATTCAGGCCCAAAATTATTTAACAATAAGAAAAGATTAGCTTCAAATAAAAAAAATGTAATTTTAAAACAATTAAAATCATACTACCTTTAGCCGTGAGTGCTTCTTTAAGTTCTAAAACTAACGCAGAGTCCATAAAAGTTTCCTGACTAATTTCTGCTTCTTCGAGCGGAATAACAATTGCCTTCTCGTGCGAAGTGGTAGGTGTTAATTGAGTAGCCGATTTTTCTTGGGTCAAGATTGAGAATTCTTCTACTTGGAATTGGTAATTTTCGCATTTTCTACGGGTTTACAGGTTGAAAAAATATGGAAGTAAATACCAAAGAAAAATAGAATTAACGTTGGGAATTAAAAAATGCAAATTCAAGTAATATTTATAGCAAAATAAACAAAAAATATGAGAATTAATACAAAAAAGAACCTTGGGGCAAAATTTAGATTAAATATGTTACTGCTTTTCCTCTTGCAACTTGTGCTCCAAATCTTCGTTCTGCTTTTCAAAATCCTCAATTTGACTCTTGAGACCCATAATTTCGGCCTCATTCCGTGATTTGTAGCTTAGGTATTCCTTCTTAAAGTGGTCAAATTCATCCAATTTCTAATAAATATAAAAAAACATGTATTAGTTCAGCAAACCTTTTTTTCAAAGCCTTGTCTTTTTCAACTAGACTTCAATGACCCAGCAAAGTTGAAACGCCAAATGCGTAATATTAATCAGGTCAACAAATTTTTGAGAATTATGATTTAACTAAAGAGATCAAACCTGACATCTTAGGGATTTTCGAATTCGCTTACCCTTTTTCCTAATCAAACATTAGTAAGTCAGCTATAAACATTAAAAATTATAGAAAAATGTCAAAAAGACAAAAAAGATTCAAAAACAAAAATAAATTGAATTTTTTTGCATTTTACAACAGCTAAACTGTTAAATTCAAACTTTAGATAAAACTTTTAATAAAAACCAATTGTGGACGCGTTATTTCGTGTTATCTAAATGCTGATGTAGGAGCTTGATATACCAAAAAATTTATTTCTCATTATTAGAGATGATAAATATAATTAACAGATTTTTATATGAATAAATGCTTAATTTTCTTTTTAGAGTTTTCTCGGCCATTTTTTCAATAAAAACGGATCTAGGGAGCCGAAGGCGAAGGAAACTACGAAAAACGGAAAATATGTATGAGACGCTATCATATTGCTTTTACATTTTAATAAACACATTTTTTCTGAATATTTTGACCTTGTAACAACAAATATTATTGGTTAAAATAATAAGAAAAGCATATAAGAGCAAATTTTGGGTTTATTTTACAAACAAAACGTCTAATTTTTAATGGACTATTAAATTCATTAAACGCCCAAGTGATTATTTGTTAAATATACGAACTAAACATTATATTCATTTTAAAATATATGCATGTAATCTTCTTGTTGTTTTAAATTCCATATTCGCTTTGAATTATCGTATTTTTATGTTCATAGCTCAGTGGTAAACATCCCTGTCATTGGGTTCGATTCTGTGCATAGACAGCTTCTTTCTTTGGAAAATAGCTCACGTGTACAACTCCTTTAAAGCTGCTGAGTCTGGCCAGCTTAGGTAGTAGGCTCAAAACAATATTCCTTAAGTAAGAGCCTACGCAAAAACCTAGGTCGCCAGCGTGCAAAACTTTTTAACCCGGTCACAATATTAATTAATTTGTTGGGGATCAAAGCTAAACGGGTAGGGCGCTCCATTAAGGGAAAGGTATGGAGAAAACATTAACGCCTTTGTTTTAGAGTTAAACTTTGTGATTCAAATTTAACCCTCTTATAACATCTTTCATCTTTTACAATTAAATCGACAATTTAGCAGCAAAAGAGTAAAACTATAATTTAAACAAAATTTAAACTTCTTTAAGTAGGGCAGTTAAGCGCGTAATTTCGCCTTTTTGCGTTTGCATGTCGGATTTGATCCGATCATTTTCAAACCTAAGTTTCATTAACGTTAACGATTCCATAGGATCAATTTTTTTAATTTTGTTTTGATTCAGGTCATCGGTAAGATTGTCAGCATTATCGATAATGTTGAGAAGGGACGAGCTCGTAACATTGTAAGGATTGAGTGTAGTGTTGTTGGACGGTGGAGAATCTATGATAAAATAACCAGAAAAAAAATCAAAAAAAATGTGTTTATGACATAAATAACAAAATTTAAAAAAATTGTTAGAAACAAAGATTGGCAAATTATTGAGCTAAATTTGTATCAGCAATCAGCATTTACAATGTTTAAAATAAGTATGTATATCAAATATTAAATAATAGTAGACCAAAAATATGTATTAACTAAGTTTTGGCATGTCTAAAACATAATATTTCTTTCATCAAAACATCTAAACTAAAAAAAATATGTAAAATAAGACATCAAAAAACCAAAAAACGCATTTATATTATCAAATATTCATTATATGTTATATATTAAAAAAACATTAAAAAATGCAACCAAACACAAATTTATAGCATTTAAACAATGACAATTTTAAATAAAAACTTTTGGCATGTAGGGGTGGTTTTTTGTGTGATGATTCATTGGATCCGGAAGAGTTCCTATTTATAGAACCCAGAGGTCGACCCAATGTAGCGGGCCTATTCAGCGGAGGTTGTTTAAGGCTCATAAACGAGGCCTCAGACCTCAGCGATTCTTGGCTATCAGTTCGGGTAAGTAAGTGCAGGGTTGAATTGTATTTTGGGGTACTTTTAGACGGTTGTGCGGGTTTGAAATTCATTTTATTGCTTGGACTCGAGCTACTAAAGCCTGTATTGTTCAAATTCGAGGTAGAATTTCTATTATTGCTGTTTGAGAGGTTTTTGTTATTGGTTTGCATGCCAACACTAGGTCGCCGTTGTATACAAGAGGTTTGGATGGATGAGCTAAGACGGCGCTTAAAATCTTGTAATTCGCAGTCGGAAAGCTTGGTAACTTTGTCTTGTTTCACGAACAACCCGTAATTAGGTTTACATTTGAAATACCTATATGGGAGATATAAAACAAAATTTTCAGAGTCAATTTTAGTTTAAATTTTGACAGCTCTACAAAATTTATCGTTCAGTTTTGGTTTAAATATGCTTATTTTCGATGTATTTATATGCAAATGGTGTTCACCCATGACCCAAATTACTTAATGTTGTTGTTGTTGTTAACCACTGCGAATTTTCAATATGGATGAAGGAGGCTCGGAGGTGTGAGCGAGCTTAGAGGCGGCTAGAATAAGATTTGTCCATAGGTCTAATGGATTTATCGGGGTGCCACGTGATGGGCATGAGAGCCAGTGGTGTAGGCTGTCTGCGGATTTTTTGCAGTCGTAGCACATGTCGTCAGATGCATAGACGCGGTTACGAAAATCGGCTAGTAGGTAGCAAAAGCCAGATCTTAGTTGTGAAAGAAGACACTTCTCTCGTCTAGAAAGAGTGGTTTCGGAGGGTGAAATGGGAGGGGGCCAGCCATTCAGAAGAATGGGGCAAGGTTTGTATGATTACTTAATAAATACAATATCGGAGAAAAACTGTCTTAAATGCAACTGTCTAACGCAAATGCGTGATTTACACTAGCATTAGGCCCGGTATGCACAAAATATTATTCTAACCCTTCAGCTAATTCTAAAATTGGCACAGGCCCGATTTATTTATTAAATTAAAAATCAAAACTAAAAAAAAATAGTAAAGTTTATCTCAATAGGATAAAACAAAGAAAACATGTGGAATGTGGTGCTCTTAGCCTATTTAAATATCAGTTATTGAATATAAAAAAAATTTAGTCCAACAAATTAATCTCGACCCAGCTAAATTTAAATTTTAAGGACGGCATATGGTATACTTAGGGAACAAGTTTTTAAAATCGGATTACTAAGGTTATTTAAATTGTATTTCAATCAATCGTTAAACATCGAACCCGCCAGTAGAAAAGCCGTTTTTCTTCATTCCAAGAGCTTAATCCCTAAACTTTAGCTAACCCAGATGGGCGATATCAATTAAATACGAGAGATAAAAAGAGACTAAGCCTTGACGGACATGCCAGTCCCAAAGGGGAAAGGTGTAAAAAAAACCTCAAAACACAAGATTGTGATTTTATATATATAGGAAATAATAATGGAATGTTGAATATTAAAGATATAAATTACAGTTCGTTCGGTTCGCAATTAAATCTTAAACGGCAAAAAAAACATTGCCTTTTCAAATATAAATATTAAAAATGACTTTAAATGTAATAACCTTTTCTCCTCTATTCGTCCATCATTTTTCCCAATATTTAAGTCTAGTTCAACACCTACCCACGTGCCTTCGGACACGTGGATAGGACCTAAGTACCGAACAGTTCCAATTTTAGCGTGCTTAAAATCGATACCGCCTATGGTAGTGCTCAGGCTCGAAAGACTATCGGTCCTATTGTGTAATCTACAGAAAATTTTGAAAAAAATAATATATTCTTTTTCCAAATGTTTAAAACACACCCGTTACAATTATTGCGATTTGAGTTAGGTCCAATTAATTAAATTAGTTGTCGAAATTTATTAATTTATCAACCGCATATAGGTTTAAACTTTTTATGCTCAATTAAAAATTAGTAGAAGAAAAATTGAGCAAGGATACAAGTGAATATACAAAATAATAAAGAGCTCAAACAACGTAAAATTTTTAATTTTCTTTGGAAAATAAACCGACTGAAATGTTTTATCATATATAAAATATATATGTTATCAAGTTTTAAATCACTTTCTCACGTCAAAAAAAGAAACAAGCCCTGTTTTTATTACAATCAAAAAAATGAAAAGGTCTATTTTTCAAATCTTTATGCAAATTTCAAAATTTTTGATTAAAAAATTGCTTCTTTTCAGTTTTTTCATATTAAATTTAAAAAACTTAAATTTGAAACGAGATACGAAAATTTCTTTAGGACTTCAACAGGAATCAATAATTCAACTGAACAATAGTTCGTGCTAAATCCGGAATACAAAATTCGTTTTTTTCAAATAAGTAAAAGATTAAATAACTCTTTCTTCCTTTCAAATTTTTTTTCGGTATAATAAATTTTTGAGTATAAGTTCCTTAAATTTCGTGTAGTAACCTTTGATTAAGTCCGCTAGCAACGCTACTGAACTGCGAGGAATAAAGATTTCTTGGGCCATAACCCGTACCGGTATGGTTTGCGGCGTGTTTTGTCGCCGGGTCAGTGGACCGTATAGCTACGCGATCTCCGATTGCAAGGTCTATCCCAGAAAAAGTTATGTGTATATATATACATATAAAGTTATGTCTTGAACACTTAAATATAAAAAAAAATTTTATGTTATGTTCAAACACAAAGTTAATAAACTGGTTTCAAAAAATCATATCTCATTTAACACTTAACCTTCGTTAGATGCTCCTAATAACTCATAATTTAACTAAACCATTATTAATATTATCGAAAATAATCTCAAAGCAAAATTATGTAATGCAATTCATTGTAAAATTAATTTAGCTATCCTAAAAAAACCATTAATTACAAAAGAGTTATGAAATTGTTACTCTCGAAAATCGGAACATCTCCACTCTCTTCAGCTTGCCTGATTGATTGAATTTGTTCGCTTGAATCATTATTTCCTGCATCTAGTATTTTACTGAAATGATCAAAATTATCGTCATTCATGTTGCTTTTGGAACTTGGTATGTTTGACGATAATCTGTTTGGAAATGGATCACTTTGCGGGCTGCTCAAGAACGGCGAGCAAAGGGAGGAAAGTTCGTCTGCTAAGTTCAGGTCATCAATCAGCTGATCCGTTCCAATGGAATTGACTAAACTGCCCTCAGTTATCGAAACTAAATCGGTGTCGTCTGTAGCTGGGATAATCTGGTTAAAAAAAATTAAAAAAGGAGATAAGAAATTGATAAATAACAAACACATGTATCGCGCAAATTTACGCCAAACAAAATAGTTTTTTTCGTCAGAAACATCAAAAAATATCTTGAATATATAATGGTATTAAAAATCTACATCAAGGTTTAAATAATATTTTAATCTAAACAATCCAAAATTGTATTCCATTATATATAAAAAAGAAATCATAGGGGACAAGGTTAATTAAGGGAATATCTTAAGAGTTTATTTATATAAATTAAAGTGCTATTGAATGGCTGTTATGTCATTCAATTTTAACTTTATTAGTTGATCAAATCTAACTTTATATTTTTTGTCCCTTTTGTTCTTATATATCTCTAATATCCATTATCTTGTTAATATTATATTATGCTTTTCATAATTTTTTAAATATTAGAAACCACTCAATGAAACCATATGAAAAAAAATTATTAACCGATTGTTGCATTACAGTTGACCCATATCCTGTATCACTCGAACTGATTAAGGTATTTGCATTGGTATTGCTGCCACATATGTTAGACTTCTCTGAGCATTCATTCACGCCGTAGGGTAGCTTATCATATTTTACAGTCGAACTAGAAGATGTTTGCAAAGTGTTTGTACTCAGGGATTCAGTTTTGAGGGAATTAGTGTAATTTGTATTTAAAAGGTAAATCTCGGCAGGTTTAAGGTAGAATCCGCGCCCTTTGGGGCAATCGAAGAATTTGTTGGCACTAGTGCTTACGGAAGGACTGTGAACGTTGAGCGTAGATTCGTAATTGAAGACGGGCGAGGTTGATGGAGGGGAAGATTTTTTGTGAGCAAGTCGGTAGGTACCGTCTGTGCCTGTCAAAAAATATAAATTCCAAATCAATTACTAAAACATATGCCACAAACTACAATAATAAAATCAAATGTTGCAATAATAGTACATCCAATGAATAAATGATTGGACTATCGGCCTAACGAAATTATTCTATCCGCTTTATCCGGCTTAATAGTTAACTCGACAACCCAAGGGTGAGGGTACGTGATCAAACAGTATGTACTATATTTACACATAAACTTTTGAAATAAATCAATTATTTTACATTGCAAACAAAATTTAGAGAATGTTATTTATGAATTTAAAATATTACTGTGCATGATGACTTTATTTTATTTTATTTATCGTTTTTTCAGCCTTGGGCCATGGCCCGCCATATCCTGTCTCATCAAAAAATGGACAAATTTGGCACAATTTACTCATTTTGCGACCTTGAAAATCCTTGGTGAAAAATATTTTTTAATATCGAAATCAACCCTTTAATTATTCATTGCTCTAACATCCTAATTTCTATACAAAATATTTTGTACCTTAACCTTAGAAACGTTTGAAAAAGATTTACGTTTGAATGTTACAAAAGCTGTTTCTTATATATCATTTTTTTTTAATATTTTATTGTTTTAAATGTCAAACGTTATTTTAAAAATTATTTTCCTATAAAATTCGGCCAAAAAAACTGTAAACGGATTTAAAATAGGGAAATTTAATTTCATAAATTCGCCGAAATATCTCATATAACTATTCATACTGTGCTTAGCCACATTTTTAAGTTTATCGATTATGTGCCAAGATATTACTATACCCAAGTATTCACATTAGGACACTTTAATGTTTACAAAAAATTTAAACGCTTACCTAAGCTTAAGCAATATTGATATAAGGTTTGCAGGGTATCCCGATTAAGTTGCAAATTTTCAACCATGTCCGGGCATAAAAAGGTGTCAATAGAGTCAAGGACAACCCCGGCTCTCAGGGATGAGGGAGAGGCACCAACTGTATCGTAGAATTGAACCTGAAGTTGCAATCATATAATAATTACACAGGTCAAAAATTTTTTGAGAGTTATGAGTTAACTACAAAGATCAAACCTGCCATCTTATGAAATATCAAATCCGTTTACCGTTTTTCCTAATCAAACTTAGTTAGTCAGTTATAAACATTGAATATTTTAGAAAAAAGGGTTAAAAAACTAAAAAGATTCAGAATTAAAAATAAATTCAAATTTTATTTTTGCATATTTACAATAGTTAAACTGATAAATTACTTCAAATAATATTTTCAATAAAAACGGATAATATATCGTGTCGTATATAAGTTTGGACGCGAAATATTTTGTATTATCTAAATGCCGATGTAAGAGCTTGATATATTAATAAAAAAAAATCCATTATTTGTGATTAAAAATATAAGTTACAAGGGATTTAATATGCAAAAAAGATTTTTAAATTTTTTCTTGTATATTTAGATCTGTCACAAAAAAGGCCATTTTTCGTTATAGACGGATCTAAGGAGCCAAAGACGGAAGAAACTAAAAAACGATAAACATATATGAGATTAGGCCATCATGGGGATGCATTCTTTTATGTTTTCATGATAATCTCGTTTCTGACATAAATATTTGTTGCAATGTTTTGTTATATACACTGAGGCTTTATAAAAGAGTGGATCGGTAATTAATAAGGAGAATCACGACAGATTTTCAAAAATTTTATTATTTCTAAAATTTTGTTACCTTGACATAAAAAACATTTTTACAGTCGCCAATCAATATTAGCACCAAAAAATAAAAGATTACAGAAAATTTTAAAAATTAAATAACATTTTCGAATTTTTTGAAAAAATTTACAAAATTCTCGCGCCCGTATTAGGTATTATATTTTTTATTTGTAAACAGATCTCACATCAAAAAAAATTTCTCAAATCTTTAAAAACAATAAATTTTAAAAATTTTATTCTAAATTGCTACTAAATGTGTGATAAATAGGAAAAAAATTAAAAATTAATTTAAATTTACTCACATAAGTGGATACGTTCAAAATAGATTTTTTCATAATTTAAAAAAACTATTATAAAAAAGGCATTTTTAGAGATGCTGCAAAATTTAATTATTACATGCACAGAAAATATATTGCTAAAGTGAAAAAAAAAATTAAATACAAATTAAAAAAAAATAATTAAAATTATCAGAAAGTCTATTAAATGATATAATTTCATAATAATAATCGTCTTAAACATGACAAATCAAAAATGACCAAATACAACGTGATATATTAGAAACATAGCACTGCAATATTTAAAAATATTACGCGTCCACTAACAAGTATTTTTGAGGTATTGATAGATTTGTTGTCCTGCTGGTCAGATTTAAGGGCTGATGCCAATTCTTTCAATTCAATTGTTTGGCTGTCGGCATTATTCCCAAAAAATGAGGCAATGGAAGCATCAGTGAAGGGCAAATAAAACCAGACACGATGGCCAAGTACTATTTGATCCTCGCTCTGAACGGTCACATATTTGTTGTTAATATAATTGTGATCACCAATATTGTTATTGTCAAAAACTGGCTTAATAAACATTTTCTCACCACTGGTAGATGATTGTGAAAAGGAACCCATGGCAAATGTTGAAGAAAATTTGGGTTCAATGCTTATATTGCTATTTTTCGGAGATATATGTTGTTGTCCATTTGTGACTAAAGTGCAAAGAAAAAAAAATAAAAATATTATTAATTACAAAATAAAAATAAAAAATGATAGCCTATGTAGAGAGATATATGAGCAAGCTTAGACCAGACCTGCCATCTGAGGTATTTTCAAATCTGACAATTTTTACAAATCATATTTTGTAAGCCAGGTATAAATATTAAGTTTAAATGTTTAAACACAAAAAGATTCAAAATAAAAATATTTTAAAACCTCAAATAATGTTTTTATTTCAAAACTGTTAAAATATTGTGTCCTATTTTTATTGGATTTTATAATTAAATATTATTTTAAATATCTTGAATTTTAACACTATAAAGTTCATAAAATCAAAATCATCACTTATAATTGAGTTTGAAACTTAAATAAGTGAATCCGCTATTCTAACAAATTCTTGACCAATAAACTATTATAATAGGTACAATCACCTTTAACTGCCCATCTTTATAAGCTTCTACAATAAAAAATATCAAGAAAATAATGTAAAAAAGGTAAAAACACAAATGAAATACAAAAAAAACATAAAAAAAAAAGAAAAAAATCAGTTCTGCTTATTAACTAATTCAAAATTTTTTTACATAAATTAGAAAAAATGTCATTTGTATTTAGTTATCTTTTTTAGAAATTACAAAAGGCAAAAAAATGCAATAAACAAAAAAAAACGTTGGAATTAAAAAATATATCTTGTACGAATAAACATGTAAAGAAGGTATAATTACAGTAACAAAATGACCTTGAATAAAAACCTAAACGCGAGTCTCCTTTACTTATTACCATAAATTATAGAAAAAGATTAGTCACCTAATAAATGAAATGTAGCAAACCTAATTAGCAGTAAAACTTTTAATAAAAACATTTTTACAATGGCAGTGGTCTGTTCCAATTCCAGGCGGACATGAAATATTAGGCTTATTTTTAATACGCCATTTGCTTTTTAATTTTAATTTCCAAAAATTTTGTAAAACAGATTTTAAAATCCACCTCATTTTATTTTTATATACATATTTTAATTTAATGGCCATTGCCCAGAAACGATTTTTCAATACAAAAAAAGGCTAAATTGATGTGTGATTAAAATTTCGAAATTAGAAAAAAATAAACACATTATTACATCATATTGTAAAATTAAAATAAGTGGGGAAATAAAAAATTAAGCGCTGAAAAATATAATTAGTAATAATAAATCTCTATAATACATTCCCTAATTTAACTTTTTAAATCATTTAACATGCATTTAAAAAATTATAGATCTAAGACCCAAGTTTAATTATTTAAAATTAGACGCGACACAATCAGAGTCTTACATTTTTTGCAAATTATCTTGCTTTATTTAACATTTATAAATGTTTTTTAATGTTTAAAGCAGGTTTACAAAGTTTGATCAGGAAATGGTAAACACCATTAAAAATTCCATATAAATAGCCTTGATTTGAGTAATTAATTTATATAGCGAAAAATTCGCGAGCTGTATATAACGAATATTATAAATTAGGACAATTACAAAAAGTAGCAATAAGCCCCCTTATTGATGTAAATTAACACAAATGTGTGAAAAATGAGAAAAACGTTTAAGTAACATTAAACTTATAAAAAGTTGGGGACAATCTTGCTTTAAAATAGAAATCACTCGCTACCTATGTAAACTTGTCTTATGTTGCTACAAGTAAGCTTGAGTCTGGTTATTAAATGGATGACTACGATTAAATCCCAAGTCCGTTTATTTTCTGAGAGCCTAGTACGGCATGTGAAACTCCGGAATCGGGAAGGAGTCCAAAACTCCGGAGTTTTTTTTGGAATTTGCTTATATAATTAGCTGCTCTTTCATTTACTTACAACTTTGATTACACCAAATGAAATTGGACTTCAAAAATACAAATTCCAATTTTAGGATCTAGCGATTCCAATAAAAAACAACGGAACTCCGGAGTTTATAGACTCCTTCCCGATTCCCGGAGTTTTGACCCTAAAGGCTAATTAATAAAATTTTTACATGGATGGTTTTGTTTTTTAAATTTTTGATTAAGACTAATGCCATAAAAAAATTCCACACCCTTTATTCCAGTGAAATGAGTAAACGCTTAAAAATTATTATTATAGGTCAACTACATTAGAATTGAGTATCATATTTCTGAACAACGAGTGAGGAGCTCTCACTCATGGTTTAAAATACTAAATTAGAAATGTTCCTTTTTGTGTTTTTTTAATTGCATAAAGCAAAATACTAAATGATTTCGAAAAAAAAATCTCCGTTATTTTTTATAAAGTTACAAAAATTAAATTCGGCAACATCCTTAATTTATAATAAGGGCGCATTCAGATTTCATTTATTTGAAATTAAAAATTTAGAAAAATTTTAAAATAAAAATTTTTTAACCACTTTTATTTCAGAAAAAGTATTTATAATGCTAATAATAAAGATTGGCGTCATTTTGTTAAAATACGTTTTATGTCAAAAAAAAGGTTAAAATTCTTAATTTTTTTTTTAAATTGATTGAAGTTTGAACGCGCCCTAATAAAGGAGCAACTTACCTCGAATTAGGTCCAAAAAACGTTACTATAGATTGAGTTGAGCTATTATTCGTCAACAACCTCAGGAATTAAGGGTAAAAAAATTTTTAGAATTTTTTAATTTTGCAAGCTAGTCCATGGACTCTATCAAACTAAGGAACATACTTGTAATATTATTTATGGTTTGTTTGGCATATAAATCGGCTTTAGGCTTTGTGAGGCCCGCTTTCCGTGCTGATTCTGCAATGGCACCTATTGACAAATAAATTATGGATCTAAGTGAGTTACTATTTTTTTAAAAAATTCTAAATTAAATCAAAATAAAATAAATACAAAAATTTGCCAATCCTAGTAAAATAGCGAACCTGCAAATAAAATATTTATTAATAGTTTAAGTTTAAAATAAAATTAAACAAAAAAATATAACTCAACATTGGAACGGCTAATATATAAAAAAATATATATAATTGAATTAATTTGTATTAATTAAGAAAAAAAAAATTGTTTTTAAACTCAAAATAAAAAGTTTCATTTCTAAGTTTTCAAATAATAACACTATATATAAGGCATAGCAAGAAACTCATAAAAAAAATTAGATTATTTTCTAATTCAATTATCTTTAGCTAAAAGGTAATGGAAAAAAGATATGAAATAGTGTTTTAAACTTTAAAACTTTTGCTAATATATTGGAGGTTTTCTACTTCATTAAATCCTATTATGAAAAAAGGAAAATGCAATTTTCCAAAGCGGTTAAGAAAATTTTAACAATTTAAAAAAAAATTATCATTTTTCAACCAACTTTTTTTTATTTTTTGAAATATTTTGTAAGTGGAGTTGGTCTTTTAAAGTGTTTTTTTGGTAAAATTAGGTTTAGATTAAGCAATATTGAAAAATTACAATAACAGTCCTCAAGTCACAAAATCAATATTTGTATTTGCCTAATATAATTCCATTTCATAAATGCAAAAAAATATGGTTTTTCCAAAATTTGTCTAATTTGGTTTTAAACTTAGCTTAAATAGTAATAAATTACCAAGAGCTTTATCAAAGTGCGGATTGTTCATATGCTCGCGGTTAGAATAGATTTAGGCAAAAATAACTGTTGATGTCCACTCAAAAATCTTAAGTGATCAGGTCATCTAAATTGTAAAAATAAAATATAAAATTATTTTTCAGCTGCATTCAATAAGTAAGTTTTTGGCAAAAAAAAAATTCAAACAAAGTCATGTTGAACAAATAAATTCTATCTCACCTAAGGGTGATGCGTTTGAAATAGAATTATTTTTTCAGCAAGTAAAAAAATTTCAATAATTTTTTTTCAAAATTCTGTAAGGTTTTATTTTTCAAAAATAGTATTTTCGGTCCTAATGATTAAGGTCGACAAATTTTTGGCATTTTGTAACAAACAAAAATTTTAAATTTTTTTATAAAAAAAGTCATATGAAACGCACCTAAAATATAATTAAATGTTTTAGCGTACGAATAATCTGTGAGTGCAAATGTCTTTCGTGGTGCACAACTAAATGATAATCAAACTATTTCCGGTAGATTTTTATCTGAAAAATTGAGGGGTAGCATCTTTCTCGTATAAATCTTACCGGAAATAATTTTGGATAAATTTGAGCGCTGTGCTTTCGGTCCTGTCCAAAAAATAAGCCGGCAGTTTGACCGATACCATCGAAAAAAAATTTATCGAGCAAAAGACATAAAATAGTCTTGCGACCTTCTAAAAAATTTATAAAAAATCGCAATTAAATATGTGCAAAAGTTACAGCTGAGGCTATAATTAATAATGGGTTAGTTGCTTTAAAAAAAATAATTTTCTATATTTTGATAGTCCAGAGGGTCGCTATTAAAAACGTGCATATCATAATATAAAAAAATTATGGTTTTTATTTATATGGCATGATAATCGAAACTTTAAATTAGAACTCAAAGCCAGGACCCGAAATCCTAAACGGGACGGGCCGACATTTAAAACGGCCCGGGCCCCTTAAATGAAAAACTATATTCAGGGCCGGGGCCTTAGTTGAAAATATGTCGTGCGGGCCGGGCCGGAACAGTATGGGCTGGTTTTAAAACTCAACTTGAGACTTATAATAGCCTACTAAACAAGGTCTTCTTTCTTTTGCTTTTAAAATTAAAAGGGTGGTGTTTGCGCACCGGCGTTGTAATTATGCTAGAAATATGTTTTTACTCCCAAATGTTTTCGACATCTCATATCAAAATGACAATTTATTTGCCTCCAAAAGAGTTATATGGGCAAGAAACATTTGTATAACGTTAGTCACAAATCTAAGAGACATCATGTGCTACTATGTTTAAACAGGTGGCTTCTTAATGTTTTTTTTAGTAATTTTGAAATGTTTTAAAAGATATATAAGATTAGTAATGTTTTCCCCACAATTATTTAGTAAGTTTAGATACTTGCTTATTAACTAAAACATGTTAAAGGTATTTAAAATCATACTTGTAGGGCCAATTAGGCAAGTGAATTCAAAAGATATGAATAAGATAACTTCTTATAATAGTGGGACAGATATCTGGTTTTTAAAATACACAATATTGCTTGAAATCGATAAACTTTTAATGTTATACAATTTGAGAATAAAGGGGCTATAACATGAAATTAAATATTGTCATTTTGTTTGATCGCGAATTGCCATGAAACATACATAGACAAATCAAAACAAAATTTTTATTAAAATAGAACAATTCTATTCTTATAGTATAGCTAACATAAAATTAGGCCAAAAAACTAATAAACCTGGCTGAGAGATAGGTTCAAAAAAAATTTCTAATAAGAAATATTTGGCGGAGCCGGCATATCAGGCAAAAAATATCAAAAAACTAGCATTGTCAGCATTAATATGGAATCGAATAAAAACCAAAAAAAAATTTTTAGGGTAAATAAATGAAATAAAAATAAAATTTTGACAAAGAAAAGGTAAATTTAATTATACCAGCGAGATAAATACAGGTAAAAGATGCTTAAAAAAATTTGTACTTTTGTGAGAATTCTTAGAAAACAAAGGTTAGATGTTATTATAAAATAATTTCGTAAAATTAAATTATTTTGCTTAATAAAAATTGTCGCCTTTAAAATATTATTATATATAATTATGTAGTACATATCTGGTCATAAAATTTATAAAGATCGTAAATCTATCGGTGGGAATTTTATTGATATACAATTCTGGTCTAGTAAACCATATTTTTTAAGTTTTATTAGAAAACTTCTTAAAAAAGCACAATTCCATCAAAAATTGTTTCGGGGAAATTAAATTTAAATAAAATAGTTAAATATGGTCAATAGGTTCGGTGACGATATAAAATTTATAAAACCGCCGCATTCAAACTTAAATTGAATTGCAAAAAAAGCGAAATAATAATAAATCAAAATTTTCATTTTATTGTTCATTTAACAGTGTTTGTTTTATTTATATGAGATAAACATTAAATATTTCAGGCAAGTCGAGGTCAAATTTAATATGTCAAACTTAAGAAAAATAATTTAGTAATGGTTGTATAAAGTCATTAAAATTATTCGGTATGACCTACTAAACTTTCAACAAACCATAACTTTTATCTACAAGGGAATAGCATATGGTCGGATTATTAACAATTTATTTATCAATTTGACGTCTTACTATTTTAGTCAATTCTAAGTGCTATTAGATATACGTTTAAAAAAAGCTAACAGACATAATAAGCTTCAGGGGCCAATAATACAGTTTCACACTCAAGAGGTCTCGTGTTCGATACAGGGTATACAATTTCAAGCCAAGTTGATAGATAACCTATTTAGATGACGATTAGGCTCCCTAAAACTTAGTTGCAAGAGTGAGAGAAAGCCTTGAACGCCGCTATGAGCCGACTTCCATAACACCAGGAGTGAGTACCACCATTGCTATCAATCCATAGAAAAAATTTCCCCGAACCTCAGACCTTAGCCTACCCTATATCTTTTTAACTTAAATGGCCGGAACCTGGTCTAGTTGGGGATTTAGAGCGAGCCGGAAACTCAAGATTACACAGGTCAACAAATATCAGAAACGTGATTATTATGAAAACATAAAAGAATGCATCCCCATGATGGCCTAATCTTATATATGTTTTTCGTTTTTCTTAGTATTTTCCGTCTTTGGGTCCTTAGATCCGTAACGAAAAATGGCCTTTTTTGACGAAAATGACATATCTAAATATACCCTAAAACGAAAAAATTTAAAAATCTTTTTTGCATATAAAAATCCCTTGTAACTTATATTTTTAATCATAAATAATGGAAAAAAAAATTTATTAATATATCAAGCTCTTACATCGGCATTTAGATAATACAAAATATTTCGCGTCCAAACTTAAACACGACACGATATATTATCGGTTTTTTTAAAAAATATAATTTGAAGTTTAAATTTAACAGTTTAAGTATTGTAAGTATGCAAAAATAAAATTTCAAATAATTTTTGTTTTTGAATCTTTTTTGGTTTTTTAACCTTTTTTTCTAAAATTTTCAATGTTTATAACTGACTAACTAAGTTTGATTAGGAGAAACGGTAAACAGATTTGATATTCCCTAAGATGGCAGGTTTGATTTCTGTAGTTAACTCATAACTCTCAAAAAATTGTTGACTTGTATTATAGACGTAAACTCTAAAAAAAGTACAGCTGTGGTATTCATCGTTGAGCCCATCCAACAATTTACAGTTACAGCGTTGTTAAACTTGAATTAGAGAACAATACAAGCTTAAATGCACTTTAAGGTCATATCTGGCATGGCAGAAATATAAGGCTTTAAAGTTCACCGCTTTTTCTTGACCATTCAAGAGGCACGGTCAAGGCATAGCCATTATTTAGCTCCGTCGATTTCTAGACACAATTTTCTAGCTTAAACGGAGAGCTAGTGGATAAGTTTTTAGGTCAAGATAATTTAAAAGTTTTCAGTCAAATTTGGTAAGCACCCTCACTCAATCCGTTAACTAGGTGAGCTACCCTCGTTTAAATTTTGGGAAATATTTTTTGAGATCATAAAAATATTTTGATAAATGGCTGCGGCTAATGCTAATTTTAAAATTGTAAAAAAAATATTTTTAAAATAATAAAAATTTTGACGGTTAATATCAAAAAATGAGAATTAATGTGTTTTGATTGTTTTAGGATATGCCTAACAAAAAATTTTTTTCAAAAAATTTAAAAAATTTCTAATTTCTTAAATTTTTTTTACGCTACGCTAGCTACCTTAATGTTGAGTAAATGCACTCATTTTTTTTTCATCAAAAATTTTTTTTTCACTGGCCGCAGCCAATAAAGGAACATTTGGTTAAAACAAAAATTTTCTTTTTGAGGAGTTACCCTCAAAATAAGCGCAATTAGAAGAAACCCCAACAAACTTTGCAAAAATAAAATAATTATTGCAAATATAATTAAATCACACTTTTTTACAAACAAGCACCTTGTACTTATTTTACCTTCGTTTATTGACAGTATGTCGCAAAAAAAAATTTTTCATAATCTTTCAAGTGGAATATTGTTCTAAGCCCAGCATTTTATCAAAATTTTTCCATTTTTATGATATATAAGGTAAATTAATACAATTATTTCGTAACTTTTGATGAAAAAAAAGACAAATGATGATTGCACTGAAAAGCGGTACACATACATCTTATACTATACTTATTCCCACAAAATCATACAGGTTAGGCGCGATTTGGGGAGAAAAAATCTTCAATAAGGATTTATATTAAAGCGAATTGACTTGAAGTTATAACTTGGTATTAAGTATTTTCTTGCCTAAGGATTTAGAAAAAAAAGACAATAAAGCTTGTCAAGAAAAGGCGGAATAAAAACTGAAGTGTTAATTAAAAAAAAATGTTAATAATAAATTAAAGGGAATGGGGGGGGGGGGGGGGGGGTAATTTTGTGACAAAGAAATATTGTTATAATCCTATCTAAGACGTTTCCGACGGAAAAGTAGTGTAAATTAATCATAAAAAAATGTAAAAAGTTTCAAATGTACTAATATAAGAATTTTGGGATATTTAATTAACCGTGAAAAAACTTTGGCAAAAAGTTAGTTTTTTGTAATTAAAAAATGTAGGTGTAAAATTTATTTGTGATACAATAGAAATGAAAGAAAACAATGTTTAAACAGTTTCATGAGGACACATTACGATTTACCACTTTTTTATGAATAATATTAAATTAATGATCTTTTATCATTCAAATGATTTCTGCTAAATTAGATCAACTTAAAAAAATATTTTTGTAAAAGCTGGAGATACCTCCTCAATTGGTAGAGATAGTTTAAGAGAAATCACAAAATTATAGGTGATTTCTACCAAACAAATTAATTTTGCATTCACCTGATTAAAATGTAATATCTTAATTTTTAAATATTTTAGCTTAATAAAAATAGTAGATGTATGGTCTTGCCATCTGTTTATTTAATTGATTTAAACTATGGCAAAATATTAAGCATATACTACATAACATATTGCATATTATGTTATAAATAATCATAACAAAGAAAGAGAGGTTGATAAATATAAAAGTAACCAATTTAATTATAATTAAGGCACAACAATTAATTATTAAAATATATATTTTGTAATATATAAGTTTCAAGTTTGGATAAAAACATTGACATTCAAAGTAAAAATAAAAGTATAATGCAGCTATAATTTTAAAAAAAAGCTAGTTTTATAATTAAAAAAATTTTTGAAATATTTTTAGTTAAACCACAAATTTATTTACCAAATTAATAATTTATTTATACAATGCTCATAATAAATTTTGTTTTTGTTTAAAATATAAAAACTTTAATCTTAAATAAATTCAGGTTTAAATATGTAAAATATACATAATTTTCATGTCATTTTGCTTTCAAATTTAGAGTAAAAAATAAGATTAATACTAATACACATTAATTTTTGGCCAAGTTCCTTATTTAATTTTAACAAAATAAATAATATAACAAAACATTTTTGTTACCTTGTATAACTATATGCCAATTACAAATTATTATATTTTAGAATTTATTATTACTAGGCAACTTTAACTCAATGCATTACTAACATAAATCAACATTTTAAACAATTACAGCTAACTTAAATTTTATGAATAAATTATACACATTAGCTCATCAACTTTTAAATTAATTGTTGTAGAAAATATTCATAAATAAAAAATAAAAGGATAAACTTAATATGCAGAAATTAGAACCTTTAATATTTTGTAAATTTGACATGACATATATTCTGTTAAACCCTCTTCTTAAAATAAAACAATCTATTCTATACCAAAAATTAATATTTAAACATAAATTAAAAGTTAACTAAAAAACCTGAAAGTTAAGTGCTATATATTTTTAATCATAAAAATATTTATTATATAAGCACAAAGAGCCTACAATATAAACATATAGTAGAACCTTCGTTTGAAAGATTCATTGGATTAGCTGATTTAAACAATTTACGAATAACATATGAATTAAGGCCGTGTCTTATTAATTTTTTGGTTTATTTAAAAATTTAATTTTATTAAATGTTTATGTTAACACTAAAACTGCTAGCCTTTAATTGCTGGAAAAGCCATAATTATTAACATTTTTTTCTTTTAATATCACAACAATTATAAAGGGTATTGCAAGAAGGGGCTATGTGTAAACTTTATGCTATTAACACTGCATTAAAAATTAAATTTCTTATTTTAATATTAAACATAAATGCTTTAGTTTAACAGCTTAAAGTGTAATTATTTTTAATCAATAAGATAACAGTCCGAAATATATAAAATAAGAAAGCTAACCACAGTGAAGTTGATATAATCAGTTAAAATCAAAATCTGTTTTTTAATAATCAAAAAATATTAGTATATAATTTTTATATAAACTATTATTAATGTATATTGTATATTTATTTAATAACATGGAATTATTATTTTGCTATTGGCGGTGTCATATAAATGTTTTTTTATACAATCAACTAAATTTCTTATTTATAATTGGCGCCAATTCAATAATGCAAAAAGCCTAAATAACCAAAGTTTGTGTGTTATTTACTCATTTTTTGGAATCATAAAAGAGACACGGCCACACAGCAAAACTTTTAAACAATCTAAATCCTAAATATATCATTTTTGTAAAATAAATTAATTTTGTTAATAAATAAAAAGTATTTTAATTAATATCTAATTAAATGTCTAAATTAAGGGTTAATTTTAATAATAATTGGTGCATAACATAAATTTTTAAAATCCAATTTCTTAATTAAATTTTCTTCAAATCTAGGAAAATATATGATATTAAAAAAATTATAAAATTCTTCCTAGAAAAAGTTTAAAAATTAAAAAAATAAAAATGGCGCTCGTTTTTATGATAAAAGTGCCGAGTAGCAAAAATTTATAGATGTGGAAGCTAAACCTTTTGACCCGCGAAGGGTATGGTGAGAAATTTGTGACGCGAATGTTATAATGGGTTCCATACGGACCCAAATTTTAAACCTCTA
The DNA here is from genome assembly GCA_030555515.1 of Acutogordius australiensis. Lineage (NCBI taxonomy): Eukaryota > Metazoa > Nematomorpha > Gordioida > Gordea > Gordiidae > Acutogordius > Acutogordius australiensis. The sequence continues at coordinate 10,752,879 of CM060244.1, forward strand.
TAATTTTAATAGTTTAATAGCTATGAACTTTATTTTTTTATTTTTATGAAAAAAAATAAGTGTTCTGTAATTACAAACTGATACAAGTTATTATTAGTGTGAATCAGAAATTTTATTTAACACAAAGTAAAAAAATATCTAAAAAATGGGAAGATTTTATTTCTCTATATTTTATTACGCGTTCAGACTTCGTTCGTTTTTTGAAAATTTTAAAATGAAAAAAATATATTGAAACAGGGTTAAAAAAATTTTCTCGGATAACAATTTCGAAAAAACTGCCCACTATAAAATACGCTTGAAATGTTTATGAAATATTGAAGCTGCAAATGACATCTTTTTAAAAAAAATGCTAAATATCAATTAGCATATTGCAAATCTAAAGGAAATTTAGCCACATAAGTATAAAAAATACAAGGTGATGGATGCTTTTATTTGATATCTGAAGAATCATAATTACTTAGAGTTGGATTTATACAAACCTTAATTTTTATATTTACATTTCAGTAGAGTAATAACAAATTATTAACTTAAATATATAAAACATGTAATATTTTGTATAAATTATAGGAGACGCTATAGCTGCTTTATGCATAAAAAATAATAATAGTGTAGTAAGTATCCTTAATTAGCATTTTATATCTAAATGAATTTAAACCTCTAGGTTATTTTGGACTCAACACTAATTTTGGTGACCTATTTTATATTTGTGATTAGTTGTTGCACTATATGGCAATTGCTGAAGTATGTATGGAAAGGTGATAAATTCCATATTAAAACTTGATTAAATTCGACTGGGTAGCGTTAATCCTTGTAATCTATATAAATGCTAATTTTTAACACTAAGACATAATACTTTAAGATTTGCACATTTTTTTGATAGTGTAAATTCCTGAGATTGAAATAAAATCAAACAATTTAACAATTTTTCTTTGATCATTAAATAAAAATTTACCAAATAAACTGTTTTGCAATGAACTCCAATGTTGATAATATTGTATCTGCATCACAATTTTTTACTGTTTTGAAAGATATTTAATAACTTTGTACTAACATTTTAATGAGGCTCTAAGCATATTTATCTAATAGAGGTGTTTCGTTTGCATCATGTTCAAGCTTAAAATAAGATAAAATCTCGAAATTTAGAGTTATAATTTATGTATGCATTATCTATAAAATAAATTAATAAATATAATGCAAAAGAAAAATTTCGAATTAAAACTTCATTTTTATAAATTATGAAATTTTAGAATTTTAAAATTTTTTCAAATACGAACAAAGTTTGAACCCGCCCTTAGGTATATTTAGTTAATCAACTGTATCAATTTGATCAAATAGTGTTTTTAGGTCTAGTAGAACATGTTTAGAAGGATTTATGAAAAAAAAATATTTTGAAATAAAAATTTTTTGGCTATTGTTCACCTTCAAAATGAGATACTTTATAAAGCAAAAAAAAATATTATTATCATTACATTGGGCAACAAAATTTGGACCCCTAAGCATCATTTATTGCAATTATGGTTTCAAGTTTTTGTTGCTCACGTATATGAAATCAGAATTTTAGCCGGATTTTTAGTTATTCTTTGTCAAAGTTGAGTTTTTTCAATTTTTAAGATATTTTGGGCTTCTATATCATAAAAACTTGTGGGTAGTAACCTCTTTTTTTAAAAATATATTTAGATAACGGAAATATTTGTTATTAACGTAAGGCCTTTAAATTTTTATATAAAATTTAATTTTTTTTTATTTTTTATTTTTATAAAATTAGTGATTTTCGTCATAAAATCCGTTTTTTGACCCTAAATAACTTGAAAGTAAATTGCTAATAATTTTAGGTAATAACTTTTTTAAATATGTTTTTTATAAAGAATCTAACTATGCCAATAGATTTTTTGAAAAATAAATAGTTAAAAAATTTTGTGAATTTTTTTTGAACTTTGGACGCGATTAAAAAAAATTAAAGGAATTGGAAAAAAACTAAACCCGGGATCGTTATTGCAAGAAAATTCTCTACAAAACCCTCAAAAATTCGTTTGTGTTGTTTTTTTTGTTGTCAAGTGTTATTACACAGGTCAACAAACATCAATGTCAGACACGAGATTGTTATGAGAACATAAAAGAATGCAACCCCATAAACCCAATCTCAATACTTTTTGTTTTTCTTAGTTTCTTTCTTCATTGGCTCCTTAGATCCGTCTATAACGAAAAATGGCCTTTTTTGACCAAATTGACAGATCTAAATATACCCTAAGAAGAAAAAATATAAAAATCTACATTGCATATATAAATTACTTGTCAGGTCACTTATATTTTTAATCACAAATAACGGAAAATAAATTTTGTTAATCAAGCTTTTACATCGGCATTTAGATAATACAAAATATTTCGCGTCCAAACTTAAATATGACACGATATATTATCGGTTTTTAATTTTGATCTCTGTAGTTAACTCATAACTCTCAAAAAATTGTTGACCTGTGTTATACAATACAAACATTTTATATACCTGATATGTAAAACTAAAAATACCAAGAAAATAAAGAGTTGCGATTTTTTTAGTTTAAATTAATAAAGCAATATCATGGTTTTTAACAGTGAAATTTGTGGAGTCCAATAGAATTTCTAATTTTTAAACAAATATTGTTATAAGACTTAGACTAAGTTTATTTCCTAGTTTTGTTTTTTATATATTTAAGGAAAAAGTCACAAAAATATGAGCAATGATATATATATTTTTGAAGATATTTATAATTTAAAATATTATCATCTGATAATTAATGTTGAAGTTTGATTTAACCGATTAGCACTGTGGGATGGGCACCCCAGCATCTTAAATTATATCTTCAAAAATATTATATATTACATATGCCAACAAATATCAATGTTAGAGAATGTAAGTTTATAAAAAAGCATACATCCCCATGATGGCCATATCTTATATTTTAGTTTCTTCCGCCTTCGGCTCTATGTTCGTCCATATCATAAATTGTTTATTATATTTTTAAGAAAAAAGTCACAAATATTTGAGCAATAATATATAACATTTTTGAAGATATTTATAATTTAAAATTTGCTGGCCGTGTGAACCTAGTGCTAATCGCGGTTTAAACTATTCATAACTTTCACCATTTAGGGGCGCCATACCTGATCAGCGCCTTAATTTTGACCCCAGCAATGCAATTAATAATGACACGGGTTAAATAGTAAGTTGCTCGCACACGGCGGCCTATGTTTTTAACCTAGGCTCTCACTTAAGGCTTATCGTTTAGGGCCCACTGCCTAAGCAGGTTAAGCTTCAAAGTGGTTACATGTATACTATTTTCCGAAGTAAAAGGCTTCCTGTGCACGAATTCAACGCAACCTCCTGCGTTAGACAGGAATGCTTAAGCAAGACTATTAATAATCATTTAATAATTAATGTTGTGGTTTAATGATTTAACCGATTAGCACTGTTTGATGGTCACCCCAGCACATCTTAAACTTTGAATAAAATATTATATATTACATATGCCAACAAATATCAATATCAGAGAAAATAGGTTTAGAATATAAAAGTATACATCCCCATGATGGTTTTCATATTTTTTGTTGTTTTTTCCGCCTTCGGCTCTATGTTCGTCCATATAATAAATATGACCTTTTTTGACCAAATTAACAGTTTTTGCGACCTCGCGAATAGCTTTTAAAGAAAAAATTTAAGAATCTTATTTTTATATCAAAATCCCTTAAACTATTTATAATCTCAAATAATAAGATATAATTTTTTTTTAGTATATTAAGCTCTTACAGCATTAATACAGAATATTCCATGTTTAAATACGACACAATATAATATCAATGTTGAAGTTTGAATTTAACAGATTAGTTATTGTGAATACATAAATTTTCAATTTTATTCTGTTTTTGAATCTTTTTTGTTTATTTGACATACTAAATAATTTTTATAGCTGATTAAAAGTTTGATTAGAAAAACAGTACGGATTTGAAAATCCCTATGGCAGGTTTGATCTCTGTAGTTAGCTTAATAAAAAATTGTTGACCTGTTTTACTGGCCAAAATTTTGTAACTTTTTTTTTCAGATATGTAATTAACAAAACTATTCAATAAAATTAGGTCTAAGTCTAATATAAAATTTGTTAAATTAGAAATTTCATTGGGGTCCGTATGGATCTCACATGCTATACAATCTTTAATATGATATTGCCTCAATAAAAATTTAAACTTAAATAGTTGCAACCTCCATTGGACCCATCACATTTTTAATCTTCAAAAATAACGACTTTTTTCTCAAACGTTTTACCAAACTAGTAATTAAAATTTATTTATCTAATAAAAAAAGTTATTTAGAAATCAGAAACTTTATTGGGGTCCGTATGAACCCCGCACTCTTAATTTTAATGTTGAAATCAGGGATGGAAACGCCGAATTTAGTACCGGTACCGGTTTCGGTACCAGCTCAGCTCAAGTACCGGTACTGGTTCCGGTACCACGGGATACAACAATTATTCAATAAGGATAGCACAAAAAATTTAGGTTATATTTATTTGTAAATTAGACAAATGTATATATTTACACGTATACAATACATCATTTTAAACCTTTATTTAAACGAAGTAAAATAATTGAATTTAACAAATTAGAATCTGTTCGATTACGTTCTGAATATATTTTAAAGTTGAGAAGGCTCTTTCAACACTTACCTAAAAAATAATATAATTAAATTACTTGAGTAGCAGGGACAGCTTAAACAAGTCTAGATAAAATATACAACTCCGGATGAGACACAGATTTTTCTTCCCAAAATTAAAAAATTGACCTATCTTTTGAAACTCTTTCGTGTTTTTCAATATTGTTTAACTCAGATATATCAACATCAAAAAATTAAACTAAAATTAACAAAATTTTAATATTTATGTATATATATTACTAAAATATATAACTTTTTAATATTTTAGCTAAATATTTTATTTCATAATTAAATTATATTTTTTAAATTATATATAAGATATACATCTTCTAACCAATATTATGATAATATTTTGATTACTGAGCTTAAGCTTAAGATTATATTGCTAATTAGGTGATTTAGTGTGTAATGCAATTATCAAACTACTTAGTGTAGATTTCCAGGCACTGTGTTATAATTTAAATATTTTTAAGCTATTAATATGTTTTGGTATCGCGGAGCCGTTTTTTTAAATTTTAAAGCCGGTACCGGTTCCGGTACCGAACGACCCTCCAAGTACCGCGATTTTTGGTTCCGGTTCCGGTACCGTTCCCAATCCCTGGCTGAAATCCATGATATTGCATAAATGTTTTGAACTAAAAAAATTTCAACCTATTTTCTAGATATTTTTTTATATTTGTTTTACATATTAAGTATATAAAATGTTCATATTGTATAATAATGATTGAAATTATTATTTTAAAGGTAAGAAATAGCCAAAAATAATTTTCTACTTCATAATCTTTTTTTTCATCTTTCCTCAAGTGTTCTATTAGGCCTTGAAACACAATTTACTTAATAATATTGATACTTTAGGATATTGACAATAATATTAAATGTAATATAGATAAAAAATTTCAATTTTTTAGATTTTTTCGATTTTGTATTAAATAATCTATATTAATGATAACATATTAATTTATAATTAAAGATCACGTATTTTTCTTTGATATAATTAAAAAGTGTAAGCTTTAAAACTATTGAAAAAATAGGGGTTTTAAATTGAGGTCTCTACGGACCTCACTTTAACGCGTCACAAATATCTCACCCAAGAATTCGCGGGTTAAGGTGGCTAGTGTAAAAAAAAAATTTAAAATTCTGTTGAGCATATCCTAAAAAAACAAATCCAATAAATTCTCATTTTTTAATATTAGCCGTTATTTTTTTTATTTAAAAAATTTTTTTCAATAAAATTAGTATTGGAAGCAACCTAATGTTTAAAAATACAATTATTTAAATTAATTTATATTTTTTATTAATTAATCATACATTAATACGATATATTAATTATTTAATGATACCTTCATATGTATTTGTGAAGGGGTTACTCTCTATAACAATTGCAGTTTAAAAAAAAATCAAGTTGAAATGTATAAATCCAGTAAAATAAAAATGATACAAATATAACCAACTTACTTGTCTCCTTTTTTTAATAATACTGCAGAGTTTTGTTTAATCCGCAGCAGGCATGGTGTGCTTCATACGGACCCTAGTGCATCTCATTTTAGAAAATATTAAGTAATAGTGTTCAAAAAATTTTTGTTTTTTCTAAATATATAATAAATAAAAATTACTCTCTAAAAGCCTAAAAATTTCCCCCGAATGATAGGAAAATTTGTAACTCGAAGCGACATTGGGGTCCACACGGGCAATTTCAAAAGTTTTAAAGCTATGAACTTTTCATTTTAAAATACGTGCTTTTTAATTATTATAATTTAATACAAGTTATCATTGTACATTAATTTTATTTAACACATTCTAAAAAAATCAAGGGTCGGCAAAGATTGTACGGAATATGTTAGAACAAAGTCCGGAACCGAAAGCTTGCTCCAAATACCTGCCGCTGGCGGTACCCAAATACAAAACGGGCTTGGCAGCCAGGTAGAAACAAGAAGTTACCTACCGGGCCGAGCCAATTTTTTAAATCACATTTGCCTTACTTTTTTTAACTATTAACAAGACGAAAACGATTAATATGATATCACTGAGGAGTATTACCGCTCCACTTTGTATTTTATTGATAATTTTCAAGCAAAATTTTTTTTAGCTTGTGATTTAAAATTTTTCCCTGCCGGGCCTTAAATTTAGGACGGGCCAGGCCGAAACATCACGGCCCGGTTCGAACTATAGTGTATGTGTAATGTACAGAGCTGTGAATTTCGCACATAATTTTAAAATCCTTTTTACCTTAGCTTTTATATGTGAAGATTACAGAAATCTAAAATTATTAAACAGTTTCAAAAAATCTTTCATAATTTATTCAATTTAGAATCAGAGTCATTAGTTGACCATTTGTATTTATAATTCTTCTTTCTTTAGCCTAAAAATTGTCAAAAAAACTTTGAAAACTTAATTAATAATTCAAATGTACATAAAAGGAAAACAAATGCTCTAATTAAATATACTTAGGCTCGGGAAAATTAATTGTGCTACATTGGATGAATTTTAAAATAACAAAAGTATTACATGATTGCCGCTAAAAGAGAAAATTTCGTCTTTGAAATACAAATTATTTAAAAAATGCTTTGATAGAAGACAAATAATACACGATTCATTCCTTTGGAAATATAAAATTAGATCTAATTGCAACCATAAATTATTAATATCAGTGGGACATAAAACGAAGCCTAAGATAGGTAGAGGACAAATGACAAAGGCTGACTTTATTATATTAATTTTATTTGATATAAATCACCTTTAGTTCTTACATTTTATACAATACTTGCTATTTGTATCAAAGCGGATTTTTTATTGAGGCTAAACTACATAAAATTTCTGAAAAAATTTAATATTTTTAAAAATTAAGGGTTAGAATAATTTAAAAGTTAAAATGACTTTTTCAGTTATGTTTATTTCAAATATTTAACAAAATGTCCAAGCATAATCAGCGCAGTGGCACGGGGTATAGGAAAATCATTAAACACAATGGTGATAAGTTTCGATGTAAAAACCGAAATTTTAAAATATTCAAATGATAATTTTTTGGAATAATATACTCACCTATGCGCTAAGCAAATCAATACAATCTTGGCGGTAAACTAAAAAAATACTAATGTTTGACTATATGTAACCTAATTCATTCTTAAATAATCATAATTGCGTTATAATATAGCCATTTTTAAACAATTTATAGTGTAATTGCAAAAAAACAAAAAATTATTTTTTTATTAGTGATGCTATATAGAATAATTTGCGTTTTGAGATCCCTATAAACTAATTAATCAAATCAAGATCACTGTCATCAAATATGCCCGTTTAAGCCATAATCGGGAGAGAATAACAAAAATTATTTTATTAGTTATTTCATAATTTAACATAAAATATAATTTTTTTTTTATTTATATTTTAATATTAAATTATAAATAGCATATAATATAAAGCGAAAGTTGTAGCAAAATTATCTGGTCAAAAATATTTGTAATAATAAATTTATTTTAGTTAACCGATTACTACCTTCACATTGTATATTTTGATATTTATCCGAGAAGTAGGCCACTAGCCCAATATATCAGCTCCACAAAACTAATTTGGATGTGAAGCGTACTCAGGATTTTAAGGAAGGGGGGTGGGGTTGATCAATTTACGTGATATTTGGGGAAAGTGGGTATTTAGTCATACATGCCTAATTTTCATTTCATTACACCGGACAACGAAATTTGGACGACCCTAAACATCATTGGCAACTACCGTTTTTGGTCAAGTTTTTAGCGCTGAGTATTTTTGCCCATCCTCAGATTTTTAGTTATTTGATGTCAAAAATGATTTTCCTGTTTTGGAAATATTTTGAGTTTCTATCACATAAAACTTATGTGTAACAAAAGTTTAAAAACACACATAGATTAAGGAAACATTTATTTGATATTTATGTTTTTGTAAAATTAGTAGTTTTCGTCAAAAATCTGTTTTTAAATCCTAAATAACTTGAAAGTGAATAGCTAATATTTTTGTAATATCTTTTTTCAGATAGGTTTTTATAAGAAATCTAAATATGCCAATATTTTCAAAAACTAATTGTTTAAGAAAGTCTGTGACTGAATATTAGCATAGTTATCGCAAGATAACTCTCTAAAACCCTATAAAAATTGTTTTTTGTTGTTTTGCGGTGTTATTAAACGTTTCACGAGAATGATCATTTGGTAAATGGAGAGTGCGCAAAGGTTCACCCATCTCATGGCCTTGAGGTGTAAAAACATATAATTTTGTTATAAATTTGATAGATAAATATGATAACAATTTAAAAAAATTATTTTGCTCAAAACACTGAATCATGGTTTCATAAAGGCATTATGCATCATTGCTTTGGCAGCATTGACATAGAGCTATAAAAACACGTTTTAATAGATAGATAATCACATTGCTGTACATTATACAAAAAAAACAAACTATTTATAAGACACGGCCTTTGACACAAACATTTTTTTGGTTTTCGTAATAAAATATTTCACAATGTTTTTAAAACACCGGGCAAAAGTTTTTAAATGTATTTATTATATAAACGGGAGGAAATATATATGGCAAACTGTTATAACCTTATGCAAATTTCAAAACCAAAATCTCATATGTTTAATAACCAAAAAACATCAATGTCAAAAAAGTGAATTTTATGAAAACATAGAAGAATGTATCCCCATGATGACCTTATCTCATATTTTTTTTCGTTTTTATTAATTTCTTCCCCTTTTAGCTCCTTTCATCCGTCCATATTGAAAAATGACCTTTTTAACAGATTTTGCGACCTTAAAAATACCCTACAAAGAAAAAATGTAAGAAGTTGTTTTTCATAAGAAATAAATTTTTTTTAGTATATTAAGCTCTTCTTTAATTAATAAAGAATATTTCGTCAGAATTTCGTGTCCAAACTTAAATAAGACCCGATACATTTTGGGTATACAATTTTATAAAGTTTGAAGTTAACTAACTGTAAACAACTGTAAACATGCAAAACAAAATTCCAATTTATTTTTGTTTTTATATCTTTTTGGTTTTTTCGGCATTTTTTTTTAATTATTGTTTATAGCTGACTAACTAAGATTGGTAAACTGATTTAAAAATCTTTGAGATAGCAGGTTTGATCTCCGTAATTAGCTTATAAAACTCTCAAAAATTTGTTGACCTGTGTAATATGAGTAATAGAATCGCCATAAATTTAGAAATTTGATCAGAATAGGGTCTTTAAAGCAAGAGTTAGGTGAGTTTCATATAAGATTAGGTTAAACTAACTTAAAGTACTTAGGCATAGTCGTCAACATCCCGAACATTTTTTCGATGCTGAATTTGCTTATTGATCAGGAGTAATCGAATCACAAAATCCCACAATACAGGCTTTCAAAGTGTAATAAAACGGAAAAAAATAAATGAAACTTTAACCAGAGAGCCAAATTGAAACGTGTGTTTAATTGTTATTCATTACATGATATATTAATAAATAAATTTTATGAGACATTTCATTAAAACATATAGCATTCATCGTTGTTCACACAAGCAATATTAAATAATTAATAACAACATTAAACAACAAAACACATTGTTCATATACGATATTATGGTAAGACCGTTTTAATTGCCTCGACCCTCTTTTTGTACTCCTCATTGTCCTTCGTGAGTTTTTGATTATCACTTTTGAGTTTTTCTAACTCCTTAACCTGCTCCTCCGTAGCTTTTTTGATTTTTTCAACATCGCTGGAAGTGCTCGAGCACTTTTGTTTAGTTTCCTCAATCAATTTCCTCTTTTCTTCGAGCGATGTTTTGAGCTTTGTGATGTTAGTTTGATGCTATTATATAAGACATTAGAAAAAACAATTGGGTTTGAGGTTTCCCTCATATATTTCCCCATATAGGAACAACTTATCCTTTACAGGCCTTAAATCATCGTAAGAATTTTATGCCGACGATACAGGTTTTTAGCCTAGGCCCTTACTTTAGGCATATGTTTAGGGCGTATTGCTTTAGTAAGCCATTCAGCAGCTTTAAAGTGGTTGCACCTGTGTTCTATTTTCTGCAGAAAAAACAAAAGTATTAGATTTTCTATAGCTCTAAATACACATGGCCAAAAAAGGACTATTATTTGTTTAATTATGTTAATTCACACTAAAAATCCCAAATGATAAATTAACTGCAATTTGGATTTTGAAATTAAAGAACAAAATACACAGGGTAGTCTGCAATTTTAGTTAGCTCGTAAAATACCAATTTAAAACCCGTATATATGATATAGCAACCTTTTAGACTTTATCTTAGGACATGGTCAAAAAAATACTCATCTGATATAAAAACAAAAATATTACATCTTTAACCGATCGACAAGACCTGAACCATCCGAAGTAAACAACAGCTGACGCAACAGCCACTCCTATTAGTGCCATTGGCGCTTTTCAAATCGTTGGCGTACCTTTATCATAATACCTAAAAATTATTAATTAAATTTAGATAGAGTCTAGAAAAAAAAGAACTGTTTACAAAAGATTCAAACTAAACAAGCAAATCATCTATTCTCCCAATTTTTTAAAATTAATTTTTACCTTATATTTTTACAATCGAAAGCGTTCAGAATTTTTCAGAAAGAAATTCTAAAAATTCTAAATAATGCAAATTTGAATTTTTACATAAAAAAAAATAGATTTTATGTTAATAAGGGCACGTGCAAAGTGAGTTTTTATTTTCGTGAAATTTTTAAAATTTTGAAAAATTTTATTTTGTAATAAAAAGCAAATTTTCAAAAAGTTGCCAAATTTAATATATGTTCATAAAATGCTTTTTCTGAAATAAAAAATTTTTGAAAAAATTTTGAAAAAAAATAATTTTTTAAAATTTTCAGAATTTTTAAATTTTACGAAAATAAAAACTCACTTTGCACGTGCCCTAACCATTGTTTTTACAATGTTTATAAAATGTTATCAAATTTTTATGCAAATAAAATTCTTTTTCCTTAATAAAAAATTTTAAGGAAATTACGAAAACTTATTTTTTACGTGGCCTTTATAAAATTTTTTTTAAAATATCTGAACTCTAAACGCGATATTATAATTTAACAAAAAGACACTTTAATTTTGAAACAACTTTGTAGAAAAAAAATTACACACAATTAGGGATGTCAAAACTCTGGGAGTCGGGAAGGAGTCCATCAAATGCGGAGTTCTAGAGTTTTATTTTTTGAAAAATGCTAGTTAACTTTAGCATATTGGAAATATTGAAATCTGTATTTTTGTAGTCCATATGATTAATAGTTGTCAATAAATCAAATAGCAGCTATTTATGTAATAATTATAAGTATTTAGCAAATTTCAATAAAAAAAACTCCGGAGTTTATAAACTTCTTCTCGATTCCGGAGTTTTGACATGCCCTACACACAATGGATTAACATTAGAGTGGCATGTTTTGCAAAAGTCTTTGAAAATATGAATAGATAACACGGAAAACTAAAATAATCATATTAATAACAATTAATTAATTTGTTAAACTTATTTATTTTATAAATTTTAACAAGTACCATTCACACTAAAAATATTTACGAAATGCAAATATAATTTTTTTAGTATGAACAAATGCTCGTTATTTTATTGTTACGAATTGCAAATATATTTTTTTAGTATGAACAAATGCTCGTACTGCATTAGGTAAATATAATTTTTTGGCAAATAAAAATAATACTGGACAAACTTATTTACATTCCCGAGTAAATGGGTACTAGTATTTGGATAACGATTTTGCAAACTCCCAAAATATTTATAGGGCTATTGGCCCCAAGAAATTTTAGGTCAAAATCTACCGCATCAAATTTCTTGCTGCCTCACATTGCCCCATAATATTAATTTATATTTACATATATGGTCTTTTAATTAGACTGTAAAACTAAAAAATATACCTGTTTCCTATGAGAGGTGTTAAAATGCAAATATCTCACCTTTTTTGCGGCGAGAGGCAACGTCCAAGGCATAACGATCCGAACAATAATCTTGTATGTTTCGTACAATTCAAAAAAATAAAGTTTTTAATTACAAAAACATTAATTATATCTCTTGTATATACACATATATTCCTTTTATCTCGGCGCAATATAATTTATAGCATTTGGGATGAGAAAGGTAGAGAGGGAAGCAGCCTATACTCCACTTTTGTGTGAGAAAGTTGACAAATTTATGCGTGCAGAATTAGTATGTGCTATGAGGGGGGAAAAATTGCTTATTTAGAATTTTTACATTAATTAATTTAATATTCAGTATGCGACATATGCAAAAAAAACAACATCTTTTGTGTTACAAATTGCAAAAGTGAATGTTTGATTGTTGAAACCAACTCAGTTAATTAATTATTTTATGTAAATATTTTTTTGGCTTGAGCTCGCACTTAAAACTCGAGGGTACAGAGTCATAGTTAAAAAATTAACTTAAAATTTAGATAGTTGCTATTTGTATATTATGTGGTATAGGATAGATTTCTCGAATATTGACGGGTAATAGAATATACGGTTAGCCCTAAGTATTGCATAGAATAGTATTAAATAAGACATGTATTTGAATGTTAGAAGGATATCTACAGCTCATACGTATCATTGCTTGACTCGTAAATAAATCGCTACCGACCTCCATCACTTTTTATTCTCCTTAGGGCACGTTCAAAATGAGCTTTATTGCAAAAAAATGTAGAATTTTAACATCTCTTTATTCAACATGCCATTTTAAGTAGTCAATCTCAACCCTCTCGATAAATTTAGTAATGCTGGTTTCGACACAGGGGTTGTGTCTGAGATGTGATAATTGCAAAGAGGAGACAATGCCAATTCAAAAAATTGAATTTCCTAAACATTGCTGTTGCATCAAGGCGAATAGGTCTTAACTATAATTAATAATTAAAATTTTTATAAAATGGTGCCAACTTGGCATGTCAAAACTCCGGAATAGGAAAAGAATTCCTACTCCGGAGTTTTTTTTTTTTTTGGAATTTTCTAGTTAAGATTAGCTTATTGAAAATATTGGAATTATGTATTTTTGTAGTCTAAAAACTCATTTTGTTTTATGAAGTTGTGACTAAATGAAAAAGCAGCTAATTATGTACATGTACTGTACATAATGTTATTACAATTTTTTGTGTATTGGAGTTATGACAACCCCTAGTGCCATCATTGGCCATTTTTTTTTATTAAATTTTCTAATAAAATACAAATTTATCCGAGGACTTTTGGTTATTGGTGCGGCCTACAAAATAAATCAATTTTATAAATAACTGGCTATAACCAATTATAATATAAAATATCCAAATGAGGTAAACGAAAAATTAGATAACATTAATATTTCAAGTTAACATATTAATTATATAGATTTGATAGCATAAAAAAACCTGTGGTATTGGAGTTTCTTCAAAAACCTTTTATAATAATGTACGGTCGACCGTTATTGCCTTTTTTTTAACTCCAGCGGGTCGCCCCACAAAGTTAATTGAGATTTAACGGGCTCCGGTGACATAGGCGGCTTTCATAATTGAATTGATAGCTTCGTTGGCGGTCACCCATCCAACCCCTAACCAGTCTCAACGCTGCTTAATTTGAGTATACCCGACCTGAGTAGTTTCATTGATTGGGGTTTTATGCAACTAGAAAAACTCTAATCATCTCCTTGCTCTTATTGTTTTTAAAATCACATAAATAGGTCCCACAATTTGGTTAAAAATGAAGGCCGAAAAACTTATATACCTAAGTAAAATCTTATTAAAAGAATTAGATTAAGTTATGTTTGTCAAAAAAAACGGCAAAAAAAATCATATTCGATATTTATGCAAATCAGAAACGCGTCAAAACTTTTAATGCACAATTTTATTACGGGTCATAAAATGTTAATTCATTCTGATAGGACACTCATTCCTTTTGACCAAAATTTCAGACCCCCGGAAAAAGTGAGAATCAGGCAGTAATGGACGAACCACTATTTAGACCTCAAAAGAATTTTTTTTCATTTACGTTTTATGCTCCTAATGTCGGTTTTGCGAAAAATGTCATATAAGTGAAAAAAAAACTGCGCCTTTTTATTCTTTTTAAAAGCCTTTTTTTATATGCAATTTCTTTCTCTTTGATCTTCTATTCTTTTTCCGCAAACCTTTTTTTTGCTTCAATCTTTTTAATACAAATCTAGGGGAGTTGAAAAAAAAATAATCAAACTCTAAGCAAAAAAATCTAAGAGCTATGAAAATATTTGTAAATTATTTCAATTTGTATTTGTCAAATTTTTATGTTTTTAATTTTTCAAAAAATTTAACCAAAATCTGTTAGGCCGTGTCTTGTAAATGGTTTGTTTCTTTTTTTTTCGTAAAATTTAAACCAATGGAATCTTCTATCTAGCGCTGAGGCAATAATGCAAAATGCCTTTATATAACTATGATTCATGTGTTTTTTTATACATTTTTCGTAAAAATGAATAAAAAAACCATGGCCTTTACACGATTTATCAATAGATGGCGTTAAAAGGGTAATGCAACATAATATAAGGAAACCATGCAACATGTGTTATACTAATAAAAAAATTGGGCATAGCCTTTGGCTATATAGCATGCCGGTCATCGTCTTCAGAAAATAGCGGTTGCATAAAAATTATCGTTTACTATCACAAAATTAGAAGATTAATGTAATATGGTCGTTTTATTTTAATTTCCGTTAATCAAATGCGTGCGATTTTTCTTATTTTTTTTTTCACTAGCCGATTAGCAGATTACTGAAATATATCCCGGAATAAATAGATACAGGTGGCAAAACAGTCAGTACTAGTTTTTAAGTCATAAAATTTGTTTTTGGGTCTTAAATAACTTTAAAGTAAATTGATTATAATTTTTAATAATTAATTTTTATAGGCAACTCTTCTATAAGGATAGCAATAGATTTGTTAAAAAACTTAATAGTTTTAAAAACTTTAGCGTTTTTATTCTGAACTTTGTACTCAAATATTGGATAAAAGCTTGCGGTGTCGAGTTCTGTTAGATGGTTGACAATTTTTACTTTTACGTGACTTAACTATATTACCATTTTATATTACAGAACATTTTAACTTATCCTTGTACTTTTTGTTACCAATTAATAACCTTGAAGTCACCACTTAACACTAATGGATTAACTTGTTTCATGGCTTATAGTTATGTTGTGAATCATATATATTATGATGACTTTGAAGAAACTGTATTTATAGGAGAAATCTCTTATGATTAATATATAAATTATTTTACTAATAAATATTCAAACTTATATTTTCGACTTTACTGCAAGTTTTACACTTTTAGCACCGCTGATGAGATTCTTTGTTGAATTTAACGAAAACATAAATAAGCTGTCCAATTTTTCGAGAGCCTCGGTAAAACCTAGGTTAACACATTTTCTCGTGCGCACGCGCGCACCTTACGCGTGCACGAAGCACGAGCATAAAATAAAATAATTTATTTTAGTTGTTGTGAAAATTAATTATTTTGTGTTTTTAAAAAGAAAATGTTTAAGTTGAAGGATGGGTTTAGTGTGTGCTGGTAGATGCAGATTTGATAAATGAATTTGATATTAAATTGATTGTGAAAAGTCTACAATTGCCTATTCTTTACCCTTCTTGCCCCATTACCCATATGAATGCCAATGATCACCCTTTTCTCCCCAATGTTTAACAACGCCCGAATAACAATAAGTGTCACCCCCCCCCCCACCCCCCTCCTCGATTAACTCACATTTAATCCTATTTAACGTTTGCGAGGCGCTGGAAATGAAAGAGCCAAAGCTCTGACAAGTATAACCTGTCCCCTAAGGTTTGGGCTCAATAATGGTATTTTACTCATTATGAGAGGCGGCTCTGGCTCACATTTCCTATTTTTAACCCTTTTTATTAACTTATTGTTGTACGTTTGACAATTATCGTCAAAAATTTACACTTTTTAAAATAACACAGGAGAAATCTTTTGGAAGTTATTTTGTTAATCACTAATTTACTAATTCAAATTTAATTGCAATCTTTGATGGTTGTAAAGTTATATTGCTACTACAACATAGTAGTATGATTCTTTCCAAATGTTTATTAATCTTTTGGTATATACCGGACATCTCAGATCATCGACGGATCTAGTATTTGAAGTCTCATAAATAAGGGCTTATATGTATACTTAAGATTAGGGCATGTCAAAACTCCGGAATTCGGGAAGGACTCCGATTCACCGGGAGTTCCAGGAGAACTCCGTTTAAAAAACACTCCCAAAAACCGCCCGGAGTTTTCCGTTTTTAAACTCCGCGGTTTTTTCCCGGGAGTTTAAAAATTAACATTAGCCCATTGGAAATGTTGGAATTGTGTATTTTTTTTGTCCAAACTCATTTTTTATAAAAATAAAGTTGTAAATAAATGCAATAGCAGCTGATTATGCAAATATCTCACATTTATAATGTTGTTAATTTTGTTTTTTTTTGTAGTTTTTTTATGGTACTTGAAATACACTAATTAAATAATTAACTTAGTGTCGACATAAAATTTAGTCGATAATTTATGTATTTGGTGGTAATTTTTTTTATTAGACGATTTGTACAACTTGTATTTATTAAATTATGGTAATTTTAATAAATTTGTGTCTGCTAACGGTGTCACCAAATTTGTCGCAAATGCATTTTATGCATTATAAAATTAATTTTTTTTTTCGATTTTTTTTTCTTGCTGTAAAATATAAGTAGTAATTTGGTAAAATTAATCCATTTTTTCAACTTGTGATAATGTCACCAAATTGTCGCAAATGCGATTTATGCATTATAAAGCGTATTTTCGATTTTTTTTCGTGCGGTAAATATTAGTAGTTTTTTTAGTAATAATAATCCATTTTTAATTCTTGTGATAATGTCACCAAATTGTCGCAGATGCATTTATGTATTGTAAAACTAATTTTATATCGATTTTTTTTTCTTGCTGTAAAATATATGTAGTTATTTGGTAAAGTTAATCCATTTTTTCGACTTGTGATAATGTCACCAAATTGTCGCAAATGCGATTTATGCATTTTATTTTCGATTTTTTTTCGTGCGGTAAATATTGGTAGTTTTTTTAGTAAAAAAATTCCATTTTTAATTTTAATTTATTAATAAATAAGGCTAAAAACAAAAAAACTTAAAAAAGTTTTTTCAAAATTTAAATAATAGCATTTGCGACAATTCTGAAATGTCACTAGTTGCCTAAAACTAAAAAATTTTTACAAAAATTACTCATATATGGCAGCCCGAACAAAAAAAAATCGAAAATATTTATTCAATGTTAAATTATAAAAATTTGCGACATTCAGGTGACATTGACTAGGCAGGCTTAATAACAACAAAATTTGCCAAAATTTATTAATAAATAAGGCTAAAAACAAAAAAAACTCGAAAAAGTTTTTTCAAAATTTAAATAATGGCATTTGCGAAAATTCGGAAATGTCACTAGTTGCCTAAAACTAAAAAATTTTCACAAAAATTACTCAAATATGGCAGCCCGAACAAAAGAAAATATTTATTCAATGTTAAATTATAAAAATTTGCGACATTCAGGTGACATTGACTCAGCAGGCTTCATATTAAATTTGCCAAAATTAATTAATAAATAAGGCTAAAAACAAAAAAAAACTCGAAAAAGTTTTTTCAAAATTTAAATAATGGCATTTGCGACACGAAAATGTCACTAGTTGCCTAAAACTAAAAAATTTTCACAAAAATTACTCAAATATGGCAGCCCGAACAAAAAAAATCGAAAATATTTATTTAATGTTAAATTATAAAAATTTGCGACATTCAGGTGACATTGACTCAGTAGGCTTCATATTAACAAAATTTGCCAAAATTTATTAATAAATAAGGTTAAAAACAAAAAAAACTTGAAAAAGTTTATATAAGTTAAATTATAGACATTTGCGACAGATAGGTGACATCCAGCAGGCTTAATAATGACGAAAACAAAATTTAAAAGCCTAATTGAGAAACTTTATATAAAGATTACTAACACACCACCGCCCCAACCAAAAAAATAAAATAATATAAATTCAATATTAAATTATTTGCATTTACGAGAGTTAATTGACACAATTTCAGCAGACTTGACATTGAAAAATTTATTAATAAATAGTGCAAACAAAAATTTCCAGGGCTTAATATTGACAACGTTATATTTGATATTTAACAAAATACAAAATACTAATTTTCTCCAACAATTATTTTCTTTACCTAAAAAACTATCGTTTCATTGTAATAAAAACATCTGGTGGCTAAATCCTATTTAAATAAAAAACTCACTTTTGAAAAAAACTCCAAAAAACCCGCCCGGGCTGAGCTCCAGGAGTTCAAAACGGAAAAACTCCGGAGCATAGGGGCTCCCGCCCCACTCCTTCCATAAACTCCAACTGGAGTTTTAGCAAGCCCTACTTAAGATGCACCAAATTATCCAGAATATTATGAGAGTAGTCTGGTAAAATAGAAAATGTCCTAAATACCCACGTAACAAAAATGATCATAAATTTTGAAGAAAAATACAAATTGTTTTGTTTTTCTGGACTCCTATAAACCATAACACCAAAAACCAAATAAATTATTATATTCTTTTATACTTTCTCCTGTATTTATAGATTGAGCTAAGTTCAATGTGTTATTTTTATCCACGGGGAACTAGAAATTAGGAATAAGGCAGAAAGTTGAAAATACGCGGCTCTTGTTAATTTATGGGCATCAATTTATTTTGGAGCTCTACAAACATAAGCCTTAAAAACAAGCGGAATTACAAAAAATTTATTTATTGTAACGCAGCCAATAATTTCTTTTTTAAGTCGAGGGCTAATAAATTTACAACACAAATTTTTAAGTTTCAATTATCATAAATAATTGAAGCTTTATTTAGCAAGGACACTAAATCACTAAAAAAATGGAGAATTTAAGTGGTATCCGAATTCAAATAAATTAGGAAATTAGTGAGACAAGGTAAAAAAAATTGCGAGTTAAATTTGTATTCAACAATTTTGTTTCATTTTTATTAACGGGCAAAATTACTTAAACCAATTTTTCAGCATGTCTTAACCGTTATAATAAATTAAAAATTTATTTGATTATTTTTTTAGTTTAATTTTGTCAAAAACTTTTGCAATTGGCGCTCATAGCTTCGATGTGCTTTACTGCCCAGTGGATGTGAAAAATAAAGGTTCCTATGATTGAAAAAATCCACGAGTCATAGGCTATTCATTGATAAAGATCTTACGAATCAGCCCAACAAAATGTTGCTCTCCCAACCTGATTCGCAAGGGTGATAATCTTTGAATTAACGAAGAACAAAAATTGATATCTTAATTGACGATAAGTGTAAGTAGGACATGTCAAAAAGGGATTGGGAAGAAGTCCATAAACTCCGGAGTTTTTTTTCAAATTTGCTAGTTAATACATGTAATAATTACATAATTAGCTGCTCTTCAATTTATTTACAACTTTCATTAAACAGTGAGTTTAGATTACAAAATTACAAATTCAAATATTTTTAATAAGCTAAAGTCAACTAACGAATTCCAAAAAAATAAAACTCGTCGATAGACTCCTTTCGGAGTTTTGACATGACCTAGGTCTAAGATACAACTAAAAAAATTTATAAAAATGTATATTTCTATTTTATATTTCGGCTCATGGCACTTATTTCGAACTATTTCTTTTGAGGTTTTATTCATTTAAAAAATATAAAATTGCCTAAAGTTTAGTATCTCCAAATAAATTTTGATTACCCCAAAAGGCCTACTTTAAGGCATTTATGTCAAATGGCGCCCAGGATAAGGGAAGGGCGAGATGTTGGGAACCAGTTTTATATTACAAACAAATTCGCCCAAGTTGTACAAAGATGACAGCCAATTAAAATTATACTACTTAATAAATTAAAATTTATACTAGCTGGTAATAATTGATTAGTTAAAAATTTAACCAAACTTAAGGTGATGGTTTTTAAAATTTAGGATCTTTTTTTTTCAGTTGTAACAAAATAATACAAGCATAAAAAATAGAAAATAATTCAATTAACTACAAGTCTCATTTTAGGACAAATTTGTTAAAAATATACAGGTTCATTCACTTAATTTTGCTCTATCGAGCTACAAACATTAAACTTATAGATTTAGAAAATGCGCATTATTTATCGTCAAAAAGTCACAGCTTTCTAAACAAATGCAGAAAAATCTTTAAAAGAAACGAAAAAATTAAAAAAATTGAAACAAATTACACAGGTCAACAAATTTTTGAGAGTTATGAGTTAACTACAGAGATCAAACCTGCCACCTTAGGGAATATCAATTCAGTTTACCGTTTTTCCTAATCAAACTCAGTTAGTCAGTTACAAACATTATAAATTTTAGAAAAAAGGTCAAAAAACAAAATAAGATTCAAAAACAAAAATAAATTGAAATTTTATTTTTGCATATTTGCAATATTTAAACTGTTAAATTCAACCTTCAAATAATATTTTCATTAAAAACCGATAATATATCGGGTCGTCTTTAAGTTTGAACGCGAAATATTTTGTATTATCTAAATGCCGATATGAGAGCTTGATATATTAATAAAATTTATTTTTCATTATTTGAGATTAAAAATATATGTTATAAGGAATTTTGATATGCAATAAAAATTCTTAAATTTTTTCTTCTTAGGGTATATTTAGATCTGTCAATTTGGTCAAAAACGGCCATTTTTCGTTATAGACAAATCCAAGGAGCCAAAGATGAAAGAAACTAAGAAAAACGAAAAATATATATGAGATTAGGCCATCATCGGGATGCATTCTTTTATGTTTTCATAAAATTCACGTTTCTGACATTGATATTTGTTGACCTGTGTTATTTTTAATTTTTAAAAATTACATAATGTTTAACATATTACTTGACTTTAAGACAGGCCCAATTCTAGCTTTTCCAATTTAAGGGGGGGGGGGGGGGGGGAGGGGGGAGCAGAATTAGCCGTGACCTTCGGTCACGGCAAAAAATATACATGTACACCATTTCCATGTTCAAACTTTTTATTGTTAAAAATGTGGCCTCACAACTCGACGTAGAAGAGCCAAATAACAAACTTATAGAAAAAATGTTAAATAAATTAGGAAACTCATCTTTGTAATCATCATAAAATTTAACAAAATTACTAGTAACAATTGTATTATTAAGTTTTTTTGGTAAAAAAATTTTTGTATCAATAATACTTATTTTTAAAAGAGGCTCTAATATATTTATATCTATAAAAAAGAATAATCAAATTTATAAAAGGAATCCAAAGATTCTAAATAAATATTATCGAAAAAAATCTATTATTAAAAGAATCAATAAATAAATCAATAATTACTTTTTAATTTATGATTAATTTTTAAATTGTTCTCAAACTTATGAGTAGAAAATAACTAATAATCAAAATCTTTAGGTTTAGTTTTTTCTCTATCCATAGATAAATTATTGTCATTTAAAAAAGTAATATATATATCAAAACAGTTTTTGAATAAATCTTTAAATGTATTTGTATTTCTTAATTGTTTAATTTCTAACAATCTATGGTGTATTAAATTAAAAGGTTTAGAAACATAAATCGTTTTGCATTTAAATTGATCATTAATTATTTTTAATAAATAAAATAATTTTTCAAATGGTAAATAAAAAAAAAATAAATATTTTAAATATGGTTAAAAAACCCCGACGCTTCGGCCCTGTGACCTCAAGATATAAAAACTTTTTTATTTTTAATTTTTTAAAGATTTAATATTTTTATGTAATTAAAAAAAAACAATGGCGTCGTACTGACCACACCACCGATGGGGCAACAGCCGGGGTATGGTCCCGCATTCACTTACTTTCTTGATTGCATCATGTTGAAAAAATTTATGAAGGGAAGAAAAAATATCAAAAAAATCTTTCCTTCACTTAAAATTTTAAGACAATCTTGTACAACAAGATGCAATCGGTCGTTAAAGCAGTGAATATACGGGACATGGTGTCCAGCCATTTTGCTTAGAAATACTTGAACTCCACCTTTTTCCCCGGACATTACGTTCGCCCCATCGTAGCATTGTGCGATCAGGTTCTTTGGTTCTAGATTATATTCTAACAAAAGATTGTTGTTAACTGAGAAAATTTCTTTGGCATCAAATTTATGAATTGCTTTCACAAATATACAGCTTTCTGCAACATCATATTTTTCTATATATCTAATAACAACAGAAATAATTTCTGTGTTATTAGATCTCTTTATCGAAGTGTTGGTATGAATGAAAACACTTTTTAAAAAAAGTAAAAATTTTTAAAATAATAATTTTTGGATATTTTTGGGGA
>CM060244.1:10776093-10894380 GCA_030555515.1 Acutogordius australiensis
CCTTCACTTAAAATTTCAAAACAATCTTTTAAAACAAGATGCTATCGGTGGTTAAAGCAGTGAATATACGGGACATGGGGTACAGCCATTTTGCTTAGAAAGACTTGAACACCATTTTTTTCCGACATTACGTTCACCCCATCGTAGCATTGTGCGATCAGGTTCTTTGGTTCTAGATTATATCCTAGCAAAAGATTGTTGACAAATGAGTAAATTTCTTTGGCATCAAATTTATGAATTGCTTTCACAAATATACAGCTTTCTGTAACATCATATTTTTCTATATATCTAATAACAGAAATAATTTCTGTGTTAGTTAGATCTCTTTATCGGATGAAAAGTGTTGATATGAAACGCTTTTTAAAAAAAGTAAAATATTTTAAAATAATAATTTTTAGATATTTTTGGGGGAACAATTTTAATTTTATGGGGGTGGAAGGGCAAAAACAAAATTTATACGTATTTTTTTGGGGGGGGAGGGGGGGGTGAATAAGTTGGGGGGGGGGGGAAATTTGGGACAACCCCCCCCCCTTTCCAAAAGGGGTCTAGAATCGTGCCTGCTTTAAGATTTTTTTACAGAATTAAATCTATGCCACAAAAAAAAAATTGTAAATCTTTAGGTCAAATACTTTTGCTAAAGGTGTTTAAAATTGAAGTATCCATACTCCCCACCTAATGGTGTATAATTTAACCCATATAACGACGGAGTAACCAAGCTTACAACTTATCCGTTCAATCTTCAATTTAGAGACCATATTGCAATTATACACGTAATTGCTACAATCAAAGCCAATTAATTCCGATTATTCGTTTTGTTTGTGTTTGGGCAGTAAAATTCAAAAGGAATGTTTTTATAAGGCGTATACCGCCCTCAAGAAAGATGATTAATCTAAATAGATCAATGAAAGTTATAAAATATGATCCATAATTACCTATTTTTTATCTACCAGCTATAATTTTTTCCTTTCTTAAAAGTTATTTTTCGAGATTATCTTTCTATACATTTATTTAGCCGCAAAAAAACTTTCTCAAATTAGTTAGCTAAAATAAGGCCTAGAAATTAAATTGAGCACAATATCAATATGGCCACCAAAAATTCGTAACAAAAAAAATTAACACAAGCCCAAAAAAAGAGGCGGTATTTCCAAGAAATTTTTGCACCATAAATAAATTACGAATATAATTATGGGGCGGTTTTTCGTATTCTAAAAAACCCCCCACCAAATAGTAGAAATATAAGAAACAATACCACAAAGTAAACGATAGCCAAAAAAAGATCAAGTCGACGCCGCGCCAAAAAAAAACCCCTTAAACATCAAAGAGATTCTTCGACAATACCACAAAGGAAATTGATCCGACCGAAGACACGCACACACTCCCCCCTTCCCTAGTTCACCCCTTTGAAGTTTTACTCTTAACCGGGAGTAGGAAAAAAAATGTAAAACACACAAAGGAGGGAACGAGGGAAAGAAAGAGTTGAGCGCGCGCATGTTTGATCAAAGAGAAATCCCAAATTTATAAGCTGGCCTTAGAAAATAAAAATTAGCTCTATATATCTATCTGTAATGTATTAAGGCCATTTTTTTCTACGGCCTTACTATGTATTAAATATATATCTATCTATCCTTTTTTCCCTTTGTGCGTTTTTTTTTGTGTAATGTGTTGCGTTTCGTTTTTTTTTATTTTTCAGTTATTTCCTAATTTCAGCCTTTCTTTTTTGCAGTTTTTCTAGGCTCTTTGTCCTTTTTTTTAGTCTTTGAGCCTCTAATTTATTATTATTATTATATATATCTATCTATCTCTTTAATAGCGCGGGTCTTGTCCTATTTTATTTTCTATTATTTTTTTTTCCGTTTGTCAGATCACAAAACTTAAACTAACCACTAACCAAGTAGGAAAACTATAAAGGATAAAAGCTCCATTTGCCAATAAATGCCTTCTTTTGCCTATTTTTTTATTACTCTATATTTAATGCTTTTCCCTTTTTTTAATATAATGATTTTATTTATTTTAAGTAATTTTTTAATTTCGTTTTCTTCAAATGTCGTAAAATTCCTTACACAATTTGATTTTGTACATATGAACACTAATCTTTTTTATCTTTCCAATATCTCAAAATTTAGCCAGGTAAATTTATTTCTTAATTTAATTAAGCATAATATTTATAAAATTTATTTTTGCTTCAAAAATATGCTTTTTTTTAAAACATCTGTTTATTTTTATTTATCGGGCTTAAGCTCAGTTTTAATTCATATGCCTGGTGTAAACTTAAGCCTATATCCAATACCCATAAAGAGGCTGATATTTTGAATATATTCACAATATTATAAGAATCACAACTTCATTTAGCAGAGCAGTCCAACTTAAATATATGCAAATATATAAGGCTTTATTTCACAAAACCGCTGCTTTGACCAGAATATATTTTCCAATTTTGTAAAAATAAAATTATTTCTGTATTTTTGTATAAAATAATAAGTATATTAAATTTTTTCTTTCATTTCACACAAAATCATCTCAAAGGAATTCTTTTTTTGTTCAATACGACTTATTAATATATATATTCTCTTTGTAGAAATTTAATAAGCCTGCCGCCGAACACATAATTATTTTTTTATACATCAATAAAATTAATTTCCATTCTACTTTTCATATATAATTATTTTATTTTTCCATTACACAAGCGCAAATTTTTGTTGTACAAAGAAGGCGGCGTTTTCTTTGACCAATTTTTTATTTGCTCATTTTATTTCTCCTTTATCTCTCGGTTATTACAATTTATATATCTCTCTAAATTATTTATACAACTCATTTATATTTTTTCGGCCTTTTTATTCGTATAAAATTAATATAATCTTTTTCTGAATTTTTAACTATATATATTACTTGAGAGCCCTATAAGAATAAATTTTTTTTTCGGACCACTATCATATATGTCTTCGATCGGAAAATATTCTGACTTCTATTGAGTTTTAAAATTCAGTTTCATTAGTGATGATTAAAGATTGCAATTATTCGACATTATTTAATTTCAAATAGTTCAACAACGGAGCTCTTTATTTCACTGTTATCTAATTTTGGTAAAGGGTAAAAAATGAACAGAAAGCTCACAAAATTTCTATTTTTTTTGGGGGGGGGGGGGGGCAGTTTTCACTTTATCATAAAATTTTACCAACAATTGTAACTGTATCAAATGTTTTTATTGTTAAAAAACGTCGATTTTCTGCCCAGCCTTAATAAAGGCTCGACCAGGACCGCCCATAACAAGTCGGCTTGGTCAAAGAATTTTACACTCTGTTCCAGTTTTTGACTCGAAAATACAAATATTTTATAAAACGTTTTTAAGTATATATTAATAGCTCTAAATTTATTACTATAAGTTTTTTTTATATATCACTGTAGATATGAGTGCCAATTTTAAAGAAAAAATGCCTAATAATTGAAAAAAGCAGATTTAGAGAAAAAACGTTTCTAGTTTAGGCTAGGCCCGCCCGGCTCGTTTTTATATTTACCTTCCAGCCCGTTTAAATCTTTAAGCGGATGATCACCATCGGGTCTATTGACTTTAATAGTCTCTTAAATCTAACGCAAAAGCCCGCCCGCTTAAAAAACTGGGCCAGGCTAAATGTTTATAATCTCCCGCTTAAATTTTTTACAATTATTATTAACAAGAACTAAAAATGATAAATTTATATCACCCGAGGAAGAGAATTAATTCTACACTTATTAATGAAACTTTGAAAAACATAATTTTCTGGCTCGCATTATAAAATTTTCGCGTATAAACTGGGCTCGGGTTAAAAACCAAATTTAGGGTTGGGGGCCTAAAGTAAAAAATATGTCAAACTGGCAGGACCGTTAAATGCTAATTTGAATCATGTGGAACAATGAGGCGTCGAAACACATCAGAGACAAGTCGGTAATTAAAATATCGACTTCGCTCAATCCAGTCTAATCTTAAGCCCGGCCAATTAGCTATCAAATTTTTTTGCCAAATTCGGTCTTTAAATCATAAAATATATCATGTGATCATTCATTTGAAAGAGCTACATATAATAAAAACTATTAACTATATTTGTATACGAATTACAGCACAGTAATGTTTGGATTTGCATGGGGTATCTCGAGCATCGTAAAGGGCCCGATCCAATTTAAAATATACAAAAAATAATGTGATTACGATAAATTAATTTGTTTGTTGTTTTATACCGCTGGCTGTGATATTCCGGCCCGGTCCAAACTCTTATCTCTAAACTGATATCCGGCTGGGCTTAAGAAAATTTTATATTTCAGAAACCATAAATAACACTAGACAACAAAATTTGGATGACCCTAAGCATCATTTATGGCAACTATGGTTTTTGGTCAAGTGTTTGACGCTAATCATGAATATAAAATCAGAATTTTAGCCAATGCCTCAGAATTTTAGTTATTTGGTGTCAAAGTTGAGATTTTTCAATTTTTGAGGTATTTTGGGCTTCTATATCATAAAATCTATGGGTAGTAACAAGTATAAAAACATATTTAGATAACGGAAACATTCAATTAACGTAAGGCGTTTACATTTTTTTATAATAGTTAATTTTTTTTTATTTCTTCATTTTTAAAAAATTAGTGGTTTTCATCATAAAATTTGTATTTTGATCCTAAATAATTTGAAAGTAAATTGCTAATAATTTTAGGTTAAAACGTTTTTTACATATCTTTTTTTATAAGGAATCTGAATATACCAATAGATTTTTTGGAAAATTAATAGTTAAAGAAGTTTTGTAAATTTTTGAACTTTGGACGCAGTTTAAAAAAATTGGAGGCCTTGGAAAAAAACTAAACCCGGAATCTTTATCGCAAGAAAATTCTCTACAAAACCCTCAAAAAATCGTTTATGTTGTTTTTTTTTGTTGTCCAGAATTAATTAAATAGGGTACGTTAGCCCACCCGACCGGTCTTTGGAGTGAGCTGGCAGGCCGGGCTTTCGGGTGTTTGTTGACTTTGATCTTTGATGTGAATATATTATGAATTTTAAGGTAGAAAGAACAGGAAATTAATGTGAAATAAAAGATTATTTTTAATTTTTAATTAAGGTTCGTGCTTTTACTATTTTTAAGAGAAAATTTGTTTTTTTTTAAAGAAAATTAATAATTTACCTAATATCTTTTAAAGTTGTTTTACAAGTTTTTATCTACGCAATATTTCCCAAGTTTGAAATAGCTGCAAACTAAATTTGTCAATTTTTCTAAAATTGCAAGACTTTAAATATATTGGAAAATAGAATGGGAAAATTAAATAAAAATTAGAAAAAACCCAAACAAAATGTAAATGTAAAAAAGAGAATAGAGGGGAAATAAAAGAATAGAATAAAGCTTTTATATCAAATAAAACAAAAAACAAAATCCATTAAAATTTTTCATTTTTTTTTTCACATGGGAGCGTATGTGTTATGCGTTTTTTGGTGCGGAAAAGATTTTAGGCATTTTTGTGGCCGAGGACTTTCCTAATTTTGATTTTCTTTGATCAATTTTATTCGGCTACTAAAGCTTTTTATTTTTCTAAATTGGGGCCTTTGAAGCGGGCAAAAAGTTAAATTTGGTTTAAAATTTTGTAAAATAAATGTGGTGTGTCATACAAGCCTAAAGCATTTACGCAAATTGTAATGCTTTTTTTCTTGCAAAAAATTGACGATGTCAAAGAGATTGTGGGGCGAGTTTGAACCCTTTTTCCAATTTTCCCATAAAAACGTTAATAGTATAATTTTCTCTTTTTGAGCTTTCAAATAGTTCGTTTTTTTTGTAAAAGTTGAATGGATTCATTAAAAAGTGAGAATTTAAGTGCCAAACCACTCAGTCCACTTTACCTATAAAAAAAATAAAATGGGAAAGATTTTATAGCCTTTTTTACGACTTTTGGTTTAATTTTTTTAGATTGTTCTTTGTAATTTAAAGGCTCTTTGCCATCCTTTGATTGAACCAAAATTTCAAAATGGATTTTTTTACGACCCTGCTTACCCCCCGCCCCTCCCCCCCACCTCCATAAAATATTCCTTTTTTTTATCAGATTAGATATTACTTTTTTAAGTGTGTTTTAGTCAAAATAATAATTATTTCAAAATTGTATATTTTCATTTAAATATTTGTTGGGATCAGCGTTATATATATGAATCAGTCAACAATAGTCCGAAATTCCTTAATCAGGTCAATTTATTGTAAACAGTTAAGTTAATAGATATTTTGTCACGGATGAAGCATGGTTAAAGGGAAAAATAGAAAATTCTACATAAGGCCGTTAACTCAGTTTTTTAAATTTAAATTTTTTACGGGCAAAATTGCAATTTGAGCGAATGTTTTTGACAAAGGAGGAAAAAAATAATTCAAAAAATGTGATTTTTTCTTTTTACATATCAGAGATCATTTAAAAAAAAACAACAGGTATGTTGCAAAACACCATTCAAAATAAAAAATTTGTGAGAGAATCATCGGTTTTGACCCTCCTGCCTTCCTCTGTTAACGGCTTTGCCAAGCTGTAAACGCTTTCAATATTTAGAGGCACGATATTAAACATTTTTAAATTGCAAAATTTGTCATCAAATCCATCTTTTCTAAACTATACTCTACCTTTGTGCCTTTAAATCAATTACAGGGGCCAATATTATTAGTTTAAAATAGCTGACACAAGCTCGAATATAAGAGGGCTCGGGTTATAAACATTTCGAGATTTAGAGCTATAGTAAAATATGCATTCTTGGCAAAATAATCCCAGCAGTTTTTAAAAAAATTTAAAATGCAAAGACTTAAGACTATTATTTATATAAACTTGCTATTACATAAATATAATCCTAATTGTAAATTTTGCTTTTCAAAACTCATATATCATCAATTTTCACTCCGACCATCAGGTATTTTTACTTCACCTACTGCGTGAAATTAGCAATCTGTGTTATATTAAAATACGCGTAGTGTCATAACTTTTCAAAACCTAGATTTTAAAAATTGAGCCCATTTTAATTATGCATGTAATTTGTATGATTGAAGGTTTTAATAAAGCCAACTTCTAGCCTACGGACATAATACCATCTGCAAAATCTTACACAATAATTATTAGTTTTTAAAATTTACAAAAAATATTTTGTAGTTCCAAAATTAAAATTTCAAGCTTGGACGTTCAATATAATTAAAAAAATGTGTCACAACCTGCCCATTTTCCAGTTTGAAAAACCTTATTTCGGCGTTGTGGTAATAAATAATTTATTATCTATTACAGGTTTGTTAGCGAAATTTTCAAAAAAATTCAGGTAAAAATAGTGGTATACTTCGTGAAATTTTTTAGTATTTAAGACAGTGACCATGTGTTATTTTGCACTAATAACCTGCTTGTCCTTAAATGTGTCATTTTAAGCTTAAATATTAACTCTTTTAGCGTAATTACTATTATATTTGGACTTACATAATTTAACTATTTATTATCTTGAAAGTTTATAAACTATTGTAAAAATTTTTTAATTTGTGATTATAGACCCCCAAAAGAACCCTATTTTTTTACGGGCGCCTTCACTATGTTTTTCAGTCTATTTAGATTCCAATTTATATTTTATGCCAGATAGAATGTCCAGACAGAGTAGAGATCAGTTAATGTCAATGATTTAGTTACGATACCCAACATTAGGAGATAGTACAAATCTCACAAATAAATACTCAATCCCTTTTGCGACCATAATAACCACATAGAGGGTATGATTATACTATTCCTTGGGCAATTAATACTTATTACCTTGTATCGGGCTGGTAAAATAACCGCCTACGAATCTCAATCGACAATGAGTGCTGCCACAAATTATTATGTGACATCTAAAACGGTCCCTTCAACTAGTATTACAACTTTGTTCACAACGATTAACGAAAACGATGGTGGAACGGTTAAAATACCTAAAGATTATTATAATAATAACAACAAAACTGTACCTAATGACAATCATTATCACAACAATATTAATATTC
The DNA here is from genome assembly GCA_030555515.1 of Acutogordius australiensis. NCBI lineage: Eukaryota > Metazoa > Nematomorpha > Gordioida > Gordea > Gordiidae > Acutogordius > Acutogordius australiensis. Next base: position 10,784,082 of record CM060244.1, read on the forward strand.
CCAGCATTGGTGGCCATAAAATTGAGCAAAACCTCATTTTTAAACCTACTTCGATATTCAAAATATATCAGGGAAACTATTCTACACACCCGATAAATCTCACAAATCACCCAAAATACTCAACAGCATTTGAATCAAATAGCTCTAAGAAATCATTAAACTATACCCAAAATCTACTTATCCCGATCACTTCAAAAAATTTAAAATTACACGAAAACAACATTTCGAAAATATCCGAAACGGACAATAATCATACGACCGATCAGGAAGCTCAAACAATCCCCAGAGAAGTTCTCCTACGAATATTTAGCCGACCCGACAGTAGGCCAGCGCTTCATTTGCGGCATTCGAAACCGAAGCCCAAACATGATTTCACCGATGTTCGACTTAATCAAATCGATAATGCCGTCGTAATAGCTGGCTCAGACCAATGGGATATGGAGGAAAAGGTTGAACGTGAGGTAAAGAGTGTATGAATTATAATAATATTCCTCATTGCATTTACGTGCGTATAAAAGCTCCTCACAAACAGGCTCGGTCTGTGTGGAGTCACTAGGCATTCCAAGCCCCCAAAACGAACTTTTTGCCAATGTGTTGGTATATGTTATTTACTTAAAAACAGGCGATTTGCTTGTGTTGCCCCCTTACACACGAATTGGCCCTGCTCACAAATAAGGGTATTAAGTGCACGTTCAAAATCACATTCTATAAAAATAACTTATAACAAATTTTTTTTTTATTTTGTCAAATTTTTTATAAAAAAAATTAAGTTTAATAATATTTTACTTAAGGGCACGTGCAAAGTGAGTTTTTATTTTCTAAAATTTTGATAATTCTAAAAATTTTAATATTTTTATTTTTTTGTTTTTTTGAAAAAAAATTTATTTTATATTGGCAACTTTTTAAAAATTTGCGTTTTATTTCAAAAAAAACTTTTTTTAAAATTTTGAAAATTTCACAAAAATAAAAACTCACTTTGCACGTGCCCTAAGGTACGATAAAACTTCTTTCGGATTTTTTAAAATTTTTACTTTGACATTGACCGCTATAAGGTCGCTAATCTTTATTATTAGCTAAATAATTTTTCTGGAAAAAAAGTTTTTAAAGATGAAATTTTCTAAATTTTTAAGAAAAAAATAAATAAAGTATCAACGCTGTAAATGAATAATTATAATTTTGTTATATATATCCAGGTTAAAGACATTTGTCGATAAAACATAAAACAAAATTTACCGCATTTTTCTACTCTCAATTCAATTAAAAACCAAATTCTTTTATTGTAAAAACATAGCTTACAGCAACCTTCCTTTCCAAAATTTTATACCCATATCTACTAAAAATTGTCTGGTACCGCTAAGTATCGTTGTTTGCCTTAAAGACCGGCCAGGATTATATCTTAAAATTTGTAATTCACTTTGCCAGAAACCGGAGCAAGCTAAACCACTTTAAATTATTTCACAACTTATTTTCTTAAATTATATTTTGTTGTATCTAAAAATTTAGAGACATGGTGGCAATACAACAAAATCAATTGAAAAATTCACTAACAACGTTTCTACCAAACACAGTAACTTATTAAATAATTTAATGTTAGGTTAACGATTAAATGCAAAATTGTTAGTCTTGGATGTCCAAATATGTAATTGGAAAACTTTCTTTATTTATGCTACGCCTAGGCTCTAAACAAATTTTGCAAAAATATTTTTGATACAAAATATAAATCTTTTTTCCGGAATCCTTAATCAAAATAACAAGTTTGACAATATATTTAGACTTACATTTCATATAATATTATTTCATTTAGATTCGTTAGAAGATCGCAACCCTTCAACCTTTTCAAGCCATCTTGAACTTACAAATATAAGTACAACAGCGAATATCCCATCAAACTGCCGTATAATCATATGTAATCTATCCGTCACTTTCAATAAAAATCCAAATACTTCTACGGATTCAAGACTTATATATCTTGATGGTAATCGGATGCCTTTCGATGGATTAAGCAAAGATCAATCCATCCACATCTACAATATTTGGATGCAAGTCTTAGCGTTTACTTGCGCCTCTGTAACGTTTTTCGTTACCTTGACCTATGGCATCATTGCCAATTTCGTCGATGTTAATCGTAATAAAACGCTCGGAAGAACATTTCACAAATCAGAAATCTATTGTGCGGCATGCTATTGCATTTACGCCCTTATTTACATGGTAAAAAATATTATGAGCAATCATAATTCTCTACACGATAACTCTTACATACTCATGATGAGTTCGTCTCTCTATAAGGCTCGCCTCAAACAACCTCACAAGGAATGGTCAACAGTTCCTTATATCTGTCAACTAGTGTTGGAATGTTTGGCCAATTTTAAATCGATGCCAAAATCAGCTGATGAAGGGCTTACATACATTCAGATAACAGCTGTTGTCTCTGACATTCAAGGTACGGGAGGGGTAAACACTGACGAACAAAGAGAAGTTTTGGCGCTCATAGCTTATTATTTCGAAAGTGCAGCGGCGCTCTGGTGGTGCGCTTTCGTCTATCAAGCCTGGTTTAGTAGATCTAGTGATATTCGAGTACCCTTAAACACATCATTCGCTTATTCGTGCAAAAGTGGCAAAAAGATGAAAAGACATACTCAAAGCACCCCCCTGTTTTGGTTTCACCTCTTATCCTGGTCGGTCCCGGCCTTAGTTTTAATGGGGGTTTGTCTCCTTTTTCGCTACTCTGTTACTGATCTCGTTACACAAACGTATCCCAAAGTTAAATTGCAACAATCTCAAATAGGATATTGTAACGAAACAGTATGCGCTACTTTTCTCAAGTCTTGCATGATGACCAAAACACAAGATATATTCAGATTTAGTGTGAAAAATGACCTAATCAAAAAAAATTTGATTAATGTCAAGCCTGCAATATTACAAAAACGCTATCTCACCCTGCTAACATGTCCCAATATGGTCAGTATCGCCCTAGGAACTATCTTCATCTTAATTAGGGCCGTTAACTCTAAAGGCCTATTCTTTATTAGGAAGGCTATAGATGATACAGCCCCTATCGTTAATACCTTAAATCAGAATAAAATTACCATACCTGTGGCTTTAACTAATAGCGGTAACCTAAAAATCTACATGTTCACATTTCTACACCTCTTGTTTAAATGTATAACACTCGTCAATGTAATCTTTAACCATGTCCCTGCGTTAACCTGCTTGAATGACGATAATAATTTGTATCTAATACAATCGATACCTGAAAAAGCAATTTCAATCATCGTGGAATGTTCATGCCATATGTCCAACTCATGGGATAGGTTGACGCCCGCTGTTTCATGTAGAAATGTAACGGCAGAACCACCAGCTAATTTAATACTTTCACAACCGTCTCAAGGTGCGAGGCTTTGTAACTTAGCAGTGGTTCATAATGAATTGGCATACATAAGTCTAAGCTCGTTTTTTACGCTCTCCTGTGGCGTCTTAACCGTTTTTTGGCTATTCGATCGACAAACTAAACTCATTTGGTCGGCATTTCTTTCAACTTCACCGTATTACGATAAAATCCATCGAATCTACCAGCGAATCGCACAATTTGTTATGGAAAAGAATGCAAAATGCTTTTGGAATTGGAGCTACGAACGGCGAAGGAAAAATGCGCATGCCAATAGTGGTCATTACCAACGCGTTGCGACTCAATACACCAGCCTAAACATGGAAATTATCAATGAAACAGGGTACTTGGACGTCAGGGATCTCAATAATTATAGTTATAATAATAATATTCACTATAAAACAGCTGATACATCGAATTTCAAATATATCGATATGCAAACCATGATGCATCATGGACAGGTTAAAGTGTATCACAGATCTAGATGTGAGAAAACGGGTCGACTTCTTACGAAAAAATTGCCTAAAATACCCAACATGGACGACGTATATAGTCATGATTTAAAGCATGCTCAAGCTGCTATATCATTCTCATTCATCCGTCCAAAGTCTTATAATAATGGCTGCATCGTTAAAATCGAGAAAGTGGATTCAAAACAAAACCTAACTCACAAAAGCCACTTCACGCAGGACTCAGGTTTGCCCAATAGGACCCCATTTTCACTTTTTAAAGATCGGTCAGAACCACCTGTTCATAAGGGTCTAGCTAAACGTCAAAGCTTTAACTGTGATTCACACCTAGACAAACAAAAATATTACTCACACCCGATAAACACAGGTGTAATTATACCGATGGAACATATGTTGCCAAAACAGATGAAGGAAAAAAAACAAGATTGCCATTGTAACGAGAAGTATTCCATTCCTGCCAAATCGAAAATGGCCAGACATTCGTATTTCCATGGTAAAGATCGTCAAACATCGCCCAAACGAAACTGTTCTGGTCTAAACTCGAAAACAAAAATTTCTTCACAGCACAAAAATGAAAAACTTTTAGTTGCACAAGAAGAATATCACATTGCATTTATATAAAAATCTAGAGGATAAACAATTTCGGTGATTTAATTTAATTATGGAAAACTAGAGTTTTTCACATAAGTAAATTGGGATCTTAATTTGGACCACGTCAAAGCTGAAAATTTTGAACTATTTACATATCTGGACCTAACTGTCCCATTGATCGTATTAGTTTCCGTTTGGCAGAAATTAATATAAAAACCTATGATTTATAGTTATGTAAAAACATTTTGCTTCGTCTTGGTGCCAGTGCAAAGGTGTAAATTTATTTTACATTTATGGGAAAGCCTTGATGTTTTTCATTATTTAGTAGAAAACCCAAATATACAAAAGCCTTTTATTGTAAAATAAAAAAAATATTATCACATAATCCGACGGGCCTACAAGCTAGTGGAAAACTATAGTAGATATTCATTGAAACTTAGATACTTCAATATTAAGTTATTTTTTTAATATATATGTATACCTCATTTAATATCAGATTATTCAATTATACCAAAATAATTTTATATATTTATATTTAGTAACATTTTGCTTGTTAGACATTTCAATAATATTAAGTTGCATATATATTTTCATTATATTTCAAATTTATTTTTATCACACTCACACACATAAATAAACTTATTTAATATTTACATTATAATTCGGTTATAATTAAAAAAATAAGAAACATGTACAAATAATTTTATCGTTTATTGCGATAAAAAAGGCCATGTTTTGTGAAAAACGCATTTTCAAAAAATCGCCAAATGTAATGAGCACAGAAAATTTTTTTATAATAAAAGAAGAAATTTTGGAAAAATCAAATCATTTTTAGAGTATTTAAGTTTTCTCAAAAATAAAAATCGCTCTGAACTTGGCTAATTAAAACCTAAATGAGAATGCGAGACGATGGTTTAGTTGGCAAATTGTTAATAGAGTTTTTTACACCGGAATCCAAAAGCCCATTTCGCGCGTGGCCATTTAAACAACCGGGCAGGGTGGAACTATAAAACTTAATAGGGCGCGATATTTTCAGCCTCTGTATTGGACATTTTTGATTTAACTGCAAAAAATAAGGAAAAAATAATAAAATTTTAAAAAATATTCGTTGAGATAAAAAAAACAGAGGTCGGTAAAAAATTTCGATATATGTCTTCCATCCCAAAGATAGACTCAGATTTATAATAGACAAAAATCAATGTCCTATAAAACAGGCCAACAAATATTGATGTCAAAAAAATAAATAAAAATGTATGCCCATGATAGCCTTATCTCATATTTACCTTTTTCTTGGTTTTTTCCGCTTTCGGCTCTTTAGATCCGTTCAAGAAAGAAATATGGCCCTTTTTGACCGAATTGAAAAATATAAATCTACCCTAAAAGATTAAATTTTAAATCTTTTTTTCAAACAAAAATCCCATATTTATCACCTTAAATAATGAGAAATAAATTATATTAATATATCAAGCTCTTACATCAGCATTCAAATAATACAAAATATCTTGCTTCCACACAAACGACACGATATATTATAGGTTTTTAATGAAAATATTATTTGAAGTTTAAATTTAACAGTTTAGCTGTTGTAGTTATGCTAAAAAAATTCAATTTATTTTTGTTTTTAAATCTTTTTTTTTGACTTTTTTTTACATTTTCAATGTTAACTAGCGTCTGATTAGAAAAAACGGTAATCGGATTTAAAAATTCCTAAGATGGCAGCTTTGATCTCTATAAATCATAACCTTCACAAAATTGTTGACCTGTGTTATGTTTAGAAGATAATTAATTTTTTTGCAGCGAATAGTTAAGAAATCAGGCCCAATCTATTTGACAATGATGAAGTAAAGCAATAATTATTAGTTTTTAATTTTAAACATTGCACGTCGGCCTAAGCGCGTGGATATTTTCATAAACGCAAGAATTTTAATTTAAAAGTGCGCGAATAGAGGATGTCTTATATAAATCCAAAATATTCTGCCTATGGGGTGAGGAGCATTGAAACTGCTATGCGGCGACGTTCATAACCCCTGGAGTTAGTAGGATTATTTTCGTCTTGTCGCTACTACCATAGCATCCACATAACGCTGCAATTTCCGGAGGCTTGACAACCCTGGAAAAAATCGAAGGCCAGAAACATTTACCTACTAAAACAATGGACCCCCTTGCCCTACATCTCTTGAAAAATACGGCATACCCGTCTTTGGCAAAATTTATCTAAAATCTAGAACCTATAAAAAAATAAATAGCTTTGAATTAAACATTTATTGCAATATATAATATTAAATAATAATAATAAAGATCAGCATGATTATTTTAGCATACAACCCATCAAATAATGATTGTTACTACAATCAAGTAATTATAAATTAATGTATATATAAAAAGACAATCACCGGAAAAAATTGCATTAATAAAATATGGATAATTGTGTAAATGCCGCTGGCTCATCAAAGCTAGCAAACAAATTATTATTAAAAAAATGTCATAAATTTTAATTTTTGCGTATATCAAAAAAAAATTTGTTTTTTAATTACACGATTCTTAACAGTTTATTTTATATTTAAGGCAAAAAAGTCAAAATTTCTACATAAGTTTTTAATTTTAGCAGAAAACACTTTAGTAAGAAAAAAGTGTCCTAATTTTTTTATTATATAAAAATCCTCCGAAAACGTTTGGTAGATACTTTCGTAATAATTCTAAATGTTAAACCAAAATGCTATTTAGGTAATCAAGAATCAAAAAAAACTTTTTTTAAGATACGTTCAATGTAAACTTTTTTTTCCTATGCTACTTAAATGCTAAGTTATGAATTTTAGACAAAATGCCGTTTTTAGTATAAAACAAAATTATTCCTAATATATATTAGTTTGAAAAAGATGCAATAACACATTTATTTCCATCCAACTAACATTGTTTTTATAAAATTCGACAAAGAGAACTAAAAATAAAATCTTTTTTTATTTTAAAATATCACTCTAAACGTCATTCCCAAGTATATTTTTTATTGCAAAGGGCCTATTAAACTGCAATGGGAAGTTGCTTATCATTGCTTCTAAATCCGTGATTTATTTGTATATGATGCAAAATATTATTGTTATAATTAACCTGGGACATATGATAATAATATTTGATAAGATTAGTCAAAAAGTGCGAACGGCCCTGTGCCTGAGCATTAGAATTTTTGGGCTGCAAAAGTTGATTTTGCGAGAGTATCAAAGTTTCTGCATTTACATCTCTGTATGAATGAGTAACAATATTGCGGAGCAAGACGTTAGCCATCTTCCATCGGTTAGTGGCAATTTGAAGGTCAATCCAATTAGCCAAATCTTCGAGGGTCCATGGCGAGGTGGCCGGATATGTTTGGGTCTCGTTACTGAAATGAATGGTTTATTGGAAATATAAAATATAATATTTAAATAAAGATTATGACAATTAATGATAATAAAGACAATATTCAACACAATCTTTACCGCATATTTTAAATATAGACATTTATCTATATCATAAGAGACAGTAAAGATGAGTATAAAAGAAAGTTTTGATAAATTTATGGCCTATCGTTTTTGGTCAGGTTTTTTGTGCTTATTACGAACATAAACAAAATTTTAAATGCCTCAAATTTTTAGTTATTTGATGTCAAAAATAAGATTTATTTATTTTTAGGGTATTTTGGGCTTCTATGTTACACAGGTCAACAAATTTTTGAGAGTTATGAGTTAACTACGGAGATCAAACCTGCCATCTTAAGGATTATCAAATTCTTTTACCGTTTCTAATCAAACCTCGTTAGTCAGCTATGAACATTGAAAATTTTACAAAAAAAGCAAAAAAAACAAAAAAGATTCAAAAAACAAAAATTAATTTTTTTTGCATATTTACAACAGCTAAACTGTTAAATTCAAACTCAAGTAAAACTTTTATTAAAAACCAACAATATAACATGTCGTAATTAAGATTGGACGCAAAATTTTTGTATTATTTAAATGATGTAAGAGCTTGACTAAATTTTTTTTTATTTGAGATAATAAATATAAGTTACAAGGGATTTTTATATGAAATAATAATTCTTTAATTTTTTATTTTAGGATATTCTCGATCCGTAAATTTGGTCAAAAAAGGCCATTGTTTCGATATAAACGGATGTAACGAGCCGAAGGGGGAAGAAACTATGAAAAACGAAATATGTATATTAGATAAGGTAATCATCATGTGTATATATTCTTTTCATAAAATTAACTTTGTTGACCAGTGTTATAAAACCTATTAAACTTTTAAAAAAATATTTAGATAGGAAACATTCATGATAACGTAAGGCGTTTGAATATTTAATATTTGACTTTATTGCAAAATTAGTGTTTTTAGTCATAAAATTCGTTGATTTGTTCCTAAATAACTTGAGAGTATATTGCTAATAATTTTAAGTAATGACCATTTTTAAACATATTAATAATGAAATGCCAATAGATTTTTTTAATAATTAAAAATGTGGACGAACTTTGGACGCATTATAAAAAAAATAGAAGGCATTTGGAGAAAACTTAAATCAAGACCGTTATCGCAAATAATTCTCTACAAAAGTCTGTAAAGATCGTATATGTTTTTTTGTTGTCCAGTATAATTCATAAATAGCTAGAAATGACAATATAGTCATAACTCTGGTCAACAATTTTTGAGAGTTGTAAGCTAACTACAAAAATCACTGCTATTATAAGGGATTTTCAGATGCGTTTATTGTTTTTTTAATCAGACTTTGTAAGTTAGCTAAAACCATTAAAAATTAAAAAAAAAATGAATAAAAAAACAAAAAAAAATTTAAAAACAAACATAAATTGAAATTGTTTTATTATATTTAAGCTAAAATTAAACTTTAAATAATATTTTTATTAAAACGGATAATGCGCGTGTCCGATTTAGGTTGGGGTACCAAATCTGTATAATCTAAATGTTGATGTAAGAGCTTAATATAATATTTAAAATTTATTTCTGATTATTTAAGATAAAAAATTGAAATAAGATGAATTTTTTCTCATTAGGTTCTCGAGGTCGCAAAACCTGTCACTTTGGTCAAAAATGGCTTTTTTTGACATTGACCTAAAAAAAATGGCAAAAGGCAAAAAATAACAGAAAAGCTAAATGAGTTCCAATTGCTTTAATATAAAAGGGCTGTTTATATTTAACTACAATACACTTTTTGGGCAAAATTAATAAGTACAGATGTGAAGATGCCTTCAGATTAAAACATTATAAAAAAAAATATCTGTAAATCTAAAATTCCTTAAGGTTTTTAATTTAAGTTAAACACGAACAAAAAGACATATTGAAACACTAATAAAAAGCAAAACGGCTTATGTATATTTTAAAAAGGTTAAATGATTTACTATAATATCTATCAATCGAGCTATTCTTTTGTATGTTAAACACTGGTCATATAATATTTGAGAGGTACGAACTAAATTTAGACACCAAGCCTGCCATCTTAGTAATATTGTAATTAAACTTTTTAAGCCAGCTATAAACAGAAAATTGTTAAAAAATGTTTAAAAAACAAATTCAATACAAACTTCAAAAAATATTTTTTAAAAAGGATAAAATGTTCCTATTTAAAAGGTTGGGATGCCAATTATAATGTAAATGTAGATGTAAGAGATTAGTATACTTAACAATTATTTTCCTTATTATTTAAGATAAAAAAAATCCTAAATCTTTCTCTTTAGGTTATTCTCGAGGTCGTAAAATCAATTTGGTTAAATTTGGCCATCTTTTTGAGATATATATGCCTAATAAAATAGCCGAAGTTTAAATAATCCCGAAAACCGAAATATGAGATAAGACTATCACGGGGACTATTTCCCCCCTGTTTTATATTTTTCTTTTTTCCTTCATTAAATTGTGTCGATATAATAAACAGATTCTCATAACATATCAATGCATAAAAAATTTTAAATCAACAATCATTAAATAGCAAGAACTAATTTACCAACCTATAAGCAGGAAATATCTTTAATGTTGGGTAATATTTGACTTTGTGCCGAGTGGTTAAATCATTGTTAGCGCAATCAATTCTAAACATTCAATTTTCATAATAAAAATTTTGAATTAAATTTGTGAAAAAAGTAAAGAGCTACATTTAAGCAAAATTTAACGTGAAAATGGCAATAATATGGAAGCATATATTATTTTAATTACCATTATAACGAATCATTAATATGGATTAAATAAATATATTATATAAAACAAAAGGTATATCTTAAAAAAAGTCATAAAATAATGTGAAATAAAATATATATGGTAGGATGAATACCTTGAAAAGAGGGTGTTTTTACGAGAATTTTCTTGGGCGAGCAAGAGGTAAAGATTGTTTACGCTAAGGCAAAATCCGCAGTAATGTGCATAAAACATTACAACTACATCCTAATAAGTAAATGTTAAATAAAAAAATTATAAATGTTTATGTACATTTAAAAAGAGTTTTTAATTTTTACTAAATTTTAAATAATTAATTTAAAAAAAATGTGTTATTTCAAGAAAAGAATTTTATGTGTTAAAAACTAAATTTGGCAATTTTTTTATGCGTAAAAAAATTTTCAAAAAATTTTGAACAAAAAAGTAGTTTAATTTGAATTTGTAATAAATATAGTACAAAATGAACCTAATTAAAAAAATTTTTAAATATTTGTTTAAATATTTTTATTACGTGCAAATAACTACAAAAAAATTTATGTAAACTATAATATTTACATTTTTTAACAATCTTTTCTCCTATTATCGTTGAGGTGATCCCGTAATAACAATTCAACTCAAATATAATCAAAAGTTAGGAGCCAATATAGCTTTTAGATAATTAGAAATTTTTTTAATTAGGTATTTTACTAAAAAATTTTAAACAATCAAAAAAATACCTGTAAAATGCATAAAATTTCGAGCTAGTAGATTTTTTGGTAGCAACAAAATTAATATTTAAGGCCTGAATGTGAAAGGCAAAAATAATCCAAATATGAAAGTATTACATAAATGATACTGGTCATCCTGTTGAAAGACATATAAACAAAATTTAACCAAAATGTATTTACATTTGATTATTCAAATATAAAAAAAAGGTTAACTAGAGAGGGAATCGAACATCAGACCTCCTGGAGAGAGCGTGAGAGAGCTGAAATCTTAATTTTTTTAAAAATCCCCATCAAAAACGTATATTAGTGTATCATTTTACCAGCTACCCCATATAAATTCTTTTTTCACTTCCCAACACACATATTATTTAATTCTCACTTTAGTTTGGTCAAAAGCAGTGCTTTCAAACGTAGCTGAATTCAGGTCTAAAACTGCATTTTGAGTAGATATGGAATGTTTAGTACTAATTATGGCGGATTTTGACAATGCTTCGTTTGAATGGGAAGTTTGTGGAATATTTTCGACAAGAAGGAGTCGTGGAAGTGTACCGTTGATGTATTGAGCAATAAAATTGGCTAAAAATTATTAACTTTAGCAACAAAAGGCCTAATATTTAATAATAGAATCAAACAATAAAAAACAGCTTGAGATACTTATATAAAAAAAACAGTGTTTGACAAAATTCCTAAATGTTTGAGCTGATTTATAAGTTCAGCCCTGCTATTTCAGAAAATTTCAAATCTGTTAACCCTTTTTTCTATTTAAACTTGGTAAGCCAGCTGTAAACAATGAAAATATATGAAATAAATATGAATTCAAACTTATATTGAAAAAAGTTAGAGTAAGTATGAAAAAGCTAAATTGTTTATTTCATATTTGTATAACCCTAAATAGTGATTAGAACTTAATATAATTAAAAAATTTTGATGAAAAATCGAAGTTATAACATATTTTAAAATAATTTTATAATTTGAGGTCGTAATCAACTCTGCCAACATTAAGCAATTTTTTGACGGTTGTAAGAATGGCCTTTAAAACAAAAAAATATATTCGAAAAGCATGTAGATCACTTCGCTGCAATTCTATAAACCTCGCCAGTAGACCCGTGAGACAAAAAAACCTAAATACATCCAACAAATCTCATAAAAAAATTAAAATCAAGAATTTCAAAAATTTAGTTTTGAATAATCTTTAATATTTACATTGTGCTAGGCATGTATTAGACAGGTCAACAAGAGCCAACCACAGAGATCAAACCTGCCATCTTGGAGATATTTAAACCCGTTTACCGTTGTTTTTAATCAAACTTAATTAATGAGCTATCAATATTCGAAATTTTAGAAAAAATATCAAAAAAAAAGATTCAAAAACAAAAATAAATTGAAACTTTTTTTGCATATTCACAGCTTGTTAAATCAGACTATAATATTTTTATTAACCGATAACACTACACAACAAAAAAACAAACGATTTTTACAGGGTTTTGTGGGAATTTTATTGCGATAACGATCCGGGGTTCAGTTTTTCCCAATGCCTCCAATTTTTTTAAACTGCGTCCAAAGTTAAAAAAAAATCGCAAAATTTCTTATCCATTAATTTTCCAAAAAATCTTTTGGCATATTTGCATTCGTCATAAGCATAACTTAAATACCTAAGCAATTTGCTTTCAATCTATTTAGGATCGATTTTATGACGAAAACCACTGTACAAAAACATAAAAATAAAAAAAATTATCTATAATTAAATATTCTAAAAAATATTTAAATGCTTTACTTTAATAATAAATGTTTCCTCGTTCTAAATATAATTTTAAAATTTTTCTACCCAAAAGTTTTAAATCCCAAAATACCCACCCCCCCCCCCCCCCCAAAAAAAAAAATCTCATATTTGACATAAAATAACTTAGAATCTGAGGCATTGGCTGAAATTCTGACTTAATATTCGTAATCAAACCTAAAAACTGACCAATCATAAATGGCTTAAGGTCGACCAAATTTTGTTGTCTAGTATAATAGATCGTGTCGTATTTAAATTTGGACGCGAGATATTTTTTATTATCTAAATGCTGATGCAAGAGCTTAATATACTAATACTTTATTCTCATTATATGACAAATATAAGTTACAAGGGATTTAAATATAAGAACATTAAATTTTTCTTTTCAGGGTATTATTCTCAAGGTCGCAAAATCTGTCAATTTGGTCAAAAAGGCCATTTTTTCGATATGGACGGATCTAAAGAGCCGAAGGCGGAAGAAACTAAGAAAAATGCAAAATATGTATGATATAAGGCCATCATATGCTTTATGTGTTCATAAACTTATTTTTTGTAACATTGATATTTGTTGACCGTTAAAAACAATTACATCATATAGCAAACAAATAATATTTTTTTTTCAATCAAAAATGTTTTAAAAACGCAAATATAACAACAATATGTATATAAAATATATATGAGCAAATTAGAATATTTAGATATTACTAATAAGGTAGAAAAAAAAAATTAAATATATGAATGTTTAATTAAGATAAAAATAAGAAATTACCGATTTCGATTGGGTTAAATCGCGAGTTTGGTAAATAGTATTTCGTTTTGGTCTTAATATACAAGAATTAAAGACTTTTTAAAATCATAGCATGTGGATTTATAACAAAACAATTTTGTTAATAAATTAAAAAAATTGGCAATAAATCGAATAAATAAATAACCAGCGGACCCTTACGGCTCACTGTTGTTATAAGTTTGGTCGGTAATAAAATAAGACTTAAATATATTATGGAAGTTTCGTGAATTTGATCAAACTACTTTAAAATATTCCTCAATGTAGCCTTGTACCTTATAATTTTCCGTTTATCAATTTGTCTTATGGATAAGTCTGCTTTTTTGGGGAAATTTAATGGCGAAAGTGACTGATTTTGCAATCTCAAAACTTTTTACGTTAAATTAAAAAAAAAATCTATTAAAATATTATAATATCAATTTTTCATCTGATGTAAGGAATTATTTTTACGAAAATTAAGCTACTCTACAAAATATTTTGGACCGCAAGCTCTAAATGGCACGATTTTTGCTGGCTAAAAAACGTAATTTTAGATTTAAAAAAAAACTGTTTTATTTAGTATATCTGCAGAAACTGTTTTACAATATTTTTAAATTATTAAATTTCGTTTTTCTTTACATTTATAAATTTTCTGTAGACTGAAAAGGTTTAACCAGAATCCCTGAAACCGGTGTCTTAAATGTAAATAATTAATTTATATATCTGTAAAATTTCCCGAGCATTGTACTATGAAGTTACTCACATGTTCGTCTACGATAAATAGGGCAGGTGTATTGCCCAAAAAAGTTGGTAAGTCAGGGATACCCATAAAATATCGATATTCATTTTGCAGCAAATCGGTATCTAAAACTTTAAATTTCAGAGGTGTTTTATTCTCAGTAGATATCGGGTTCGTCCCAAGTGCCTGAACATACATGGCAGAAATTTCGTTGAATTGGTCAAAATCCCATAAGGGGAAAATGGTTAGAGGGCAAGGCGGTTGGGTGGTATTGCATTGATTTTGTATGTTATGTGTATTGTAAAAATCAAACATTTTGTTGCAAAACATGATTGCCGTTTCAATGTTTGGTGTATGACATTTTTCAGAGCTGCCATTTAGGTATAAGTTCTTTCGCAAATTTTCGTGAAATTTAGTCGGGTTTTCGGTTATTTGTTGTAGAGCAAGGTTCAAGAGATCTGGCATTAGGGAGATGGTTTGAGTGAGTGTTGTTAATGGTTGGGATAAATCTTTCAAAGGGCAGTTATATTGATGTGGAATAGGTTCCAATTTTTGCTTATTTTCTTGTTTAAGTCGTACAAACCAATATTCTAGATTGAGACTTTTGTCAGAATCAGAATATGAATTTGTTTGGAATGGGTTATTAAGCCGGTGATTTTTTGTACATAGCCCTTTATAATGTTCGCTTAGGGCTAAGCATTGCGAAAGGCTTTCATTAAAATGGCCCAGAAAGTTGGATAAAGACTTAACAGCTGAGTGTTGCCTCGTGGTGTTTTTTGATTGAATGGAAGTAATGGTTTCAATGGCATCCAAATATAAATGATGCATGGAATTAAACTAAAAAAATGTTAAACATTCAAATATTTGTTAATAACAAAATTAGTGGTAAAAAAATATGATAAAGCTACATGATAATATTTAATAAAAACAAGAAAAATAATATTATTAATAACAAAATAATGATAACATCAAACTAGAAATAATAAACTTTATACCATTAGATAGGGAAAATCTAAATACATTTCTTGGGAGGTATTAGTCACAAGAATGATGGATGTTTCATTTCCTTTTTCATAAATATATTTTTCAAGATCAATCTCTTTGAGGTTATATATTTTCTAAACAAAAAACAAAATTTGAGAAATTAAAAATTATACCAATTGTAATGGATAAATTGGTTTTAGTCACCCAAAAAAAATTGAAGTGATGCTTAATTAACTTGACTAAACATGGCAAAGAAAATTAGAGTAAAATTGGGGTCTTTAAAATTGAAAATCCTGTTAGTTTGTCATATAACACTTAACCAAAAGTAACATATCCTTTGTTAGTGCCCCCAAGAAAGTTAACGTTTTTTTTAGATGTCATAATAAAACTCCTTAGGGCACGTGCAAAGTGAGTTTTTATTTTCGTAAAATTTTGAAAATTCTAAAATTTTCAAAAATTTTATTTTTTTTAAAAATCTTTTATTTCAAAAAAAAGCATTTTATGTGCATAAACTGAATTTGGCAACTTTTAAAAAATTTGCGTTTTATTTCAAAATAAAATTTCTCAAAATTTTTAAATTTTCACCAAAATAAAAACTCACTAGGCACGTGCCCTTAGGAAATTATCTTATACAAGAATTCTTTGGTTAGGGCACGTGCAAATAGAATTTTTATTTTTGGAAAATTTTATTTTGTAATAAAACGCAAATTTTTATAAAGTTGCCAAATTTGGTATATGTACATAAAATGCTTTTTCTGAAATAAAATATTTTCAAAAAAATTTTGAAAAGAATAAAATTTTTTGAATTTTCAGAATTTTCAAAATTTTACGAGAATAAAAACTCACTTTGCACGTGCCCTTAAGCGTCTGCTATGTTTCATTTATATCAAAAACATAATGCTTTTGGATATTTCTCAATTTAAATTTAGTCATTTCGCTGGCTGGATATTATTTAGCTCCTGGACTATAGATAAGGTAGTTAGCTGCACATTAGCATACCATATGATTTTTGTGATACATTTATTATGGCAATAAAATTAGACCTATATCACACCCCACCTTCCTCCTGCAACTATTTAATTATCCCCCCTATCCCGGGACACCCCCAGGAAGGCAGTGTTTCAGCACAAGAATGACACAGGCCTCCTATATTTATCAGTTGTAAAATGTGCATAGTGTGATTTTCCAAAAAAATGCAGGGTCATTTCAATGTATAATGTTGGCAGATAGATGCACTTATATACAGGGCTGGGAATAAAAATAAAAGGGCTTTTTTTAACAAGTTTTAAGTTTTTTTCCCTAAATGCCCACAAACTCGTGGGCATGGCAAAAGAAAGCCCATTTTCTTGCTTAAAAAAAGGGGCATGTTTAAAAAATACCCCTTTTCTTCAAAAAAAAAACTTATAGAAGCTTTAAGAAAAAATAACCCACCCATCATTATTATATAGAAAAAATCAAAATTTTCGAAATTATTATAACAAAAATGGGCTTTTTGGGGCTCTTTTTAAGAGCCTTTTGGGGTTTTTTTGCCCTTATTCTTAGTAACGGCTTTTTTTGAATTTTTATTTTGGCCCTTTATTTATAGCTCCCTTTCTTTCTTTATGTTTTGGGGGAAAAATTGGCTTATTGTTTTCCCAGCACTGCTTATATGTATTGACAGGGGTTATAAAGTTGTTGCATAGAAAATAAACTTATAATTACAGTAATGTATATTTAATGTTAGTTGTTTGTCTTCAAAGAAAATTATATAAAAATAATAGTAAATAGACGAAAATTTGGCATTTGATTTTTTATAAGGTCTATTGGAATAAAGTCTGCACAAGTTATTTGAGCAAATTAAAAAAAGGATAAAACAAATTTTAAATACACACTCATAAAATTGCATTTATTTTGCTCATTAATAATATGTATCATTTAATAAATACCATATCGGTGTTTTGCTCCAACCATTTAGCTAGCTCAAAATCATCCCCAATTGTAAACACCATCTAAATTATTTAGGAAATGCTTATTACTTCTTGCATTGTATATGAATTATAGAAGACGTAAAATGAGGTAAGGTTATTGTTTATATCACGATACAATTTAGAGTTTTGATTAAATCCAAAACCAATTGTGCTTTGTAAATTACCTAAAATATATATTTGAAAACTATATTACCTTGAGCATGGTAGGATATTACATTAAATAAAAAATGCTCATAAGCGCAAACATCCAAGCAATTATATATCAATGAATACTATAAATAAATAAACTGTATATATACTTGATGATTATTATATAGAGCAATTATATCCCTTTTAGAATATATATTAAAGAAAGGAAACAGAATTGATTTCAAAAATATAGAGAGACTTTTTTTACTCTGAGCTCCTTTATATATTATGGTATGATAGGTTCCAAAATTTAATGAGTAAGAAGGAATCTCATTAACGTCAATATTTTTAATTTCTAGCCCATTTAAATATTGGGAGGTTAAAAAAAATATCTACATTGACATTCATATATTAATACTTCATTGGAGTAATAAAAGTCTTTTAAAAAATTAAAATTTAATCTTTGTGTGATTGAATGATATTCATAATCAGCATAAATCAAAGTGAAAGTTATATCATGATTTTTGATCTGATCGTAATGCAATGTTTCCTTAGCACATAAAATGTGAATCAAACTAAAAATAATTAAATCTTAAAATACCAATTAATAATTATTAAACATAATTTTATTTTTAATGTCATGAAGATGCCAAGCAAGAAACATTAATATTTTTAATTATGATCATACGTGTGGACTCCGGATAGAAGACCGCACGTGTTTATATTGCTATCTAAAAAAAAGCTTTAAAATATTAACCAATCAAATATTAGGCTAGTTGTCCTCTAGCTAGCCTTATATTTATTTTATGCTAACTTATCTTTGGGCTAACCTTGCTGTTATTTACCAAAAAAGGTCAAAGTACTGCAGGCTTCTATCTCCTTTAATAACGATAATTTCAAAGATAATGCATATGCCCAAAAGTTGAAGTACTGGTTTTTATGCTGCTTTTTCTTGTAACTTATTATATAACCAATAATAATTATTTTTCTCTCTCTCAGAATCGGATTCACAAATATAATTGCAATTTTATTTTTAATTAGTACTTTATTTTGTGAACCCCTTTCTTATTTATATATATTTAATTTGGCACTTATTTGTATTTTAATATAGAAATAAAACTTATCTATGTTAAATATTGTGATATTTCTCAAGATTATTAATGTTACCTTAGCAAACAATACCTCTATACAGCAATTTTGAACCATATAATGGCTTATAAATAATTATTTAAATAATTTTTTGATAGACTTTAGGGGAAGTGAGCGACTTAGGGGCCGAGTTTATTGTGACTATAGGGCCGGAACTTTATCTTAAATTAAAAGGGAAATTACCCTAAAAAGGTGACACAGGCAATTAAAGAGATTAAAACCACGTTTAGAAACCAACCCTGCAACCGTCCTATTCAATTTATGACAAAGGACACAGGTTGCAGGCAATATTAACCAATTTGCTAAAGGGCTTTTAGAAATTGCCGTTAATACTGCTAAGAACCTTGATAGCATATTGGCGTTTTTTGTCTTTCTAGAGACATTGAACCTCGGCGAAGACTACCAAGTGGGGAACAAACTATTTTTTCAAAATACGTAGACAAAACGCTTTTAAAAGAAAATTTAGATATCAACTTCCAGGCAAGACACTGACAATAATCTAAGCCGGGAGACACATTACTTATGAACAACATTATAGAAGCCAAAATGATCCGCTGTTACAAATGTATTAATAAGAGAATCCTATCAATGTAGGTATAATACAACAGGTACGGCCAGTAATTTTATACCTCCACTCAACTACTAAAATGAACCAGATAGAAGCATAATTAATAACCACTTTAAATGTTACAAATACCAAGTATTAAGACACAGTGAAAATATTTATTCTTCAAAAAGAAACCCAATTGAGGTAATATGTTACCCTACAAGCATTAAAACATCCTTGTAGAGGCCTACTTAACAACGTTAACATAACCAACCAACCGCAATAGATACCGGGTCCCCTATAACAACCATACAAATTAATTAAACATAATAAAAACAAAGATAAACAACAAAAAAAATGATTCTAAACTCGTACACGGGACATGAAGTTCGTAAATGGGCACAATTACATTAAATATAGGAACCAAAAATAAAATAATAGAGGCTGAAATATGGGTAATTAATAAAAATAGACCATCCATGGGCAAAGACCTTCTAAAACAATTTCCAGAGGTGCTCCACCTAATTTGGTGATCGGGGTTTACAACAGAACGGGCGAATCTACAGCTACAGTGCAACAACCCCTTAAACAGATGGTATGGTGGCCAAGTTTAAATCAGTTTAATCAACCGGAGGAGGAAAAAAAGGAAGAGATCCACAATAAGGACGTAATACTTTTTCTACCATTTAAAATACCAAAGGCTGACCTTTGTAGAAATGGAGGGTACCCAGAATGCAGATTTGGTTGAGCGTCACTTACCATTCAGTGCCGATAAAGCCACACTTGAAGGATACGGAGCTCCAAAAGTTTTAACTAGACAGCAGCAAAACCCACCACTTTGACAGCCTAGACCCTCATAGAAATTACCAACACGAAATTGCTATCCCATAAAAGACTCATTACTAAACTACCTTTTAGCAAGAACGTCTGCTTATGAATTGACCGGAAAAATTGACAAAAAGTTAAGGCATAGACCATGTGGCGGGTTCAAACCGCTAAGCACCACCCAGAGGAACCGGTATGGGTCAGCAATGGCAGGACCTACAAAGGTGAAATAGAATCGGGTTATGGACAGATATATCAAGTCCCCGATGAGAAGAGTCGAAGAAGGGCCCATCTGCGACAGCTGCGTCCTAGGACAGGATCAACTTAGGGAAGGATGGTTATGCCCTAAAAAAGGTTAAAGTACTTGTACTGTTTACCCCTATTGTGTGCGAATTAGCCAGTTAATTTTTTCCTTTTTAATTTTGAACAAAATCAAATTAAACAAATTTTCTGTTGCTTTTCTTTTTCTTCTCCTTTCTTTCTCCCTCTTGGCTCACAATAAAAATAAAAAAATTAAAAAAAAAAAGCGTTCCCCCCCCATCCAAAAACCACTCTTTCCTAATCCTTAATCATCAATAAAAATTAACAGACCAAAAAAATACACCCCCCTTCCAAACGCCACCCCCACCCAACCCCCCAAAATATATAGTCTTTATTAACTCTCAAGCCAATTACTAAATTATGAAATCCGTGCGATACCACAAACAAGCAACCAACAACAAACCCAAAGAAACCAAAAAAAAACCAAAATAGAGCCCACACGAACCCAACGCAAAGTAAACTTAGAAATAAAATATAAAAACAAAGATACACAACACCACGCAGAACAAAAAAACACAACACATAACCCAATGCTACAAAATTGTTTGCCCGTTTACTTGCGTTGATTCGAAATCCTTCACTTCGCTAAACCCCTAACCTCTAAATTTCTTTACTGTCAAAAACTTTATTTGTTTTAGCAAATTTGCGTTTCGTCCATTAAAGGTGTTTTGCTCTAGTTAGTCTTTAACGGCCTTTTTTCAAGTTTGCAAGACGCAAGACTATAGCCCAAGAAAGTTTACTTTTACTCTTTAGGTCCCGCAGGTTCTACCCTTTACAAATTTAGCCATTTTCTTTTAATTTTAAATCAATTTCTAATTCTTAAACACCCCCCAATTTCTTTATACCCTCTACAACCTTTTAATTCATTTGTAGCTACTTTCCATCAAAACATTTATATTTTATCCTTTTTAATATTATATTCTTTACCAAAAAACCAAAATTGCGCCCCAAAATACTAATCCAATCCCAGCCTAACACATTAATAGCCCATATCTATCCAAATTTTAAAATACCTATTTTCTTTTTATCGGAAAATTATTTCAATGATTCGTAAAATGTCTTTCCCCGTTAAATTGTACCAAAAGTTTGTTTTAAATCTTTATTTTTCCACATTTTTAAAAGTTTGAATTCATGACGTTATAGAGTCGTATCAAATAAAAATTAGTTTTACGCCCTTCAATATTTACTGTAAATATGGAATGCCGTTGGTTTTAAATTTATAAATATATATTTATCACTAAAAGTTTTAACATTATCTATTTTAGAGTTTACATTTACATTATTAATTATTTGGCATCAGTGTATCATTGACGGGGTATAGGATTGGCTGTCCCATGCCCCTCTGCCAAAATTTTGTCAGTGTCTGGTTCGTTCTATTTTTGTAAAAAAGTTCTGCTATTATGTCCCAGTCTATTAATACGCCACATTTAAAACTTGGATTGACCATTATATCGGATCTAAATTGATTGACATCTATACTTTTATTCAAAACTGTTACAATTCGGTATGTGCCAATCTGTTTACAATTATAGCACCTTCGGTTATCCTTTAATTTGTTACATTTACATAATTACATCTTCCTCACATTCCTTTTAATCCACAAGCATAACTTAATCAATTTTCCTTCGGTAGTAAAGACATAACATTTAATTCATTAGAACAGTCGGGTTCGGCTTGCTCCCCTTCTCGACAAACGTCGATCGGGTCCGGCTTTCGCCGCCCCTATTTTGTCTGTGGTCAGCAGACTATCCATTAACCGGGTGGCCAGCAGCTTGTGAATCTCTTGTTGAAGGTTCCAGTCAACTTTGATTGTTGTAATATGTCGTAGCCGAGTAAAATATAAGCCGAGTAAAATATAAATATTTATTCCATTTATTAATTATTGAACAAAATCAAAATTCAAAAGGCAAAAATCTATTCTGTTGCAATTTTCGTTTCTTTCTTCTTCTCTTTTCTTTCTCCCTCTTGTGCTATCTACTTAATAAAAATAAATAATAAATTAAAATAAATAAAAAACAGTGCTCGTGCCAGTTGGCACGACAATAATAACATTAATTTCAATGATAATCCCCGGGCAATTGCCCAAAGATTAAAGTATTGGTTTTCGCTGCTCTTTCTTACCCTGTGAACCTAAAATAGTAACAATAATAATAAACTACTAACCCCTCCATCGGATTTGGATTCACATATATAATTGTAATTTTCATTTTTTATCACTTTTAGATTTTTGTAAATCTCTTTCATATTTTTATATATTTAATTTGGCTGAATTACTTGTATTTTGGATTGGAATAAAGGACTTATATTTACTGAACTATTGGAAATATATTCAATTACGACTTAGGATCATTTCACTTACCTTAAAACCAATTACACAAATACTAAACTAATTAACCTTGACATATCTCTAGGCTGATCTAACTACCTTCTGAAACCTAACACTTTCCTGCCAGAAAAATTCAATTGTTAAACTAAATAATATAACACTGACTCAATCTGACCCTAACCCCACATGTTTGGTACTTAGATTTATGTCACTTTATTTCTTGATTAATTAGATATTACTTATTGTAACGCTGACAGTTTTTTTGGTTTATAGGTCTAATTGCTAAACTATAAATGAATGGAAGGCGTTTAGCGGGTCAATTTGTTATTGTTAAAGCGCAAATATTAAAACTTGTTATAAATTTATTATAAAAAAAACTGTGAAATTTGAAAAAAATAAATATTTATAAAATATTTTTTGCTAAACAATTTACTCAAAGGCCATGACTAAAAAAATAAGTATAAAAACACTTGAGTCATGGTTACACAAATGCATATTGCAATAACGTTTCGGAATAAAACGCGTAACATTTTGATAGATGTGAAGGCTAATTGTTTTTAATGAAAAATCATACCATAACAACGCCTTCACATAAGCTTAAACATTTTAAGTGTGAAGATATTTATAAGAAATATATATTTTAAACACTTTTAGCAGAATTATTTTCCTAAAATGTAAATTTATTTATATTCTATTGTATAAAAACACCATTAAACAAAAATATGACAATACTTGTTATAGGCAATAAATACATATTTTGTCGTTAATTTAAACCTGGCATGTAATGGCCAATTTTATTTCAAAAAAAAAAATTGCTCAAAGAATATCGATAGTAAAACGTAGGTAGCTTTTCAATTAATAATAATTCCAAAATATTCTCTTCTTTCCTGGCCCAATTCCATTTGCACCTTTTAAAAATAAAATAATTAAAATTTTTATGTGAGATATTCTAATTTTAAATTAAACACCAGGTTGAAAAATTTTTGTAAATAAATTTAAAAGATTTGTTTCTAATATAAAGCATGTTTATAAAATGCAATCCTTATAATTGCTAGCACTCAAAATACTTTTTATAAAATAAAAGTATTTGAAAATGAATAAAAAAAATTATATATAATTTTTAGAATGGCTACGGTTAGCGAAAAAAAAAGTTTTGAAAAAAAAAATTGAGCTCATTTGATTAACATTAAGGTGGCTAGTAAAAAAAATTTAAGAAATTAAACATTCAAAAACAAATTTGTTAGGCACATCAACTACATAAATTCTCATTGATACTAGCCGTTAAAATATTTAAAAAAATATTTTTTTTACAATTTTCAACTAAGTATTAGCTGCAGCCAGTATTTAAATTAAAAAAATCCTCAAATATATATAGGCTCATTAATAATCAATAAATTTTCATTGTAAAAAGGTTACTTATTACTACCGTGACTGGCTTGACATATATTTAGAATAAAAAAATTAGGGAAATTTAAAATTTAATTTAAAAATTCTTTTTTTTTTTAATTACATGAATAGATCGTTAGAGAGAAAATTTTGGGGCGGAAGAGAGGGTTGATATATTTGATGAACGAAATTTTTGCATTTTATTTTTGGAGACACATAAGAATTTTTTTGTTAATTTTTTTAGTGTTGCTCAAACTAATTAATCCTTAAATTTACGCATTTTTAATTTAAGAGGAGTATTTAAGCCCCTGTAGACCCATCCCTACAGCCCTAACCATATTTTATATAATATTTTTTTTTAATCTCATTTTGTAAATTATTAAAATCTCATTTTGTAATTAATTAAAAAGTTATTTTATTTCAAGTATTTTTGATAAATCATGCAATTTGGCAATGATTTATGGTAATTTTTTATAGAAATTATACTATGCATGTTGAGATTCAGTTAGTTAGGGGTCAATTTACTAAACGATTTTTAATGCATAAGACCGTGTGTTACACTTTTTTTATTTCTCTAAAAACAAGGCTGATCGAACTATATATTCATTTAAAACAGCGTGTTTTTTTTATTGTTAAAGAATATGAGTTTTTAATATTTTTTAGAAAAATCAATTTTATATTTTTCTAAATTATATACAATACTTCTTCTTCTGAAGGGGACGGTTGTACTCATGTTTGTTCCGGCACTACCGGCCAGATTGTCAATAGTTCTGGTTCTAGTATTTGTCCTGGTCATAGTACTAAAATCATTAAAAACATATTAATTGTTATGTCTCACTGGGTGCGTTCAGAGTTAAATCATTTTACAAAAAAATTAAAAATCCTAAAAATACAATTTTTTCTAAACTTTTTAAATTACATGAATAGGATTGGGAACTTTGTGTAAGGCTTACAAACAAAATTTTAACCTTTTTACAACTTCAAACGTGCCCTATAACACAGCTCCACATATTTTTGAAAGTCATGGGCTAACTAAAGATATTAAACCGGCCATCTTAGATTTTCAAATTCGTTTACCGTTTTTTTTAATCAAACTTAGTAAGTCGGCTATTAACATTTAAAATTAAAAAAAAATGTCAAAAAAAAACAAAAAAGATATAAACAAAAAATTTTTTTTTTCAATATTCACAAAAGTTAGTAAATTTAAACTTCAAATAATATTCTTATTATAACGATAATATGTCGTGGCATATTTAAGTTTGGATGCGAAATATTTTGTATTATATATCTGATGTGAGAGCTTGATATACTTAAAAATTTTAATTCTTATGAGATAATAAACATAAGTTACAAGGAATATTTATATAAAAAAAATTTATTATTTTTTTTTAGATTATTATCAATCTGTCAATTTGGTCAAAAAAGGTCATTTTTTTGATATGACGGATTTTAAGCAGCCGAAGGCGGAAAAACAACGAAACACGAAAAATATATATCAGAGTAGGCCATCATGGGGATGTATGCTTGTATGTTTTTATAAACTTATTTTTCCTCACATTGATATTTGTTGACCTGGGTAATAAATAAAAAAAATGCATGTAAAATTTTTGATTTTCGCCGAAAAGAAGGCCGTATTGCGCTGGTGTTGCCCAATCTATTACGCTTTAAACGCGTTCTATCTATCGCGCCAAGGCAATCATGCAAATTGCCTTACAACCCTAATACAGGTGCTTGCTTTTAAACTCATTTTATCGGAAAAATTAAAAAAGGACATGGCAATAGGCTATTTATATGAGTTAATAGAAACATAGATATTTTTTATATAATTTTAATAAGTCCTGTTTTCTTTTCGCGTTCCCTTTTATTTATTAAATAAATCGTTGAATTATTATAGGAGAAAATATCTGTATCTATTTTAAAACGGAAAATGCGCAAATACTTTGCATTTTTGCCCATATTAACAATAAAACATAAGGGTGCGTTAGATGTTGAGTTAATAAAAAAATGATAAAAATTCTATTTAAAAATTTCTAAATAAACGCGTCTTATTATATATAAAAATTCAAAAAAATTTAAAGTCAAACAAATACACAATTACATTTTTTGTGATGTTTTAATTCTGAATTATAAGTTTCAATTACATATATAAGTTAAAAAAAGAAATATTCCTAAAGCCTAGCACATTACAATAATAGTTAATGCGGTCGCAGCCGAGTAACATATACGCTTAGATCGATTTAATTTATATCCAAATTTGTTAATTTAAAATACAAAAAATAGTTACTTTATTTGGTTAAATTATTATCTAAAATTATAACTTAGCCAATAATTATTTCTGTAAAACTTCTATTTATTTAATTACAATTTTTTTTTTTAAAAATAAAAACCAACCCAAAAAAATATGTAATAATATCAGTTCAGTCATTAAGCTTGTTTAGTATTTGTGGTGACCGCCCACATATTTCAAAATCATTTTTCTAAAAGCCTAGGCTAAAAACCAATGTCAACGACGTGTGTTGAATCTTATTTAACTCTGCGGGGCCACTCGCTGTAGGAAGCAATGGCCTGACGGGTAAGCCACCCCCTTGCGAAAAAAATTTGGGAATTAATTAATTATAGCTTATCAGCTAACTTTATATGTAAATATTTAAGCAAATGAGCTTAAAATAAAAAATAGTGTAAAATTATCTAAGTTTATGCGAAAATAAAGAGGTTAAAATAAAGAAAAGGTGGGTGCAGCCAGGTTAAATATAATAAATTTTTTTAGCCTAGTCTAATAATATCTTTGTCGCTAATGGGCATTGGGAGATGGATGAATTAAAAATGCACTTATATTAACATTAAAAATGTTGTTAATTTTAGCATTTAATTAATTGAGAATGTTTTCATAGGGGCAGGGATTTGAAGTATGAATACTTACATACACTAAATATAACATCGAAAATGTTCTCTTATACCAATAATATGTATACGGGCATTGCGAGCTTCCGGGTATTCAAAAGACATAGGTTGGGACTAGTGGCGAAGAGGGGAGAATGATAAAGGGGAAGAGAAATTAAAAATGCTATTAACGACCGACTAGATGCTAAATATATGGGACTAATTACACTGGATAAAAAGTTATTTAAAAAATTAAATGCCTTTAATTCTCTTATTGTTACGATGCAAACTGAGATACCATGCAAATCCCATCAGTACTGCGCTATACCCAAACGGTGCTATAAAGCTTTGTATTCAAATATAGTTTAGAGTTTTTTATATAATAGATCTTTTTCTCTTCAAATAAATATCATTAGATCACATGCTATTTCTTTATTAGTACTTATCTCCCTAAATCACTATGACACCGCCAAAAAAGAAGAGTAATTTAGTGATAGATATCTGATACATTGTAACACGAAGATGGGTCTATCAAAAAGAACACGCTATCCAAATGTCCTTTTATTCCATTAAGTTTGTAACAAAGTTTAAAAAATTAACAAACCCGATAATATTAAAGAGCATTTCATAAAATACATTCAAAGGTAATTGGCAATATCCAGGGGAATTCCACAACGTCATCAATAAAATTCATTAGAACTAAGAGCAGCAAAAAATAGAAAGGTGCGCAGATTAAAATTTAAAGGGCAAAAAAATTCGTTAAGCGCGCTTTGTCTTGCCCAATATAACTATTTTAAATACCCAAAAATGAATAACCTTTAAAACTAGAAAATCTAAAAAGTAAATTCTTTGATTGGGTAACTATCTGATATAAAACTGTATTCAATATCCTTTTAGGGTACTCCTTATTCAAGTATAATTATTATAGCACAGGTTAACAAATATCTATGGCACAACCGTGGATTTTATGAAAACATAAAAGAATATATCCCCGCCTTATCGCATATGTATATTTCGTTTTTATTAGTTACTTCCGGCCTTGGCTTCTTACATCTGTCTACAAAAAAATGGCCTTTTTTGACCAAATTGACAGAAGAAAACCGTAGAAAAAATTAAATAACTTTTTTTTGATAGGGCGCATTCAGACTCAGTTCGTTTTTTTTTTTAATTTTAAAACTTTTAAAATTTTTACTTTTTGACATTGAACGCTTTTTTACAAAAAGTCGCCAATTTTTGTTATTAGTATTTAAATAGTTTTTCTAAAAGAAAATTTTTAAAATTTTTGAAAAAAAAAATATAAAATTTTAAAAAATTTTAAATTTTTTAAAAATTTGAAAAGAGTCTGAACTTGCCCATATAAAAATTCTTTGTAACTCATATTTATCATATCAAATAATGAGAAATAAAATTTTTTAGTATATCAAGCTATTACATCAGCATTTGAAACAAAATATTTTGCGTCACTTAAATACGACACGATATATTATCGGTTTTAATAAAAATTTTATTAAAATTTAAATTTAATAGTTTAGCCGTTGTAAATATGCAAAAAAAAATTTCAATTTTTGTTTGTAAATCTTTTTTGTTTTTTTGGATTTTTTTTTCAATGTTTGTAGCTTAACTAAGTTTTGTTAAAAAAAAGGTAAACGAATTTGAAATTCCCAAAGACAGGTTTGATCTCCGTAGTTAGCTCATGATTCTGAAAAATTTGTTGACCTGTGTAGTAAATAAAATTTATTTACCAGTCAAGTAAAAGGGCCCAAATTGAAAAAACGAACCCCTATTACGAAATATTTGCTAGATTACACAGGTCAACAATTTTTTTAAATTAATGAGCTAACTAATTGCCATCGCAAGGATTTTCAAATCCGTTTACCGTTTTTCTAATCAAATTAAGTATGTTTGCTATAAACATTGAAAATTTTAGAAAAAATGTCATAAAAAACAAAAAAGATTCAAACACAAATTAATTGATTTTTATTTTGCTTACAACAGCTATAATAAATTCAAACTTCAAAAAAATGTTTATTAATAACCGATAATATATTGTGTCGTATAGCTTGGACGCGAAATATTTTTATTATCTAAATGCCTATGTAAGAACTTGCTTGATATACAAAAAAAATGTTTCATTATTTGAGAGGATAAATATAAGTCACAGGGAATTTTTATTTGTAAAAAAAATTAATTTTTCTTTTTAAGGTATTCTTGAGGTCGCAAAATCTGTCAATTTTGTCAAAAAAACCATTTTCAATATGGACGGATCTGCGAAGGTGGAAGAAACTCGGAACACGCAAAATATGTACAAGATAAGGCCAGCATGGGAATGTGTGCTTTTATATTTTTATCAACTTATTTTTACTGACATTGATATGTTGACCTGTGTTATAAGAAGGTAATCAGTTTCGTTATAATGGAAAAACATGGTAAAAAAAATTTTCCGACATTTTCTGGGAATGGTTTTATATGGTTGTAACATCTTAACACGATTATATTTAAGAGACAACAGATAACCTATCGCAATAAATGAAAAGACAGAAGGCAGCTATCAAATATGAAGGTAATATAAAAACAGGCAATATACCCCGAAAATAAGGATCCATTAAAGACGCTAAAATTTCTATGGACAGGTTAAGTAAGTGACACGATGACAAGTTTGTCTATGAACAAATATCAAAGGATGTTGTAATTTTTTTGTAACCCAGAGCGGAACTAACTGCATTCTCACAGGTCGAAAAATCAATCAATTATTATGGTACTGAATGAACATGCCTAATCTCATATATTTTTTCCTTATGAGTTTCTTTAGACTTCGGCTTTTTTTTAGATGTAAATCAAAAACGTGTCAAAATTTGACTAATGACTAATTTTGCGATCTAAAGATAAAAATTAAAAAACAAATTTATATTTAATTTAATTGTAACTTATTTTTAACCTTAAATAGAGAAATAAATTTCAATTGAATTTACAAATTAAACTGTTTTGAATATAAAAATATTTTTTTGAAATATTTTTGTTTTAAATTTTTTATGTTTTTTAATGTTGATGGCTGGCTTATTAAGTTTGATAAGAAATATAAATGAATAATATTACCCTAGAATAAAATTTAGCTTATAACGCTCAAAAAATTGTTCACTTTGCTTAATAGAATCTAAAAAATACCTTTTCAATAAAAAAAAATATTTTTTATGTTAATTTTACTTTACTAAAAACGTCAACCATAAATATTTGTTCTATGTAAAATATTTGATAAAAGATCGACAAAACGTCAACCAAAATATTTGTTCTATGTAAAATATGTGATAAAAGATCGACTAGACGTCCACCAAAATATTTGTTCTATGTAAAATATGTGATAAATCGACAAAACGTCAACCAAAACATTTGTTCTATGTAAAATATGTGATAAAAGATCGACATACGTAGTGGTGGTCGTCGTAGTGGTGGTAGTAGTCGTTCTCGTAGTAGTACTAGTTGTGGTCGTCGTAGTGGTGGTAGTCGTCGTTCTCGTAGTAGTACTAGTTGTGGTCGTCGTAGTGGTGGTAGTAGTCGTTCTCGTAGTAGTACAAGTTGTGGTCGTCGTAGTGGTGGTAGTAGTCGTTCTCGTAGTAGTAGTAATTGTGGTCGTCGTCCTAGTAGTCGGTGTCGTCGTCATAGTAGTCGGTGTTGTCGTCGTAGTAGTAGTAGTTGTAGTCGTCGTCGTTGTAGTAGTAACAGTAGTAGTAGTTGTAATCGTCGTCGTTGTAGTAGTAACAGTAGTAGTAGTTGTAGTCGTCGTTGTCGTCGTCGTAGTAGTAGTCGTTGTCGTCGTCGTAGTAGTAGTCGTTGTCGTCGTCGTAGTCGTTGTCGTGGTAGTTGTAGTCGTCGTGGTAGTAGTACTAGTTGTAGTAGTAGTCGTCGTAGTAGTCGTTGTAGTAGTAGTAGTAGTCGTTGTAGTAGTAGTAGTCGTTGTAGTAGTAGTAGTAGTAGTCGTTGTAGTAGTAGTAGTAGTAGTAGTAGTAGTAGTAGTAGTTGTAGTAGTAGTAGTAGTAGTAGTAGTAGTAGTAGTAGTAGTAGTAGTAGTAGTAGTAGTAGTAGTAGTAGTAGTAGTAGTAGTAGTAGTAGTAGTAGTAGTTGTAGTAGTAGTCGTTGTAGTAGTAGTAGTAGTAGTCGTTGTAGTAGTAGTAGTAGTCGTTGTAGTAGTAGTTGTAGTCGTCGTCGTAGTAGTAGTCGTTGTCGTCGTCGTAGTAGTAGTCGTTGTCGTAGTAGTAGTCGTTGTCGTAGTAGTAGTCGTTGTCGTGGTAGTTGTAGTCGTCGTCGTGGTAGTAGTACTAGTTGTAGTAGTAGTCGTCGTAGTAGTCGTTGTAGTAGTAGTCGTTGTAGTAGTAGTAGTCGTTGTAGTAGTAGTAGTCGTTGTAGTAGTAGTAGTAGTAGTAGTAGTAGTAGTAGTAGTAGTAGTAGTAGTAGTAGTAGTAGTAGTAGTAGTAGTAGTAGTAGTAGTAGTAGTAGTAGTAGTAGTAGTAGTCGTTGTAGTAGTAGTTGTAGTTGTCGTCGTAGTAGTAGTTGTTGTCGTCGTCGTAGTAGTAGTCGTTGTCGTAGTAGTAGTCGTTGTCGTGGTAGTTGTAGTCGTCGTCGTGGTAGTAGTACTAGTTGTAGTAGTAGTAGTTGTCGTAGTAGTAGTAGTTGTCGTAGTAGTAGTAGTTGTCGTCGTAGTAGTAGTAGTAGTAGTTGTCGTCGTAGTAGTAGTAGTAGTAGTTGTCGTCGTAGTAGTAGTAGTAGTAGTAGTAGTAGTAGTAGTAGTAGTAGTAGTAGTAGTAGTAGTAGTAGTAGTAGTAGTAGTAGTAGTAGTAGTAGTAGTAGTAGTAGTAGTAGTAGTAGTAGTAGTAGTAGTAGTAGTAGTAGTAGTAGTAGTAGTAGTAGTAGTAGTAGTAGTAGTAGTAGTCGTTGTAGTAGTAGTAGTAGTCGTTGTAGTAGTAGTAGTAGTCGTTGTAGTAGTAGTAGTAGTCGTTGTAGTAGTAGTTGTAGTTGTCGTCGTAGTAGTTGTAGTCGTCGTAGTAGTTGTAGTAGAAGTAGTCGTTGTAGTCGTCGTCGAAGTAGTAGTAGTCGTCGTCGTAGTAGCAGTCGTTGTCGTCGTCGTACTAGTAGTCGTCGTAGTAGTTGTCGTCGTCGTAGTCGTTGTCGTCGTCGTAGTAGAAGTCGTAGTAGTAGTCGTCGTCGTAGTAGTAGTCGTCGTCGTTGTGGTAGTAGAAGTAGTACTAATTTAACACAGGTCAACAAATATTTATGTCAGAAACGTGAATTTTATGAAAACATAAAAGAATGCATCTCCACGATAGCCTAATCTCATATACTCGTTTTCCTTAGTTTTCCGTCTTTGTCTCTTTAGATCCCTCTATAATGAAAAATGGCCTTTTTTGACCAAATTTACAGATCTAAATATACCCTAAATAAAAATTTAAAAATCTTTTTACATATAAAATCCCTTGTAACTTATGTTTTTAAATAAATATTGGGAAAAATTAATTTTGTGAAAACTAAATATTTTGAAAGAAACAAGTTTTCAATTATTTGTAACGCGAATGCGATTTAACATATCAAAGAATGATAATTAATTTGGTAAAAACTAAATATTTTTAGAAACAAGTTTTTAATCCTTTGTAACGCGAATCTACAGTGATATCCATACGGACCCCAAATTAAAACCTCTATAACATCAAGAGTTAAAAGCTATAATCTTTATTTTTTTATTATTTTGAAAAATACGTGCTTTTTTAATATAAGTTATTTATTGAATAAAGCAAATAATAATGCAAATTTTAATTGACACAAAATAGACAATCTAAAAAATTGAAATTTTATTTTTCTATAATTAAATAAATCATGTCGCTAAATTAAAGGTATCAATAATATTTATTAAATCGTGGTTGTAAGTTTAATAGAACATTTAATGAAAGATTCATACACAATTTTAACGAAAAATTATCTTTGGCTCTTATTCACCTTAAAAACTAGATATTTTATAAAGAAAAAAATAATTTTTATCATTATACACAACAAACATTTTATATAGTTTTCATGTAAAACTATTCTAATAAGTTGCAATTTCAGTTTAAATTTAAATTAAGGCAATATCTTTGTGTTTAACATTGAAATTTGGAGTCCATGGACCCCAACAGAATTTCTACAGTTTCGCCTTACTAAATTAGTTGTCTACACCTGCTTAAAATACAACTTTTTTTTAGTAAATGTGAACTTCGATAGGGATTACTGACCAGTGAAGTTCATAAATTAAATAATATTGCAATTTCAGTAACCCGACTCTTTATAGTTCTTTGTTTAAGATGGCTAAAACTATGGCATTCACATAATGTAAATAGGACAATATTCCTGTAGAAAAAAACGAAAAAGGGGTTATAACAGGGCTAGTTAAAATTAATTATAATTAACACATTTGCTAACTTCTGCTTTATATTTTAAAATAAATATTATAGATATTAAGCTTAATGGCAAAAGTGAGGGGAAAAATTTTTTATTTGTTCCAATCCCGAGCTACACCAGAATCGAAGAGAGTCAAATCTGGTGCCCCTTGTTATTCTCAAAAATTACAGGGTTTAATGGTGTCTTATATTTTTAAATTAGCCCCTAAGTCTAGTTAAACCAAGCAAATTTTCTTATGGCTAGCATTTTAGAATGACACTGTCATAACCTAAATCCCCTTTTTTTAAGGTTACGACTATGCAAATAGTTATAATTAAAGATTCGCTCTCAACACTAAAACCCTGACCATTAGATAACACAGGTCAACAAATTTTTAAGAGTTATGCTAACTAGGGAAATTAAATCTGCCATCTTAGAATTTTTCAAAGTTGTTCACCGTTTTTTCTAATTAAACTTAGTTAGCTATAAACATTGATAATTTATCAAAAAAAAAGGCCAAAAAAACAAAAAAGATACAAAACTATAATAAATTGGATTTTTTTTAGCATATTAAACAGCTAAACTTTTAAATTCAAACTCTAAATTAAACTTTATTAAAAACCGATAATATGTTGTGTCCTATTTGTTTGGACGCAAAATATTTCGTACTATCAAAATGCTGTTGTAAGAATGATATACTAATTTTATTTCTCATTATTTGATATAATAAAAGTTACAAGGGATTTTTATATGAAAAAAAGAATCATAAATTTTTTCTTTTTAGGGTTTCCTCAATCGGTCAATTTGGTCAAAAAGGCCATTTTTTTGATATGAACGGATGTAAGGAGCTAAGGCCGGAAGAAACTAAGAAAAGCGAATTATATATATAGATAAGGCCATCATGGGGATAATTTCTTCTACGTTTTCATATAATTTACGGTTGTGCCATTGATATTTGTAAATAGAAAAATTATCAAAATATTTTATTTGGAAGAAGGAATGGTATTACAAGAGAATTATAAGTAAACCATAAGTTTGCATTAATATTTCGTATGAACGCATTAAAACCACGTTTTAGTTCCGACCCAAAAATATAACCAGAGACTTATATACGGACGGCAGCTCCTAACTTTTTGGGAGAGATTTTGTTAAGACTAATGGCGTCTTGAATAAATCTACCACTATATATAATTGTATATTAACTTAAATCTGCCATAAAAACCGTTTGGTCAAGGCCATTTTAGCTTAATTATATTCGATGGAGAACGGCCTGTATTTACAAATTCTTCATCATTAATTAAAAACAAATAACGAAGAACAGAATTCGGACAACTTTATGTATCATTTATGGCAAATTGTCAAGATTTTTGTGTTTGTTACAAATATGAAATTAGAATTTTCGCAATGCCTCCCATTTTATTTTGATATTTCATTTTATAAAACCTAAAGATGGAAACAAAAGTTTAAAAACATAAAGTGATTAATAATTACGTAAGGCGTTTAAAAATTTAATTTTTACACTTCTTAAATAGTTTTCGTCATTAAATCCGTTGTATGAACTTATATAACTTGAAAAATATTTGATAAGTTTTAGTAAAAAAAAATGTTTTTTTACTCTAGATAGTGTAATATATTTATTTTAAGAATTTATGTGAATATATGGACTAAACCCAACTACATTGGAGGAATTGAGAGAAAACAAAACATGGGATTATCGCAAGAAAGTTCTCTAGATTGCCCTTTAAAATGTTCAGTGCAATTATAATCAACATACGTCGATGTGCTGGTCGTGGTACTAGTAGTAGTACTGGTAGTAGAGGTTGTTGTTGTAGAGGTAGTGGTAAAAGTTGTTGTCCTACAGACATATGAAATATTCTTTTTAAGTATTTATATTAGGCGATTACTTAATGTTTAATTCCATTTAGCAGGGTCCGCTCTTTAAAAAAAGAAATATTAAATTTTGAGATGCTTAATGCAGGTAAAACTTTAAATAGAGGTCAAATTGGGCCGTGATTTCTGGGAATTAAAGTTATGTTTTGTTCTAATTTTTAACCTGAAGCCCGTTTAAATGGGTTAAAAAAAATGACAATACTTAAACGGGTGGCTGTTTAAACTCTCCTTTTTATACAAAAAAGGCATGAGATATAGGCTTGATTTTATCATTAACTTATTTTGATTTAAAAAGTTTGTCTTAATGTTACAAGAAAAGTTATTAGTCGCCATATTCAATATGCATATGCAAGGAATATTAATTCTAATTAACATCCTAAGAATATATATAAAGATAATTTGATTAGAGTTTAAACCAGGCCATGATATTCCGGTCCAGCCCTTTCGACATATTTTTTTTAGCTTGGCCCGGCCCGGCCTAAATCATTATATTTGACCTGAAAATTAAGTTACCAGCCAAAATTTTTGCTTTAAATTCATCAATAAAACAATGAGTTTAAAAGTTATACCCTTCATCATGTAACAATAAATTTTTTATTTTTAGTATAATAACTTAATAAAATAAGGCAAAATAAGATTTAAAAAAACGGCTAAGCAATTCTTTTTCCTAATTCAGGCCGGGCAGCCGAGTCAGTTCTAAATATCGGCACCCAGCCTGTTTTTTGGGCGGGCTTTTGAGTCCCAACTTTTATCTCTAATTTAGATGTATATAAAGTTATAATGATATCTTTTTTTAACATGTTACATGTCAACAAATTTCAATTACACA
This sequence comes from Acutogordius australiensis, assembly GCA_030555515.1. NCBI lineage: Eukaryota > Metazoa > Nematomorpha > Gordioida > Gordea > Gordiidae > Acutogordius > Acutogordius australiensis. The sequence goes on from CM060244.1 coordinate 10,820,326, forward strand.
ACCGTGAATTTTATAAAAACATAAAAAAATTTATCCCCATGATGGCCTTATTTCATATATATATTTGGTTTTTCTTATTCCGGTTTCGGCTCCTTACATCCTTCAATATCAAAAAAATGGTCTTTTTTTTACCAAATTGACAGATACCCTAAAAAGAAAAAATTTAATTTTTTTTCCCTTGTAACTTATATATATAAATGAGAAATAAAGGTTTGTAATGTATCAAGCTCTTACGTCAGCATTTATATAATACAAAATATTCCGCGTCCAAACTTATATACGACACTATATATTATCGGTTTTTAATAAAAATTTTATTTAAAGATAGAATTTAACACTTAAGCTGTTGTAAAAATGCAAAAAATTTTTTATAATTTATTTTTGTTTTTGAATCCTTTTTGTTTTTTTGGCATATTTTCTAAAATTTTTAATGTTTATAGCTGACCAACTAGAAAAAACGGTAAACAAATTTAACCCCTAAGATGGCAGGTCTGATTTCCTAGTTAGCTCATAACTCTCAAAAATTTGTTGACCTGCGAGGTAGAGCCATAATACAGTAAAGGAAAAAAAACAATAAGTAAATTTGTATGTTAATATATACAACAAATTATTTGGTATGTAGATTATGTTATAAGCTCGATATTTTGTTAAATTTATAAACAGGTATAATCATATAGTTGAAAAAGGTTTGAAGTATTAAAAGTAACTTATTTATTAAAAAATCTATGGGGGCAAAAGAACAAATTTTATAAATAAAAAATTTATGTTTTTTTTAAAAAACAGTTTAAAGTTTAATATAGCAAATATAATAAAGAATGACCATATTGTTCTATTCTATTACATGGAAGGTTTTTAAACTTTATCTCAAACGCTGTGTCTAAAGTTTTCCCTATACCCTTTCCCAACTATGGGTACATACCCGCCTAGGGATTTTAGTCAGAGCATGTAATATTGCTTCCGGGCTAAATATTGAGATTCGATCCCACGCTGAAAGATTTTTAATGAGTCCTCATTTTATGGATAACGTTTAAAGCTTGCTTAGTAGGCCACTAGGTAGTTTCAAAGTGATTATGCATGTGTTTTTCAAAAAAAAAATGTCATCGAGGAGCAACTTTCACCAGACCTCGTGCTTATAGGTTTGGAATTTTTGCATTGAGCTAAACTGAGCCGATTTCACATATATGAAGAGGCGATACAAGAATAAATATAAAAATCGGGCAATTACACTGTGACTGGAGCTGTGCTTGGCATGGTAAAGTTCGAACGTGGTGGTTTAATCATAGATTTATCCGAAAAAATTATGTACCCCAAGAGACATTTGGCGGTCGTTCTAACCATCTACAATATAAAATTACTGGTTAATAATGGGTTAATAACAATAAAATATACACAAAAATATTTCTTTATATTTAAAAAAAATTATTAAAGCATGAGAACTTAAATACCCTAAATTTTTTAAGAGTTAGTTTTTGATTCGAGGATGCACAAAACAAACAAAATTTTTTTAATTGATATGCTTGGCCCTAAATTTGTTCCGAACGCTTTTTGTATTTTTAAAAAAATATCATTTGTTAGGCGAGGTTTTAAAATGGATACGTTATTTCAAGGTGAGTAGTTTGTGTACTTGCTTCTTTTGCGAGAAGAAATATGGACCACAAACAGGTTTATAACACAGTTTAAATAATTGAGAGTTATGAGCTAAATAAAGAGATCAAACCTGCCATATTAGGCTTTTTCAATTCCGTTTATTTTCAAAATAAACTTTATAAGTCAGCTATAAACATTTAAAATTATTGGGAAAATGTTAAAAAAAATAAAAAAGAGAGAAAAACAAAAATATATAGAAAAATAATGTTTTTGTATTTAAAACAATTAAACTGTTAAATTCAAATTATATTTTCTTAAAAAATCGATAATAAGTTGGGTCATTTTTAGGTTGGGGCGCCCAATATATTGGAAAATCTAAATTGATTTAAGAGCTCGTTATACTTAAATTTTATAACTCATTATTTGATATTTAAAATATAATTTATAAGGAATTTAATATGAAAAAAAAATTCTTAATTATTTTTTTAGGGTAGGTGGCATCTGTCATTTGATCAAAAAAGGCCGTTTTTCGACTGACCTAAGGAGCCGAAGGCGGAAGAAACTAAGCAAAACGGAAAATATATATGAGAGAAGGCCATCGTATGATTAAGCGTTTCAGTTTCAAAACTTTTTTTTGACATTGATATTAGTCGACCTGTGCAATCTGCCTACTTATTAATCAATTATAAACAACTACCATTTGTTCTTTTTTCCAAGCGTCATTAACATCAAAAATAAAAAATTCATATGACTATGTGGTACATGCAACGATTCACGGGTTGAATTTGAAATAAACAGTTTAGCTGTTATATGTACATATTAAATAATTTTTTGTCAATATTTTTTAGATTTTTGTTTGTAATGTATATAAAAGGCTTACATCACCATATAAACTCTAAATGATAGAAGCCTTAATCGAAATAATCAGTTTATGTATATAAATAATTTTTCAAGCTGTGTTGTCAATAAGTAGTTGTCTCGTCCCAAAGCCTTTAGTTTAAAAATACTATTTTGTAGAAATTATAAAATCTACTCTACTTCCTTTTATATTGGGGAACCTTCAAGTTATTATTTTACCAATAGAATTTTTTTTCTATTTCTCCTAATTACAAAAATAATATTTAAACTTTTATAGACTTAATAAAATAATTTGTTAATAATAATTTTGTTAAATATCTTTTAGAACGTTTTGTAAAATATAAATGACTTCCTCTCATTTAAATACATAGAAAAACTAAATATCATATTTTTGCGAAAAAAAATAAAATTCGCTTTATTTTGAAATATCTAAACAATATTCAATAATTGTTTTGGTCACAATCTCCATAATCCAATCTTCAGAATGTTTGGATAAATTAAAGCCCTGTTTGGACCTAAAGTTTTATAACCAATATTTTTTCTTACCTTATTAAATAAACACATGCAATCTATACTTGAAACGATATGGGATCTGTTATGCCAGGATTTCGATTACGAACTTGAAAGAGGTAAAAACGGTATTTCCCGAAATTTGACTGAAAGCTTACGAAAATCTCCAGGTTATTTACATCATAATAGCCCGCCAGCGTGTCCGCGTCTAAGCTAGTTGCCGACCACCCTGGAATTCTCACACCTAAGATTTATAAGTGCATACATCAAAAACTAGCAAACATTAGAGAGGTCAACAAATTTTTGAGATTTATGAGCTAAGATTAAACCGGCCATCATAGGGATTATCTAATCCGATTACTGTTATTTATAATCAAATTTAGTAATTCAGCTCTTAACATTGAAAATTTAAAAAATAAATAAAAAGATTCAAAAACATAAAAATTTGAATTTTTTTATCGCAAATTTTACAACAGAAAAACTGTTGAATTCAAACTTCAGATAATATTTTTTTAACCCGATAATATATCGTGTCGTAATTAAGTTTTGCGAAATATTCTGTGTTATTTAAATGCTGATGTAAGAACTTGATATACCACAAAAATTTATTTCTCTTTATTTGGGATGATAAATATAAGTTACAAGGGATTTTTATATAAAAAAATTCATAAATTTTTTCTTTACAGGGTATTCTCGAGGTCGCAAAATTTGTCAATTTGGTCAAAGCCATTTTTCGATATAGACGGATTTAAGGAGCCAAAGGCGGAAGGAACTACGAAAAAAGGAGAATAAAAAGATAAGGATTATTGGGATGTATGCTTAAATGTTTTCATCTTATTTTTGACATTGATATTTGTTGACCTGTAAAAGACATCTCCTTCTTGTTTAAAATTTGGTTTGCGGTGGATATAATGGACTATACATTTTTTAATCTTAAATATATTCAAATTTCGCAGGTCTAGATGGTGAAGGTTTAATCAAGTTTGTGAAATTTTTAGTAATTTACCTTATTACCTTATAAGGTTTTTCCTCATGCCCTACGTGTCTTAGAAAGTCAAAAAAGTGTAAAATTGACAAAAGTTGTTGATTTTGCGACCTCAAAATCCTTAAAATTTAAAAATAAATATTCCAAATTAAAGTCAGGTGTAACTTTTTTCTGTTAAAATTGAATTACACTGGACAGCTCCATTGGACATTCCTAACATCATTTTGTTGGTTTTTGGTAAGTTATGGGTGATCAATAAATTAGAATTGAAATGCCTCAGATTTTTAGTTATTCGGTGTCAAAGGTTTAATTTTGGGGTATTTTGGGTTACATAAACCTTGGTAAAAAAGAAAAATATATTTAGAAAACAAAATTTATTAACGTAAGGGGTTTAATTTTTTAAATATTTAATTTTTTTTTATTTTCATAAAATTAGTGGTTTTCGTCATGTTGATCCTAAATAACCTGAAAGTAAATTGTTAATAATTTCAGGTAATAACCCTTTTTAAATATGTTTTTTATAAGGAATCTGAATATGATTAGATTTTTTGGAAAATAAAATTAAAGAAATTTTGTAGTTTTTTTGAATTGGAGTTAAAAAAATTGGAGGATTGGGAAAAAAACTAAACCAATATCGTTATCGCAAAATTCTCTACAAAACCCTCAAAAAATCGTTAAAGTTGTTTTTTTTTGTTGTCCAGTGTTATTTAAGCTTCAATATCTATTCATTATTTTTGCACCTCAACTTTTTTATGGCACCCTATTTTATTGGGTTAAGCTAAAATAATATATTGAAATTTACAGTATAGCTGTTTTATTTAATTAGTCTTGGAATTTTAAACATTCTCTTTTTCACAAAGTTTTACAAAAAAACGGCATACGATATTACATACCCGAATAGATTAATGTGTTTAATTACACTGAACAATAAAATTAAAAAGACCTCGGGCATCATTTATGGCACTGTTTTTGGTCAAGTGTTTGGTGATTATTACAAATATATGAATATTAGCCAATGTCGGATTTTAAGTTATTCGGTGTCAAAAATGCGATCCTATTTTTAGGGTATTTTGGGCTTTTACATAACAAAATCTATGTGAAGTTTAGAAATATATTTAAATTAACAAAACATTAATCAATAATACAGGACAACAAAATTTGGACGACTAAGCATCATTTATAACAACTATCGTTTTTGGTCAAGCTTTTGGTGCTAATAACGAATATGAATTAAGAATTTTAGCCAATGCCTCAGATATTTAGTTACGGTGTCAAAATTGAGATTTTTCAATTTTTGGGGTATTATGGGCTTTATGTCGTAATATGGATAGTGTCAAAAGTTTAAAATATACATTACGGAAACATTCATTAATAACCATTACATTTTTTATAATATTTAATTTTTATTTTATTTTTATAAAATGATTTTCGTCATAAAATCTGTTTTTTGATCCTCATTAACTTGAAAATATGATAATTTATATCTATAACCTTTTTATATATGTTTTTTCAAGGATTTTGAATATACCAATAGATTTTATGGAAAATTAATAGTTAAAAAAATTTTGTGAATTTTTTTCTGAATTTTGGAAGCGGTTTATAAATAATTGGAGACATTGGGAAAAAAACTAAACCCGAAATCGTTATCGCAAGAAAATTCTCTAAAAACCTTTTTAAAATTGTCTATGTTGTTTATTTGTGTCTAGTGTAATGTAAGTCTGAATTTTTTAATATAAATTTTTTATCTTTTTGTTTTTCTTAAAGTAGTGGTTTTCGTCATATCCGTTTTTTAACTTAAATATTGAAAACAACTAAATTTGAGTAAATTAGACCAGTTTTTTTAAGGAATCTAAATTTGAGATTTTTTAAACTTAATGGTTTCAGTTTTATGGATTTTTTTCTAAACTTTGGACCCAATATATGAAAAACTAGAGGCATTGGGAGAAAAACTAAACATGAGATCGTAATCACAAGAAATTCTTTACAAAACCCATATAAATCGTTTATGATGTTTTTTTTTGATGTCCAGTGTTATTTATTTAAAAATTTGTCAAGCTGTGCTATCTTTCAAAAAAATGTTATTACTTAAAACGTTTCCCGGCACTAACCCAACGATCACGTCGCAATTGCATTCATCTGTATTGGCCAGTTTAAGGACCTCAAATAACGTGACATTGATGTTTGGCAAATTGCCTAATGTAACATTGCAAATTAATAATCAAAGCATATTTTCGATAAATTTATAAAATGAAATGTTAAAAAAAATTAAAAGGGCACCACACCCAGGTCAAAATAAACCATGTATTCATTTAACTACGGCAGGTAAAGGTTAAAAAAGGACCAAGGTGAAAGAATGTGACTGGGTTAATTCTATGCGTTTAATTGGCCCACCTTGCCCCCCCCCCCTTCCCCCCCATTTCTCTTATAATAACGTATAAATTTTTAAAGAACTAATCTTATTTTAATTATTTAAAAAAAATTCCTGGATACAGGGCACGAAAGTAAGTTTTTCGCAAAATTGTAACTTTATTTTTTCCAACAATTTATTCGTGGAAAACTATTTACAGTGCTTAAATACTTGGCACTTTTTTGTAAAAATGCATTTTTTCACAAAACTTACTTTTCCCAAATCTATATAATTTTGACAACTAAATTTTACTAAAAACGTGCCCTTTATCTATCTTGTAATAACAAGAAAACGACTATGTGGCGTCAAAACTTTATTTTTTGAGACATTAAAATACCCGTTAAGCAAATTCCAATAAAACCGGGTATGGCACATTCCTTTATGGCTAGAATGGTATGGCAAGCGAAAACTCTAAATCTAATCATTATTTTAGGGCTGGGAAAAAAATAATAGGGCTTTTTTTTGTTTTTTCCCCCAAATGCTCACGAACTCGTGGGCATGGCAAAAGAAAAGCCCCTTTTCTTGCTTAAAGCAAAGGGGCATTTTAAAAAAAGCACCTTTCCATAAAAAAAACTCCTAGGAGCTTTAAGAAAAAACAACCCACCCATCATTATTATAAAGAAACAAAAAATGGGCTTTTGGGGGCTCTTTTTAAGAGCCACCTTTTTGGGGTTTTTTATGCCTTTTCTTAGGGGCTTATATTTAATTCTTATTTTGGCCCTTTATTTGTAGCTCCCTTTCTTTCATTAAGTTTTGGGGGGAAAATGAGCCAAAGTTTTTTGGCTTATTGTTTTCCCAGCACTGCATTTTTTTCCATACGTGACCTAAAACAATGAAGCATGCAAGTGCACATGGGCCCATAAACTTAAAATCTGATTTAAAAATCTAGAGGAAAAAAATGTGGCATACCTGCATTAAAAGCAACTTGGATGGCAAGTTCACTCTGAGAAAAGTTCTGGGCAAACGGCCTCCCAATGCTACCAGCTAACAATTCACATTGCGCTAGCCTTCGTCCAAACCGGATATTGGACCCTTAAAGGAATCAGTTGAGCTCGATTATAGTTTATTGGCATATTTGCAAGTTTATATTACATTAAAAAAAATTTTGTTTGTGGCGAAATAGCTAAGTTAGGGCGCGTCAGTGTTCATTCAATATTTAGAAAACTTAAAATTAAAAAAAAATATAGTTTGAATGTAACAAATTTTTTTACAGGTAACAATTATTATAAGTGTCATGTTGAAATAATCATTAGCTTTGTTTTTATACATATAGATATTAAATAGGATTTTTAAATATACTCGGATGCATATACAATGTTTAATAAAAACTTAATTTTAAAATTTTTAGAATAAATAATTTTTGTAAAAACGAATGAATTTTGAACGTGCCATTGTTACAAAGAGAGTGTGAAACATTATGATGAACCAAAGCTGCAGAAAGGTCCATAATTCGTTTTTTATTATTGAGAATTAAAAAAAAATAAGGGATTTATAGCTTATAAAAAATATATTTATTTATATGGCATTTCGTATCTCTTCATAATTGATCTTCTTAATCTTACATTAAAATTTTTGTAAAACAAAAAAAAATGGGTTTAATCAAAAAATGGGCTTTTTCCCGCTTGATAAACATTTAATATACCTGCATATACCGAGCTTAGCAAAACTAATAGTGGGCATAGGATTATCCAATATTCAGCCTGAACAATATTAAATTTTTAGCAATATATATATTTGAGATTTAAATTTAGTTTATAGTTGAAAATGTATTTGATTTATTCGTCAGATTAATCAAAATATTAAACAATAATTAATTTATGAATCTTATATAATTATTAAAATTTATTTTATTTTACAACTTGGAGATAGACTATAAATAAGGGATATATATTTTTATTACCATGCTAATTAGTTACTCCAAAGTATCTTGAAAATGGATTTTTAAATTGGATCTAGAATATCTCAACATTTTTTAAAACATATTGCTCGTTTATTACAAATTAAATTTTAGGGCATAACAAAAAATTAGATGGAATATTTAAATAATTTTTTTAGCCTTCAAATATACTGATAGAAAGATGAAGGGTAATTTAATACCTGGACCAAAATTATTGAACGCAATGCGATTCTTGGGATATCATTTATATCTACCATTACATATTTAATAAATGACAAGGTCAAACCAGGAACTTGATATTTTCAAGGCTAAAAAAACTGAGCCCAAAAAGTTTAGAAAATAACCTTAATGCCAGCAAAGAATATTTAAGATTGCTTAAGCACCATGCATACACTCATGGCTTTGACAAATGGAAAGTGCAAATTGCCTTAAGGTATTTCAAATCAAAAAAAAAATGTTGATATTTTCGATTCGCAAATAATCTGAATTACAAATTTTTTTTCAAACAACTATTGAGATTTGATATGACTTTGTTATTTAATGTTTAAGTTATTTGATTAAAATAATTAATAACGCCTTCTATATTCGCCTGGTTACGTTGAGGACCCTGATACTTATACCTTAATTACTAAAAACTATTTTTTATTTTTTTTATATCAATGTTACAACCCTTAAAAATAATAATTGAAGAAGCAAAAAATTTTGAAAAAAAAAAAAAAGCCTTGGAGTTTTAAATGACTGTAAACATAAATTTAATATGAATAAATTTAAAATGGCCTAGGAAATATTAACACCTCAAAATAATAGAATAGATACATATAGGGCTTTTCAGGCTATCTTGTATTTTAAAATCCTAACAAAATTTATTGGCTTTGCAATTTAATCAATTTTAATCTTCTCTCAAAGCTAGGTCGATTTGTATGTTAAATACAATTTTTAAAAAATATTATTAAAGTTTTTTATTCTGACCCATAAACTAGTGCGAAAATGCACTTTAGTCTGTCGCTTAATGAACAGGTATGAGTGAAAGACCAAAGATAAGTGCCTAAACATTGATTAAAATTAAATTTTTATAATAATCACACTTCCCCTAGCAGTACAATTGTGAAATTTGTTAACAAATTTTTTTGTTTAAAACGAATTCGTTTACCTGTATAAGGCTAGATGTTGGAGACCCCTTACCTTCATATGTATTGATTAAGCCTTTATACGTCTAAATAAGACATTTTTTTAAAAAATATAGGCACTTTTAATAGGTTCTAAATAAGCAATTGATCCTATCGTATAAGATCTTCAATGTAAGTACCCTACGCACAGAGGTACCATTTTCCTAAAGGGGGAGGGGGGGGGAGCGTTGGGAACAAAACGTGGAAAATTTTTGGGGAAATTACGGGAAGGTGTATGAGTCTTAATTTATATTGCATTTTTAAAATTTAGCAAAAAGGGGTTGGCAAGTTTACACCTCCCTCCACCCCGCCCCCCTTTTGGTACGATGCCTAAGCGCCTCTACTGGGGTTATCCACATCTAGCCGAGCATAATGACAATAAAAGGTTTAAGTGCGTTTATTATTGAGATCAGTTCCGATTAGGCTTTTGATAAGTCTTAAGTGAATTTAGCTGATAAAATTGCCCTAGTAAATTAGTAACCTTGGGCTCATTTAAACCCGTTTACATAAAATACCATAGCGACATTAAACTACAACATATATCATTAAATCTTGATATCTCGTCAAATGTTCTAGTTCAAGGTTATTCCGCCCTTGTAATATTTTTATATCAGGAGCGAACGAGGTGGTTTTTGATTTCTTTAATAGGTTTGACAAATATCACTGGCATGCTCCTTAAAGACATTACTTCATCTATGTTCATTTAAGTTCACTAGGACTGTAATCTAAATAAGTGTTTGACTTGTCATAGCTATTTCTTAGCCACCTTGGCTGAATATCAAAAGGCGTATGAGAATAACGTATAAAATGTAATAAAAATAATCTAATTTAACCAAATTAGCCAAATTTTAATTTTAGTGGCCAATTCATTCTTAAGTCGCTAGCGAATAATTATTATAAAATGGTATACGATAAAAATAGTTTATTAAAGCTCACAGTCTCCTACACCGAATAGAGATATGAAAAATTTTGAGATTATTTATACAGGTTTGATTGTAAACAAACCCTTTGAGTTGGTAGCACATTGTATTTTCTTTCCAACACGGTACATTCTGAATTGAAAACTTGGGGGGCATTAAGGTCTAGGAAGCCATTTTCTCATTTTGGACTTCTGGCACTTTGGTCTCCAAACATGTTCAGAAAGAAGATATAGTGTTGCCCATCCTCTATAATCTTGAAGAATATAAAAAATGAAATGGAGTCTACTCATCATGATTTTTTTTTGACTCGTTTGTGATTTGGGAAGGAATTTCCATTTAAATTTCTATTGTCGTACTTATAAAACTAACCTATCATCCGATATTTTAATAGATAAGAAATTTCTAAACATAGATCAAACTCATTTTTCCTTTTATATATTACCTAAATATTTACTTACAAATTTAGCGCAAAAAACAAATTTAGATTACCATGTAATACAATCATTATTTCTTCATTTCGTCAGCCAACTGAATTTGAATATTGATGATATACGCGGCGTGACCAAAATAGTTGTTTCGCATAGTCGTATAATATCATATCTAGAGCATTGATATTTTGCAGCTCCGTTTGTACATCGTAAGCCGTTTCTTCAGTGATGAGAGTTGAATTGTAATTTTGGCGAATGTAGGCCAGGTTATCCATATTTTTCCTTACTTTAACATCTTCACTACCATAACCCAATGGACTTTGCACGTCTAATAATTCAATTCCCAATTGTCGGCTAAATAATTCATAACTTTCATTCAGGTGTTCTAACAAACCAAAAAAACTTAGTTTATGTGTTAGCGTCAGTTTAGCATCTTTTAGCAATTCCTCTCCGAGTGACATGCCGTCCCTTGGTAATCTAAATTGACAATTAAATGAAATATGCAATTTTAACTAAGCTTTATTTTTTGAACTTAGGGTATATATTACAAAATTTAGTTTTTAATCGATGAATGTATAAGAAAGCACAGAAGTAATTATTAGTTATGAAGTGGTGAGCTGACTCATTGAGATATTTGGCAATTCACTGCAATTCAAGTTTAAACTATTCTGAATTGAGGTGAATATAGAACAAACTTTCAATTAAGTCGGAGGAATATTAAAGTTATTTGCTACTTCTGTAAAATTTGTAAAATAAACAAGGCAAAAAATTGATTAAATGTCTCCAAAATAATGAATTTGCTTCTCATGTATTGTCACATCTTATCTCAACATATATTTATCTACGTTTTTTGACATATTTTATAAAAAAAAGGTCATTTACTTAGAGCCACATTCGTCCAAATTGTCGGGTAGTCCTAAATGCCTAGTCATACGGTTATTAGCCCAATTCCCTTTACACGACATAAACTGGCTGAGGGTAATATTTGCATTCCCATCGATAGTACAGTCCGGGCCATAGATTCGTGTCCCGTTGGGACAGATGATGAATGCCTCTTCCCAGCGAATGCCTCGGACGAAATTCTTATATTCGCTCAGGTAACGTTTAATCGGATCACGGAGCATGGTAATGTAATGAATTCTATTTTAAAGTATAATTGGTTAGCCTAACTCACTAAATTGAAAAACAAGTACCAAATCATAGTATTCAAAACTCGAGACACCTTTTATAATTTGATCTTATGCGTTAACATATTTACTTTTAGATCATAAAGGACTGAGGCGATTTTCATAAAACATATTACACAGGTCAACAATTTTTTGAGAGTTATGTGATAACTACAGAGATCAATCCTGCCATCTTAGGGAATATCAAATCCATTTACCAATTTTCTAAATCAAACTTATTTAGTCAGTTGTAAACATTAAATATTTTAGAAAAAAAGGTCACTAAAAAATGATTTAAAAACAAAAATATATTGAAATTTTATTTTTGCATATTTACATTATTAACTGTTAAATTTTCAAATAATTTTAGTAAACCGATAATATATCGTGTCGTATTTAAGTTTGGACGCGAATATTTAAATGCCGATATAAGAGCTTGATATATTAATAACATTTATTTTTCTTTATTTGTAATTAGACATATAAGTTACAAGGAAATATGCAAAAAAGATTTATAAATTTTTTCTTTTTAGAGTATATTTAGATTTGTCAATTTGGTTAAAAAAGGCCATTTTTAGTTATAGACGAATCTAAGGAGCCAAAGACGGAAGAAACTTTGAAAAACGAAAAATATATATAGGATTAGGCAGGCCATCATGTGGTTGCATTCTTTTATGTTTTAATAAAATTCACGGTCCTACATTGATATTTATTGACCTGTGTTATGTGAAAATAATTTTTGATACATTTTACAAAAAACTTGTCTAAGGTGTTCGAAGATATAAAAAGATATAAAATGATAAAAATTCAATTATGATTCACAATATCATTTAAATACACTTTAACTTTTAAATTTAAAGAAGAATCCTAATGATTAATAAATAAAATGAAATAAATACAAATACCTATACTCCAAAGACACTCATAGTTATAAGCTAATACGATTATGACATATGACCTTTTGTTTCCTCTACCAGATCCAATTTTATAAGTGAAAACCATGTCTCGTGCTCAAAATAATTTATTAGCAACTTTTGCTATAATTTTTAGGCATTATATGGAAATACGAACGCAATTTTTAGTTGCGATTTCAGTAGAAGAATCGGAGAAACAAAATTTTGAATTATCATGTATAAAAACCCCAAATGTTACCCATATTATAAAAAGTAGACTTATGTAGTCAGCCCTAAAATATTTTAAAAGATATTTTCAGTCAATTTTGTTAGTTCATATCATATGTTCTGACAAAATATGCCCTACTCAAAAAGTCACCCCAAAATCAAAATACCCCTCCCCCCCTCCCCCCTCATATAAAGTGGGTACGGCTCTGTTAAACAAAATATTATTTACTTCCCCTCTCCGATATTGTCATCATTTGAAACGGAATCAACTAAATGCCCTTCTTCCGATCGACTAAATAACATGCCATTCGTGGCAGCGGTCAATGAATGTCGATCCAAATATTCCTTTATCACCGTCCTAATATAATCCTGGAGCTGTTTGATATTTCCCATTCCTTCTCCGTTTAAGTTACCACGATCTCCTTCTACATCCACAAAGGCCGATATACTTTTCAACATTTTATGGTATGGGTCTAAAACGATAGCGTACCGAACACACGTGGTTAATCGGGTATAAGTGGCATGTAGGCCGCAATATCTCCACGAGAACGTAGCCCTCGTGTAAATCCAACTACGAACCGGAATTGGAATTTGAAGCTGAGAAAACTCATCGAATAGCGAATCTGTAAAATTAAGATTACCCTTGGCATTCACCACTGAAATGGCCGGGCAATCGCAGATCTCCTGAATCTTACTACGCACTGATCCTACGTTGACGGTTTGGTTGCTATCGTGTTTGAATTTGCTGGTACAGATACAGGGCAAAGGACTGTTAATACGGTGCGTTAGGAATTGATTAAATCGGCTTCCGCCCGTTTTTTGGATGTGAACGAAGCACAAAACATCTCGGCTAAAATTGAATGAAGTAGATGGCGCAAAATGTAAATTTGCCAATTCAGGGCTTAAAACGGGATTGAAGGGTGTCCTGCTGATATTTGTGGTAGAAAGATTAAGGAAAGGCCAGATCAAACTTAAGTTGTGATTTTGTTCACTGACCCGTCTTCCTGTGTTTTTAGAATAAAACCAGTTGGAACTAATATCAGGTGCAAAAAAAGTGGTCAAAACGTATATCGTAACAGTAAAACACAAAACACACACTGTGAAAAAATACAAACTTATTTTTTCCATATGCTATAGGGCTAAAGCCGATATATAAGGTTGAAGAAAAATAAACTGGACATGCTACTAGTTTACACCTTTTCCTAAACGCTTAAAATGTATCAATATTTACATTTGTTTTGATCTAGTAAAAAATATATGTAAATAAACAATAAATATTTAACTTAAATTTGTAGAATATAAGACTACCTATTTTAGGATGCTATATTAGGTTAATCGAAAAAAATATAGCCTATTTACCAAAGAACATAACTTTTGATTTTATTAGCGTAATAGTGCATCATGCCTCCTAACATTTTTTAAGTATAAAAGATGTCTGCATTTGCACATGACTCAAAGGGTAATATATTGTGAATTTTTAAAAATTCAATTTGCCTAAAACAAGAGCTGGAAAGCCAAGTTTTTGGCTTATTCTTTACAAATTTATTTATAGATTAAACATTAAATTAAATATATGAAATATCTGTAATTTTATTCAATCTCGTTATTAGCTACTTTATTATTTGAGTTGCCATTTTCTCCTTTTTAGCGAATGCAGGTGCCTCTCATATTTATTTTGAGGGTTTTTCCAAAACCCTATGAGCTTTAAAAGATTTTTTCACGGTACTATAATGCAAAAGAGTTATTGAAAATTACACTGGGCAACATAAAAAAACAACATAAACAATTTTTGAGGGTTTTATAAAAAATCTTTAAATGACCTCGAGTATAGTTTTTTCTCCAATGCCTCCATTTTTTTCCGCGTCCAAAGTTCAGCAAAAAATTTACAGAATTTTTTTAACTCTAGATTTTCCAGAATTTCTATTGGCATATTCAAATTCATTGTAAAAAAACTCAAATAGTTATAGCTTAAAATTATTTGTAATTTGCTTTCAAGTTATTTAGAATCAAAAAACGGATTTTAGGACAAAAACCACTAATTTTACTAAAATAATAAAATAAAAAAAAATTTGTTATTATAAAAAAATTGAAATGCCTTTAATAATGAATGTTTCCATAATCTAAATATACTTTTAAACTTTTGTTAATATCCATAAGTTTTATGATTTAGAGGCCCAAAATACTCTTAAAATGGAAAAATCTCAACTTTGACTTGAATAACTAAAAATCTGAGGCATTGATTGGCTAAAATTCTGGTTTTATATTCGTAATTCGCATCAAAAACTTGACCAAAAATGATAGTTGCCATATATGATGCTTAAGTCCAAATTTTGCTGTCCAGTGTTATTTCAAACCAGTTTGAGATATATATAGTGTTACTAGCTGACCCGGCAAACGTTGTTTTACCTTAATAATTTTATAGAAATAAATGCTTAAAATGGTCAACCCTATCCTAGGCTTTTAAAAATATATCCTGTCTATTTCTTGACGGAAAAAATGTAGTGAAAAAATAAAATTTTTAAGGGCATTTTTAGGTAAAAGAGGCCCACAAATATAATTTACGGGCTGAATTACCTTTTAATAACTTTTGCGCGTATAAGGTATATTATGAGTTACTGAATTGGTCAAAATTATGAAAAATCCTCTATTACCTTTTGAGAAATTCTCGGCAGACTTCTGGCTCATGAGTTGGTCATAGGGGCTTATATAATCGGATTATTAAAAATGAGTGGTGGTGGTGCTAGAAGGCTCGAAATTAGTCAAAATTGATCTAAAAATTAAAAAAGGGCTATAAAACATAAGTGTAATAGAAGAGTAAAAATTTTGCCCAAAATGACAAAAAATTCGGATTAAAACAATTATGATTGATTAGGGGGAGGGGGCGACCCATAGAAAATAGGCCTTAAAAAAATTTAAAAATATATCTTTTTTTGGAATATGCTTAGAAATATTGAAAAATTTTTTAAAATCTATTATAGAACAACGAATTCTATGCAAACTCGGCTACACATAAGTTACATGCAGAGACGTATTGGAGTGGGGGGGGGGGGGGGGTAAGCAAAGAAGGCTAATGCCCCTTTAATAATTTTATTTTTTATATTACCGTTAAAATTGATATATTAAACTCTAAAAACAATAAAAATATTCAAGTTAAAATTTTTAGTTAATATAATGATCATTTATTAACTTATACACTAACAAACGCACAAAGACTTACTACTTCTTTTTCTTCTAAAGGTAATTGCCTGCATACCCTTGAAGCAATGTTAAATTGATAAATCAAATGCTAGAATATATATATAGTCTTTGTTATGTATAATTTAATTATTGATAAATAGTTTTTTGTAAATATAAATATTCGAATCGGTGGTTCAGTAGCCGCCGATCATTATATAAGGTTTCATGTTCCAAAGGCCAAATCAGATAAAAGCAGAAATGAATAAATTCAAAATAATTAAATTTTGAAAAAAAAAACCCAAATTAATTTAGGCAAGCGATAAGACCTAAATGTATGAAGATTCAATAACATCCTATTGTTCCTCCCTATGGAATTCACATATAAATTTTATGGGTTTTTGAGCCATTTCGGGAGAATAGTTAAAATTTTGTCCAAAAATTAAGAAAGGGCTAGAAAATCTAATGGGGGTTTAGTCAAATATTAGGGTTATATGTATTTTTTTTATGCCAAATTAGATAAAAGCAAGAATAAAAAATTAGCTAAAAATTGGCAAAAAATTCGGAATATATATATATATATATAAAATTTAAGCATCAAAATTTTTTTTACCAGTAAGCTTAAAAGGCTAAACCGAGCCATATGAAATTTTACATGTAGATTTTCTAGGTGGTGGAATCGGTTCATACATATCTTTCATGCGCCTAGGCCCTATGGGTCGCCCGCCCGAAGCAATTTAAAAATCGCGTTTTTTAATTTTTGATCCCCGATAACTTTCTACCGACTAAACCGATTCCCACAAAATTTTATATATACATTCACTTGGAGGCAGATTAATGTTTATTCTAGGTTTTATGCGCCTATGTCATATGGTTCGCCCGCCCTAAGCATTTGAAGTTGTTTTTTAATGAATTTTTCGGATTTTTACGAACAACTTTTCTGTTTATTTTTTCATCTAATTTGGCATAAAAAAATACATATAACGCTATAAAAAAAATTTCCACGTTGTCCTATAAGTCGCCCGCCAGAAGCAATTCAAACTGTTTTTTTATGAATTTTGCCATTTCGGGCAAATTTTTTAGTTTTGCTTTCACCTGATTAGGTAAAATACATATAATCCCCAAAATTGACTCTTCTACCAATAATCCTTATGTTTTTATAGCCTTTTCTTTCTTTTATGGGCGAAATTTCTATTATTTTTCTATAATGAAAGTACCGATTACCACAATATTTTATATGTATTTTCCGTAGGAAACAGAATAGTATTTTTTTTAACTTTCAAACGCCTAGGTCATATGCGTCGCCCGCCCTACATTTTATATTGTTATCCGATTCCCAATCTTTAGCTATTTTTTTCTTGCTTTTATCTAATTTGGCATAAAAAAATACATATAACCCATATATTTGACTCTTCTATCCCAAACCCATAAAATTTTATAGCCTTTTCTTATTTTGGGCAAAATTTTAAACGTTATGGCTCAAATACCCATAAAATTTATATGTGAATTTCATAGGAGGAACAATAGGACGTTATAGATTCTTCATACACTTAGGTCTTATCGCTTGCCTAAAAAAATTTGGGTTTTTTTTTTCAAAATTTTATCATTTTAAAAATTTATTCGTTTCTGCTTTTATCTGTTTTGGCATTTATACATGAAACTATATAATGATCGGCGGCTACTAAGCCACCGATTCGAATATTTAATTTTTATTTACAAAAAAATATATATCAATAACTAAATTATACATAACAAAGACTATATATCTATATTTAGTGATTCAAATTACCACTAATTCTAGGGTATCAGGTTCCCTATTGTGTTTTAAATTAACAAATTATTAAGGGCAATAAATCTAAAGGGTAAAAATTGTTTATTAGAAAAAAATATTTAAATGCCTTACATTAAGTAATGAAGTTGTTATACGATCAATCTAAATATACTTTTAAATTTTTATTAATGCCTTTAAAGTTTATATGATTTAAAGGCCCAAAATACTCCAAAAATAAGGAAACATTGGCCCATTTTACTTCTGACACCCAAGGTAACTGCATAAAATCTGAGGCATTGGCTAAAATTCTGATTTCATATTCGTAGTTCGCATCAAAAACTGACCAAAAATGATAGTTGCCATATATGATACTTAAGGTCGTCCAAATTTTGTTGTCCAGTGTTATTTATACAAACTAGTTTGAAATATATAGTGTTATATAAACTCTGATATAGCAACTATTATTCAAGCGCCAGCATGACTATAATCCTTTAACCTTAATCAATCCACGTGTTTTAAAATGCGTCGAAACTTAAATTACACAGGTTAAAAAATTTTTGAAATATATGAGCTAAATATAGATATTAAATCTGCGATCTCAAGTATTTTTCAATTTTATTCTTGTTACTAATCAAACTTAGTTAATCACCTATAAATATAAAATTTTGAAAAAATGTTAAAATACAAATTAAAACAAAAATTTATTAATTTTTTTGCATATTTGCACCAGCTAAATTTTAAAATTTTTCAAATAATATTTAATTTTAAAACCGATAATACGCCGTGTCGTATTTAAGTTTGGACGCGAAATATTCTATACTATCTAAATGCTGATATAAGAGCTTGATATATTAACTAAAATTTCTTCTCATTATTTGAATGATAAATATTAGTTATAAGGAATTTTTATATGAAAAAAAGGTTCTTAAATTTTTTTTTCTTTTTAGGGTATTCTCAACGTTGCAAAATGTGTCAATTTGGTCAAAAAAGGCCATTGGGGATCTAAGGAGCCCAAGGCGGAAGAAACTACAAAAAATGGAAAATATACATGTGATAAGGCCATCATGGAGATGCATGCTTTTATGTTTTCATTAACTTATTTTTTGTCACATTTCTATTTGTTGACCTGTGTTATATGGATTGCAATAAACATGTGACATGTGTTTTTTAAGTTTTTGGTTGAAATTTAAATTTGTATTACGGCGTATTTACCTTAAAAATATCAAATTTCTAATTTGTATTTACGTTGTCTCTAGACATGTAGGGCATGTATATGGCAGGCATACATATAAAAAATTTAAAAGGCATATTAAATTTCAGAGCTATTTTAATCTGGATAATGTCCAAATATTATAAATTATCTTTACCTAAAAGGAATTGCCCTTGAACCAGATAAAACAAAAAGAGTTTAAGCGATTCAACGTTAAATTTACCCAAATTAATCAAGTCACTATTAAGGCCTTTTTATTTTTTCAATATTTATAACTTGTTAAAATACATTTTCATAATTTTGAGAATCTTCTGGCATTGCTTGATCTTGAATAAAAATATGGTAAATAATTATATCTCAATAATTTTGGGCTTAAAAACAAGTGTCATTTTGGCTAAAAATGTAGATTTGTAAGGAGTTAGATGTTAATTAGAATTTATTAGTCGTTTATAAGATTAGCTTGGGCTATTAAATTCATCCGGATTGGATATGACTTAGACCGCCAACAAATAAAAGTGCTAAAATTTGAGAAGTGGGCGAGCGTTAGGAGAAAAATTTTTCAAAAATACTTTGTGATTTGGTGACTCTAATATTTTTTAGTCCAAATTTTAGATATGAGAGAAATTTCCATAATAATAAGGATGGGGGGGGGGAGTATTGAGAAAATTTACAACCCCCTATTCCCAACTTGTTTATTAAATTCATGCTTAAGCGTCTTTTTTCTCCGAAAAATAGTACACATGTGCAATTACTTTGAAGCAGAGTTGGAAAAAAGCCCATTTTTTGATTAGAATATGACAGAAAAAAAATAAACTATAAATAGATACAAAATATACGCAGATTAAATCTTATAAATGTATTTTTGAAAATTTGGGCCCAATGGGCTCTTTCTCAGCCTTGCTTTGAAGTGGCTGAGTGGCCTGCCAAAGCATAATATGCTTAGAGGGAGAGCCTGGGCTAAAAACATAGGTCGCCGCCTATATTTTTACCATTTTTACAATTTTAATTGAGGTTAAAAAAGTTAAACCACATAAGGGCCCTTTATTAAGGTAGAAACCTAGAAATTGTTTTTTTAATATATGTTTGTATTTGCTATAAAGAGTTTTGGCTTTGGCCTATTTACAAAAAAACTATTAATAAACTGTATTTACCACATTGCACGTTAAGCGATAATTAAAGCCGTCACCTATAATTAAATATGACATTTACATAAAATTTTTTATTAGAATCATAAATTGTGGATCAACTTATACACCTTGCTGAACTTGATAAAAATGATTAATTCCGGTATTATTATTGGTTATTAATAAAAGTTGTTGCATATCATTATATTATAACTCTACCTATATATTTTTTTTAGCTGCAGTTGTATCTAAACTTATTAAAAAAATGTTTGTTTCACTCTTTTAAAAATTATTTATATTTGCCTTTTGTCGTGCACATTTAAATGTTGATTGTATAATTCTAACTTAGGGAAACGATTAAAATGAGAGTATATTTTCAAATAATTAAAAAAAAATTTATTTCAGGAAAAGTTTTTTGTGTTTATAATTGGATAAGCAAATTTTTGTAACAATTTGTTTTTTTTCTATATTTAGAAATACAACCAAAATTTTTAAAATAATAAAAGTTAAATTTGTGCAGAATTATATATATATATATATATATATATATATAAAGATGCTCGGTTTGGACGGAAACTAGCACAGTGTGAGATTATTGAAGGAAGTATTGGGAGACCCTTTGATCGAAATTATACCGAAGCTGAACTTACTCCACAAGTTGCCTATTTAGCAGGTATGTAACTAAATTCATTAATAAACTATTATATTAATTCTTATTTTAAGGTAAGGCGTGCTCATAGGTTCAAAAAAAATTTTAAACAGCTTAGAATATTAGAGGGAACATGCACAAGCTGGTACGAGAGCTAGTGCTCTATGATTTTTTCATTTTCTACTGTACTAGGTTAATACATATAAAAGGATAATTACTATTCAATCAACTCGCTAATAAAAAATAAATAACATTAATATCTAAAATTAAAAATAAGTTAAATACGTAGATAACAAATTTATTACCTTCTTCAACTTAAAAATATAAAATAAATGTACTTAATTATTTTGGATGAAATTAAATTACTCTTTTTCTGTGTTACACTTTGCGCTTTATTATTTTTTAAAAAATTCCGACTAGTAAATAATTTTTTTATCATCTGGACAAATGCCTTGAAACGTTTAATGCCTTACAACAATTTTACCTTTGAAATGAAATTAAACCCGAGTGTGATCCAAACGAGCACTGCCGAGAGTTAAAAACTAAAAGGCAACCAATTAAATATTTGTATGAGTCCGTTTGGTAGATAAGCCATTTTTTTTAAACATTTTTTTGAGAGGCACCCTCAGCGGTAACAAAAACTCATTCAAAATTATGTTACCTGTTAGTAGGTAGGCTCACATATATAGGGTTATTTATTATCGAAATGTATGATTTTTATAAAATAATTAAA
Organism: Acutogordius australiensis; assembly: GCA_030555515.1. Lineage (NCBI taxonomy): Eukaryota > Metazoa > Nematomorpha > Gordioida > Gordea > Gordiidae > Acutogordius > Acutogordius australiensis. The sequence goes on from CM060244.1 coordinate 10,842,032, forward strand.
ATATTTTTTCTAAATCGCTTTAGGCAGGTTGCCAAACATTAATGTTACGCTCTTCCAAATCGTTAAGCTGACTCAAACAGTTGAATGTAACGTGGACGTTACCGTTGCTCTATTCCCTGGAAATGTCCTAAGTAAATTTAAAATGCAAGACCTTTTTTTTGAGAACGCATTGGTAAAACCATTTCAAAAGCAAATTACCCAATTTGCCTTTCTAAATCAATTAGAGTTAATAGCTGATCTAGGCTTTGATGGGAGACCGGGGGAGGGGGGGGGGGGAAGCAAAACTGGGGAGGTCCCTCCTTTATTATTGAAAATATTATTTTCCGTAAAATGGAAATAAATTGCCCTAAATTCTAACTCTTGTTAAACTTTGCCTACTTACATAGAGGCAAAATTTTACAGGTTGCATTAATAATAAATTAGCTGACGGGCAATTGACGTTTTGATAAATATTCATAAATTAGGCCCTCTTGTAGAATGTTCAAAGTTAATTTTCTATTTTCTAAAAAAAAATTAAAAAATCTAAAAATTTTGCAAAATGTCCTATTTTTTTAATTTTTATTTTAGAGAAATTGTTTTTCTGTCTTCATATTTGGCAACTTTTTAGAAATAATGCGTTTGAAATTATAGAACAAAAAATGTTTATTTTGAACGTGACGGCCTCCATATACTAGCTGAATAATTTATTGTCATTACAGGTATTAGAATTCCAGGTTGGTCGGCAACTACTCTCAATGCAGGTACTCCAGCAGGTTATTACCGCTTACTCGGCCTGGAAATAGACGTTATAAGACAGCCAAGTTACGTGAATTTCGAATTTTTCGTATTCCAAATACGCAATAGAATACCCGGTATCATAGATCCCATCACACTTCAGGTAAGCATCTTTGCGTGTTAGGCCCCATTTGTTTTATTACAATCTGTTTATTCTTTTACAATAATTCAAAAAAACACATTACTTATGGTTATTCACATTTAAATACGGGACTCCCAAAACGGCCCAAATTATTATATATTTTGTATTATCATAATGTATTTTGGGCTAAAAACAACATTTTTTCACATTTTTATTTTATTTTACACTCGCTATTCAAAATCTATTATAAAATCATATTCTTTTTATAATTTACTATAGGCCACGGGTGCAAGGAGAGCTTTTTTCGTAAAATTTTTAAAAATTTTATATTTAAACATTTTTTTTAAAAATTTTTTTATATAAGGGCACGTGCAAAGTGAGTTTTTATTTCGTAAAATTTTGAAATTTTTAAAAATTTTATTTTTTTCAAAATTTTTTTCAAAATTTTTTTAAAAATTTTATTTTTTTCAAAATTGTTTTAAAAATTTTTTATTTCAGAAAAAGCATTTTATGTACATTCACTAAGTTTGGCAACTTTTAAAAAATTTGCGTTTTATTTCAAAATAAAATTTCTTAAAATTTTGAAATTTTCACAAAAATAAAAACTCACTTTGCACGTGCCCTAAGAAAAGTAATTTAAGTGCACATTTTATTTTACAGATTTGCGTTCATTTACAAAAAAAATTTTTAAAAATTTTACGAAAATAATCACTTTGCACATGGTCATATAAAAAAACTATGAGTCGTATGGGCCATATAGAATTTAACCGCCGGTATTGTAAAAACGAGTCGATCGGTTGGGCCGGAAGTTAAAAAACAGGCGAGCGGGTTTTTGAATTCCGTTAAAATTATAAACGCAAAAATTGTCTTTATATATTAGATGGTCAGTGCTAACGGGAAATGCGTAATAGGTCGAATAATATTCACGAATCAGCCTATCGTTCCGCCTGTAGGATTTATTCCGTTTAATCTCTCCGTGTATGAAAGACGTTTTTTTTAGATCTATTAATATTTTATATGTTCTATCTTGCACAAAATGTAAGAAATCGATTAATCAAAGAACTTTTTTTTGTTTATCGAATACGCATCGCCAGACGTCAAATTAGAAAGCACATGATTTTATAAAAAATCTCTCTATATTCTCCTAGACCCCAAATTAAATTTGACCCCAAATAAAAATTCTGTCTTTGCAATAATACAACAAAATTTGAATTCGTAAAAAATCCCACGTTTAGAAACACTTAAAGTAACAATTTATTTTGTTTCGTTAATATTCTCACGATAGACTGTAGTCTGTTGAAAGAAATTATAACACATAATTAGATGTACCAAACGTATAGTAAAGGGGCAAAATATATTGACATTTTAATTTTTAATAAAGGCTGCTAATTTAATTTTTTTTCTTCAATTTTTAAATGTAACAGTCCACAGCCATAGGTGTTATTTTCATTCATTTTTATTAACAAATTTAAATTTTTGGTACTAATTTGTATGCTGTATTTTCAAATCCGATTACAGTTTATCAAAATGTCGTTTAGTAATCATTGAAAAAAAATTATCCAACCTCTTAAAAATTAGGCTAAAATTGTTTAAATATATTTTAGTTGCAACTGAATTATTTTTTATCGTTGTTTAAATTACAATAGCCAACATTTCTTAAACGTAATGGGTCCAGTAATTAATGGTTTTTTTCTAACAAATACATCAAACGTAAATAGGACATTAAATATTATAAAGTGAAAATTTGTCTGATGAAATGTGGATATGTGTTATAAAACATATAATTTATATATTTAAAAACAGTTCAACGCCGAAATTTGAAACAACGACGATTCCTACTTCTTGGTAAGACTGTTATATCTAAATGTTAGCTTTAAGAAAAATCAATTCTTTATTATTGGAAAATTTTAAATAACAAAAACATTTAATTTTTACATTTTTTGCTAAAATACTGTTTTCATTAAAGACCCCTAATTTTTTATACATTTATAAAAAACAAAAAATAGGTACCATCCTACAGTGTGCTTTTTCTAGCTCAGATTTAAATATATCAATTTTAATTTAAAAAAAGCTATGTTTTTTTCTATTTTAATTGAGTAGCTTCTTTTTCGCATAAACAGGGAAACTAATATTTGAGCGTTATTAGGTAACCACAGATCAATCCTGCCATCTTAGGAATTAGTCCGTTTTCCGTATTTTCTAATCAAACTTAGTAAATTAGCTATTAAAAATTATAGAAAAAGTGATAAATTAAAATATTTTTGCATATTTACAACAGCTAAACTGTTAAATTTAAAATTTATATAATATTTTTATCAAAAACCGATATTATATCGTGTCGTATTTAGTAGGATGCGTAATATTCTGTATTAACTATGCTGATGTAAGAGCTAATGATATTAAATATTTCTCATTATTTGAGATGATAAATATTATTTACAGGGGTTATATAAATAAAGGTTCTTAGAGCCGAAGACGGAAGAAACTACGAAAACCGGAAAATATGTTTGAGATAAGGCCATCATGGGAATGTATGCTTTTATGTTTTCATAAATTAAATTCTGACATTAATATTGTTGACATGTGAAATAAGTATAGCACTTATTACTTAAGTTCAAATTTTTAATCAATTTTTTACTTTTGGTGAGAATAAAAATTTTTACTAATTAAATCTAATGTAGCCTTTAATATTTCATAACCAATATACAACCACCAAAGAAAACAGGAAAATATATTTAATCAATATCAACAACTTAGAAATAAGTGATACATGCAGGCGGAGCATATTAAAGGGCCGTCTTTGGTTTTTAAAAAATTTTCATGGCAAAAAACATGATTTTATATTTTCTGACCAACTCTTTATTTTTATTAACATTGAAACAACATAAAAGGTCAAACAAAAATGATTCTTTTCCAACTCTGCATGCAAGTTTGATAAAACCTTCCAACGTTTTTAGAAAACTTTTATTTGTTTGAATAGTTCCACCAGGAGAACTAGGAGAACGCGAAAAACGACAACCAATGACGGCGACGATGATGAAGATGATGAAGATGATGATATTGATAACAGTGAGGGGTGCGGAGAACAGACCCACACCAGCAAACGGTAACAATAAATTAGAGTTTTTGGAAACTATTTAAGGCTTTATTACAAAATCGACAGTGGCTATTTTTTCAATAAATGGTGGTAGTTCGCCTCACAGGTGAAATAATAGGTAGGGTATGTGGTTACCCGAATTGTAATTTCTATCCAAAAATATTAGAACTATAATTTTAAAACTTTAATTTTTATCAAATGGTTTTTTTTAAAAAGTTAAGCAAAATAAATTCTTAAATTTTTATGAGTCTAATGATTTTAAATATGATGTTAATTAAATAAACAAACACTAAAACCCTTTTTGTTAAAAATGGTTTTAAATATTAATTAAAAATTCTGTTCAAATTGCCCATATAATTTTACTACATTAATTTTACAATTATTTATTATAATGCAAAGTGCTTAAAAAAACTTCTAAAAATGCATCACAAGATTAATTATTTAATTAAATGTCTTAAAATATATGCCGCACATGTATGTAATTGCGTATACATGCAAATAGATTAAACGCTAATTGAGTTTTGGGAAAAAAAGTTAAATGTAGTAATTGATAAGTGATTACTTATGCTTTTTTAAACATGAGGTTTGAAAAAATAGCCAATGTGAGGGTTCTTAGTTAGTAAATAAGTGTCAAATAAATTTAAATATACTTACTACGTGAAATATGTATCTTTCCAATGCACCCCTAAAATAAAAAACTCGGACCTTCAAAATCAAGCATTTGAAATTTGTATGCAATGTATCACTTAGTTCTCCAAGACCAACAAGAATATCCACTATCGGCGTTGATGGCTGCCGTGATGGCGATGATAATTGCGGAGAAGGCGAGCCCCATACTAGCAAACGGTATAATATAGTTAAAAATATTTAGCACCACCTATTAACCAGAATTGGGTCACAAATTTGATAGGACCAGTTATTGAATTTTAAAACAAACTTTTTTTAAATTTTGTCGATTTATGTGAAAAATAACCTAGCAGCTCAAAGGGGTGAAACTTTAGGTGTCTCCCGTCCTCTCATTTCCCAAATCTCTCCTTACATCAGGTAGAGAAGGAATTATATTGAGAAAATAAACAAAGTCATATCCGTCTATAACCCTTTCTTGAATGTTTAAACTTAGCTCTCCAAGGCCAACAAGAAAAACCACAATCGATGTTGATGGCTGCCGTCATGGGGGTGACAACTGCGGGGAAGGTGAGCCCCATACTAGCAAACGGTAACTATAATGTTGTTTAAGATGAATTTCGCCCTATATCACCAAGGCCGTAATTAAAATTAAGGCACAACAACCTGGCTCATATATTTATCAAAAAAGGTTTTAGGGCACCTTTATAGTCGAGATTCTAAATAACAATAAAAAGTGTTTTTTTTTGTCAATTTAGTCGAAATATATAAATTAACTTAGTTAGCCGAAGAAATGTGACATTTTATTTCCATATAAGGCCGAATTTTATAATTGGTTTGTTAATTTTCGTAAAATTCTAAACAATGGGCCTATCTATTAAAACACAATTTATCTTAGCGTCAAGGAAATTATTCATATAAACATGATCTAAATGAATAATATTCTTTATAACAACATTTAGTTAAAAATATAAAACGATTTTAGCAATTTTTCCTCCTCATATTCGAATAACAGGTAAAAAACTTTTCGCAACCCTAAAGTTCATTTTGAACATGCCCTTTATTCTCATTTAAGTACCGAATATTTAAAATGCCTCTTCCCCACCTGTTTAATTAAGCCTGAAATTTATTGTGTTGATGCCATAAAAACGAAATAATATTAATTTGCCATTTGTCCGCCGTCTCCTCCATTTTTACATGTCGTTGATTGATAGGGAATGTATGTTATATATTTCAAAACCTCTAAATTTATATTCGATTATACCCTTTTTTTTTGAATGTATTGTTAATCTATAACATAGATCCCCAAGGCCCACAAGAAAAACCACTATTGGGGTTGATGGCTGCCGTGATGGAGATGATAATTGCGGTGAAGGTGAGCCCCATACTAGCAAACGGTAACTACAAAATATATAGTTAAAAATATCAAAATCATATCTAAAACCATAATATCCACAGTTCGGGCAAAAACTTTAGCTAGTCCTTTTTTTAAATTTAAGGGCACGATTAAATTCGAATTCCAAAATAACAACAAAAAAGTGTTTTACGTTCTGCTTATATATTTTGCCGACTATTATAAATTTAACTGAAAACAAATGGATTAAAACATTTATATTTTTATAAACAAAAATGTTTTTTTTTGTTGTTTTTTTTTCTCATTTATCAGAATTATACAAATATTATGCATCTCTTAGCGAATATTAAATAAGTACAGAATTTGTTTTATCCTTTAGTTTAATAACAACATTTTAACAAAAACAAAAAACAATTATAAACAATCTTTTTTCTGCATTTCAAGGACGAAGAAATACAAAAATTTAACTTACTTTCGATTTAAACGTGTCCTTAATTGTATTTCCCAATTATGTGCTACATATTATTAAACAGCTCTTCGCCCCCTCGCTCACCCCTCCCCCCCCCCCCCACCCCCTATTTTTGATCCTCTATTTAAAGCCTGGCAACACCATGAATAGCAAAAAAAAAGTTTTAGTGTCTGCCGTCTCGTCATTTCCCAAATCTGATCGGCAGAGAAGGAATTTTAGAAGTATTTACAAAGTTATATCTTTTAGATTTTTCTTGAAAATGTTTAATCTAAAACTTAGTTCTCCAAGACCCTCACGAAAAACCACTACTGTTGGTGTTGATGGCTGTCGTCATGGCGATGACAATTGTGGGGAAGGTGAGCCTCACACTAGCAAACGGTAACTCAAAATTTATGTAGTTATAAATATTACAGCACCACGTAATAACCAGAATTGAGGCACACAACCCGAAAATACTTCTTTTTAAACATTTAATTTGTTACGGCTAATTTTTGAATTATAAAACACAATGTTTGTTCAATTTGGTCGATTTATATGAAAATCAATTTAGCAGCTCAAAAAGGGGTGAAGTTTAAAGTATCTGCCGTCCTTTTTTCCAAAGATATTATTAGATAGCAAGGAGTTGTAATGAGAAACTAACAAAGTTATATCTATGTATAGTCTTTTCTAAAATTTAATGTTCATCTAACAAAAGTCCCCAATGCAATAATTTAAATCACTTAGACAGAGAGGCAGATGCAATAATTAACAATTAAAAAGATTTTATTTATGAGATTTCCAGCATTAATATATTATAATATCAAATTAACAATGTTAAATATAATTAATAAATTATAAACAGGTGGTATATAAAATGTAATATATGAAAGAAGTAATTAAAATAAATTAAAAAAAAATAAAAAATAAAAAATAATAAAAATATTATATTTACTAAATTTTAGAGTCTTCCGGCCACGTATTTTTAAATAGAAAATAATTATTTTTCAAAATTTCTATGGAAATTTTTTGCCTAATGCTAATAAAATTATTTTTAATTAGTTTACCAATTTGTTTGAAAATTTTCAAGGCTTCAGGACCAAATGATCCAGAAGTTGTGGCAACAATTGGTATAAAAATATTATCGGAATTTAAAAAACAATATTTTCTTGTCTTTAAAATTTCGGCATTCAAAATTGGATCAAAATTATAATTTGAAGGGGCCAGAGGATCAACACAGGTGAAATCCCAAAATAAAGGTTTTCCCTCAGAGAAGGGAACAAGAGTTTTTCCATCCGGTCTTTTAGAATTAAAAGATAAACCAGGTTCTAAAACACACGGTATATTAGCCTTTTTGAAAAAGTTGCGATAATGATATTAACCTTATTGTGTCGCCTTATCTTTGAATTCGACAAACAATGTAAGGGATGCCGGCCAAAACTATCGGTGAGAGTCTTGCATTTGCTGCAAATGTAAGGAGTTGAAAAAGGAATTCCTAAACGCAAATACAAAGCATATTGAAACGCTTCGTTAGGACGTAATTGATTATATGTTCAAAAAGGTAGGTCTTAAATGGACCTTTGTGGCATAAAATGTTGCAAGTGGTTAAATAAACATTACAAATTAGGACCTAACATATATGATCTTCACTTATAGGAAATTAAATAAACGTAAGTTTTTGTCTTGTCCGGAGACCTTAAATTGTGAAGATATATAAAAACCTATCCAAACACACTCAACTAAACATTTGTATTTCCATTAATCTATCTAATTCTATTTGCTTATAGCCCCACTAGACCTACAAGAAAAACTACTACCGATGACGAGGATTGTCGTGATGGCGATGAAAATTGCGAGGATGTTGTCCCTCACACCAGCAAACGGTCCATATATAATATAACACAATATGCTAATCATATTAAATAACATAAATAACACAATGAAAAGTGAGGCAAAAGCGATTGGTGGACAATATCACAAAAAAATTAAAAAATATATTAAGTGTTGGAAAGATACTTTATAACACAGGGCAACAAATTTTTGAGAGAAATGAGCCAACTACAGAGATCAAACCTGCCATCTTAGGCAATATCATATCGGTTTACCGTTTTTCCTAATCTTAATTAGTCAGTTATAAACATTAAAAATTTTAGAATAAAGGTCAAAAAAAAACAAAAAAGATTTAAAAACAAAAATAAATTGAAATTTTATTGTATATTCACAATATTTAAACTGTTAAATTCAAACTTCAAATAATGTTTTCATTAAAAACCGATAATATATTCTGTCATATTCAAGTTTGGACGCGAAATTTTTTGTATTATCTAATTGCCGATGTAAAAGCTTGACATATTAATAAAATTTATTTTTTATTATTTTTTATTAAAAATATAAGTTACAAGGGATTTTTAAATGCAAAAAAGATTTTTAAATTTTTTCTTTTTAGGGTATATTTAGATCTGTCATTAAGGAGCCAAAGACGGAAGAAACTAAGAAAAACGATAAATATATATGAGATTAGGCCATAATGGGGATGCATTCTTTTATGTTTTCATAAATTTCACGATACTGACATTGATATTTGTTGACCTGTGTAATTAAGAATTATCTAGAATTAAGTTAAACAAGTACTTTATAACATAAATTATTTTGCATTAAATAAACGTTTTTATATTTGTCACGTTTTTCATATTTTTTTAGTTTTTTTTTAAAAATATAAAATTACCTTTATATGGTTTGAGTTTTTTATAATTTTGATACTAAAGTTGCATATAATTTTTTTTAAAAATTATGTGAGTTATTGTTATACGACCACAAAAATCATCCATATTGGATACATCGTTTCCGATGAGTAGCCATATTTGTCGTCTAAAATATAGTATAACTTAATAACATTTTTACCCAATTTCAGAATCCCGAAGGGAGGCAAATTGTTGTATTTTTTATAAAAAATTTTTTAATAGTTTTTTTAATATAAAAAAATAAAATTCGTTTACCTCATATTTTATTAAATCTGTCAATTTTTTATACCTTTTCTATTTATGAATGTACAGTCCATGCAAAAATTATTAAAAAAAAATGCCATAACATCGGGGTCATCTCAAATTTGTTATTTTTTTAAAGCAACATATTTGATGTAATACACGTCAACAAATATCATTGGCACAACCGTGAATTTCATGAAAACATAAAAGAATTTATCCCCATAATGGCCTTATCTCAGATATATATTTTTTTTCTTAGTTTCATCCGGCCTTGGCTCCTAACATTCGTCCATATCGAAAAAATGGCCTTTTCTGACCAAATTGACAGATCGAGAATACCCTAAAAAGAATAATTTTTTTTTCATATAAAAATTTTTGTAACTTATATTTATCATATCAAATAATGAGAAATAAAATTTTTTAGTATATCAAGCTCTTACAACAGCATTTGGATAATAAAAAATTTCGCGTCCAAACCACGAACTCGTGGGCATGGCAAAAGAAAAGCCCCTTTTCTTGCTTAAAGCAAAGGGGCATTTTAAAAAAAGCCCCTTCCTTCAAAAAAAAACTCCTAGGAGCTTTAAGTAAAAATAACTCACCCATCATTATTATAAAGAAAAAATCAAAATTTTTCGAAATTATTATAAAGAAAACATAAAATGGGCTTATGGGGCTCTTTTTTAAAGCCATTTTTTGGGAGGTTTTTTTGTCCCTTTTCTTAGTAGGGGCTTTTTTTGTACTCTTATTTTGGCCTTTTATTTGTAGCTCCCTTTCTTTCTTTAAGTTTTTGCGGGGGGGAGGAGGGGGGGGGGAATGAGCCAAAGTTTTTTGGCTCATTTTTCCCAGCAATGCATTATTTTCCAAACTTGACCTAAACCAATGAAGCATGCAAGTGCACATAGGCCCAAAAACTTAAAATTTGATTTAAAAATCTAGGGGGCAAAAATATTGCATGCATTAAAAGCGACTTGGATGGCAAGTTCACTCTGAGAAAAATTCTGGGCAAACGGCCTCCCAATGCTACCAGCTAACAATTCACATTGCGCTAGCCTTCGTCCAAACCGGATATTGGACCCTTAAAGGAATCAGTTGAGCTCGAGTATAGTTTATTGAAATAATTGCAAGTTTTTATTACATTAAAAAAAAATTGTTTGGCGAAATAACTTAGTTAGCGTCAGTGTCTATTCAATATTTAGAAATTTTTAAAAAATTAAAAAAAATATAGTTTGAATGTTAAATTTTTCAAAGGTAAAAATTATTAAAAGAATCATGTTGAAAAGATTATCCGCTATGTTTATATACGATATTAAATAAGATTTTTAAATATACTTAGATGCATATACAATGATTACGATGTAAATACTTAAATTTAAAATTTTTAGAATTTATAATAATTTTTGGTAAAAACGAATGAACTTTGAACGTGCCATTGTTACAAAGAGAGTGTGAAACATTTTTGTTATACGGTATGATGAACCAAAGCTGCGGAAAGGTTCACAACTCGTTTTTTGTTTTTAATTAATAAATAAGGGATTTATAGCTCATAAGAATGTATTTTTTTAGATGGCATATCGTATCTCTTCATAATTGATCTTCTTAAACTCACATTAAAATTAAAACAAAAAAATGGGTTTAATCAAAAAATGGGCTTTTTCCAGCTTATTAATAAACATTTAATATACCTGCATATACCGGGCTTAGCAAAATTAATAGTGGGCATAGGATTATCCAATATTTAGCCTGAACAATATTAAATTCATAGCAATATATATATTTAAAATTTAAATTTAGTTAGTTGAAAATGTACATATAATTTGATTTATTTGTCAGATTAATCAAAATATTAAACAAAAATTAGTTAATGAGTCTTATATTTGATTATTATAATTTATTTTACAACTTGGAGAGAGACTATTAATAAGGGATATATATTTTTATTACCATGCTAATTAGCTACTCCAAGGTATCTTGAAACTGGATTTTTGAATTGGATCTAGAATATCTCAACATTTTTTAAAACATATTGCTCGTTTATTACAAATTAAATTTTAGGGCATAACGAAAAATTAAATGGGATATCTAAATAATTTTTTTAGCCTTCAAATTTACTGATAAAAAGATAAAGGGTAATTTAATACCTAGACCATAATTATTGAACGCAATGCGATTCTAGGGATATCATTTAAATCTACCTGTAAATTACATATTTAATATATGACAAGGTCAAACCAGGAACTTGATATTTTCAAGGCTAAAAAAACTGAGGCCAAAAGGTTTTGAAAATAACCCCAGCAAAGAATATTTAAAATTGCTTAAGCACCATGCATACTCATGGCTTTGACAACTGGAAAGTGCAAATTGCCTAAGGGTAAAATCAAAAAAAAATGTTGATATTTTCTATTCGCAAATAATCTGAATTACAGATTTTTTTTTTTCAAAATAATATTGAGATTTGATATGACTTTGTTATTTAATGTTTAAGTTATTTGATTAAAATAATTAATAACGCCTTTTATATTCGCCTGGTTACGTTGAGGACCCTGATACTTATACCTTAATTACTAAATACTATTTTTATTTTTAATATATCAATGTTACAACCCTTAAAAATAATAATTGAAAAAGCAAAAAATCTTGAAAAAAAGAGAAAACCTTAGAGTTTTAAATGACTGAAAACATAAAAAGAATATGAATAAATTTAATATGGCCTAGAATAGATACATATGGGGCTTTTGAGGCTATCTTGTATTTTAAAATCCTAACAAATTTTATTGGCCTTGCAATTTAAACAATTTTAATCTTCTCTCAAAGCTAGGTCAATTTGTATGTTAGATACAATTTTTAAAAAATATTATTAGAGTTTTTTTTCTGACCCATAAACTAGTGCCAAAACGCACTTTAGTCTGTCGAATGAACAGATATGAGTGAAAGGCCAAAGTTAAGTGCCTAATCATTGAAAATTAAATTTTTATAATAATCAAACTTCCCCTAGCAGTACAATTGTGAAATTGGTTAACAATTTTTTTTGTTTAAAACAAATTCGTTTACCTGTAAATGGCTATATGTTGGAGACCCCTTATGTGTTGATTAAGCCTTTATACTTCTAAATAAGACATTTTTTTAAAAAATATAGGCACCAATAGCATAGGATCTAAATAAGCAATTGATCCTAACAATCCCAATATTCGTATAAGATCTTCAATGTAAGTACCAGCCCTACGCACAGAGATACCATTTTTCTAAAGGGGGGGGGGGGGGGGCGGCACAAGGGTGGGAATCAAATTAACGTGGAAAATTTTTGGGGAAACTACGGGAAGTTGTATGATTCTTAATTTATATTGCATTTTAAATATTCAGCAAAAAGGAGTTGGCCAGTTTACATCCCCCCCCCCCACACTCTGCCCCCCTCTTGGTACGTTAATGCCTAAGCGCCTTCACTTGGTTATCCACATCTGGCCGAGCATGACATATACGGTTTAAGTGCGTTTATTATTGAAATCAGTTCCGATTAGGCTTTTGATAAGTCTTACGTGAATTTCGCTGGCAAAATTACCTTAGTAAATTAATAACCTTGGGCTCATGTTAGTTTACTATCATTGACCTAAACCCATTTACATATAACACCACAACGACATAATACTACATCATATACCATTAAATCTTGATGTCTCAAATGTTCTAGTTCAAGGTTATTCCCCCCTTGTAAAATTTTTATATCAGGGGCGAATGAGGTGGTTTTTGATTTCTTTAATAGGTGTTTAAATATCACTTGCATGCTCCTCGGACATTATTTCAAATATACATTTTCTAGACTGTAATTTAGATAAGAATTTGACTTGTCATAGCAATTTATAGTAGCCGCCTTGGCTGAATATCAAAAGGCGTATGAGAATAACGATAAAAATAAATCTAATTTAACCAAATTTACTTTAATGGCCAATTTCTGATCGCTAGCAAATAATTATAAAATGGGTATACGATAAAAATAGTTTATCAAATCACGGTCACCTACACCGAATAGAGATATAAAAAATTTGGAGATTATTTATACATATTTTGATTGTAAAAAAACCCGTTGATTTTATGGCACATCATAGTTTCTTTCCAACACGGTACATTCTGAATTGAAAACTTGGGGGCATTAAGGTCAAGGAAGCCTTTTTCCCATTTTGGACTCTAGCACTTTGGTCTCCAAACATATTCAGAACGAAGAATAATGACTATAGTGTAGTCCATTCTTATAATCTTGAAAAATATAAAAAGTGAAATGGAGGCTACTTATCATAATTATGTTTTGACTCGGATGTGATTTGAGAAGCAATTTCCATTTAAACTTCTTCTATTGTCGTACTTATTATACCAACCTATCATCTGATATTTCAATAGATAAAAAATTTCTAAAACATAGATCAAATTCATTTTTCCTTTAAATAGTACCTATATATTTACTTTTACAAATTTAGCGCAAAAAACAAATTTAGATTACCATGTAAATACAAACATTATTTCTTCATTTCGTCAGCTAACTGAATTTGAATATTGATGATATCGTGACCAAAATAGTTGATTCGCATAGTCGTATAATATCATATCTAGTGCATTGAGATTTTGCAGCTCCGTTTGTACATCGTAAGCCGTTTCTTCAGTGATGAGAGTTGAATTGTAATTTTGGCGAATGTAGGTTAGGTTATCCACCATATTTTTCCTTACTTTAGCATCCTCACTACCATAGCCCAATCGACTGTTCACGTCTAATAATTCAATTCCCAATTGTCGGCTGAATAATTCATAACTCTCATTCAGGTGTTCTAACAAACCAAAAAAACTTAGTTTATGTGTTAGCGTCTGTTTAGCATCTTCTAGCAATTCCTCTCCGAGTGACATGCCGTCCCTTGGTAATCTAAATTGACAAATAAAAGGAATATGCAATTTTAACTAAGATTTATCTTGTGAACTTATGATATTACAAAATTTAGTTTTTAATCGATGAATGCGTAAGAGAGCACAGATGTAATTATTAGTTATGAAGTGGTGAGGCAATTTAAGTTTAAACTACTGTGAACAGAGGTGAATATAGAACAAACTTTCAATTAAATCGGAGGAATATTAAAGTAATTTGCAACTTCTGTAAAATTTTTAAAATAAACAAGCCAAAAATTTGATTTTGATTAAATGAGTCCAAAATACCAAAATAATGAATTTGCTTCTCATGTATTGTCACATCAGATCTCAACATATAATTATCTACGTTTTTTTGACATAATTTATAAAAAAAAAGGTCATTTACTTAGAGCCACATCCGTCCAAATTGTCGGGTAGTCCTAAATGCCTAGTCATACGGTTATTAGCCCAATTCCCTTTACACGACATAAACTGGCTGAGGGTAATATTTGCATTCCCATCGATAGTACAGTCCGGCCCATAGATTCGTGTCCCGTTGGGACAGATAATGAATGCCTCTTCCCAGCGAATGCCTCGGACGAAATTCCTATATTCGCTCAGGTAACGTTTAATCGGATCACGGAGCATGGTAATGTAATGAATTCTATTTTAAAGTATAAATGGTTAGCCTAACTCACCAAATTGAAAAACAAATACCAAATTATAGTATTCAAAACTCGAGACACCTTTTATAATTTGATCTTATGCGTTAACATATTTACTTTTAGATCATAAAGGCCTAAGGCGATTTTTATAAAACATATTACACAGGTCAACAATTTTTTGAGAGTTATGTGATAACTACAGAGATCAATCCTGCCATCTTAGGCAGTGTTTAATAATTTGTAAGAGTTACAGTTCAAAATTTTTGGCAAAATTAGCCATATTTTGAACTCAACTCTTTACCATTTTTTACCCCCCTTTATTTGAAAAAATTTAAATGAAAAAAAAAAATTCCTTTCTCTTGCAACTCACCTCAAAAAAATTCCTAATTTTAAAAATGAATAATCCTCAAAAAAATGCATTTTGTTTCTTTTCTCCTCAAATGAGCTCAAATGGCTTCTCCGAACAAGCTGAATAGCCAACTGAACTCAATTGAAAAGCAAAAATCTGGAATTTCTGCGTTGTTAATGTTAATAAATACAAAAAAGCCATGATGCTAATGTTGGGCTTTTTAAAGTTAAAAAAAGTCTTAATATATACTCTTGTTACTATATTTGCAAAAATATGCGATAATTCAAGGTCTATATGCATTTAACTCCCTTTACAATTTATTCTTTTGTAATTTTTTTTAGTATAATAAATTCTCATTTTTTTATTTAAAATTAGAATCATATACTGACCATTTATCCCAGGGGTGTGTCCATCAGAAAGTAAGGCTGTGACTTCTTTGCCACCGGCAAATGAAGAAGCAGAATTTTTGCTTAGAAAATTTAAACGAGTTTCTAGTAACTATACCAGAGATCCGCAAAAACCAAAATTTGGGAGCCCGGCCCGGGTTTAATTTTTTTACCTTTACGCCGGCCCGGCCCGGGTTCAATTTTTTTGCCTTTACGCCGGCCCGGCCCAACCCGGTTTTTTTTTAAATTTTTGAGCCCGGCCCGGAAGAAAATTTTAAGCCCGACTAAAACCCGGGTTTAATTATTTTTATCATTTTCAATATTTATCTTAAATTTTGTTCAATTTATATAAATTAAATTTTGTACTTATATATGATGCAAACTCTATAATTATGAATATACATCAAATAGATTTGCCGTGCGTAATGGATCTTTCATCAACAATCTAATCTTCAATTTTTTGTTTTAGGTCCATATTGCGGGAAAATTAATTTTATCAATGAATGAAAATTATAGTGAGAAAAAATAGGCCATTTAATCTATATTAAAAGAAAAACTTATTTACAGAGAAGTTATGCTGTAATGAAGTTTAATAAAAAATAATTTAATAAATAATTTTATATATTAATTTATTTAACCAACCCGGGCCGGGCCTGAGGCCCGACCCGGCCCGGCTAATTTTTGCGCCGGCCCGGGCCAGAAAATTTTTTTATTATGTCAGGCCCGGCCCGCCCGGATGTTAATTTTTTCCAGCCGCCGGACCGGACCCGGGCGGCGCCGGCCCGGGTCCGGGTTTCCGGGCCGGCTGCGGATCTCTGAACTATACCCTCCGGTTAAAAAAAGCTGCGATTGGAGTTTGCGTTCCCTGAAAACGACTTTAATATTCTCAAACATTGAAAGAGTCATCCCGACAGGACCTTAAAAAAACTTACTTTCGCAATATATTGTAATATTCAATATAGTAATAAAAAAATTATATTGGAAATTGTTAATTAATTATATGAATAGATCATTTATCTTGCGTGACCACACAAAATTTATTTTATCTCTTTGCAATGCCTATAGCGCAGACAAGTGTGGAACGAAGCTTATTATAAATCCAATAAGCAGAAGTTTCAATTCTACAATATCTGTATAAATTCAGGTAGTAAGTAAATTAATATAAAAATTTCTTTAAATCCTGAATTTAATGCATAAAATAAATGGAGAAAGCTATGAATCGGGCCTGGCTCCACATTTCACATTGCTGCAAGGAGCCTAAAAACTCATTTTTTCCAATAGTCTTGTGTATAAAGCCCCAGTCAATCATTCAATTTGACCGCCCACAAATATTCATTGGATAATATGCAAATGCTTATACATTGAAGTTTTCTAATTTTGGCAGCCAAAATTACCTGAGGCAAAATTTTGCATATATGTTTTATCAGTTTGAACTTTAAGATTATCAAGGGGAACTGCTGCCAAATTTGGGTATAATTGCTTTTGAGTGTGAATTAATTAAAAACGGGATTTAGTACCCAAGAATACCAAATTAAGGAAATATTATTAAAAAGTTAATAAATTTAAGCTTGGTTCTTTAAAAAACTTATAAAAATTTTAATTATTATAATAAAATGTAAAAATAACAAACATGAGTTTGGCCATATAAAAAAACTAAGTTTTCCAAAAATTGCCCGGAGCACCTCACTCCGACTCATTTGAAAAAATTCCATATTGAAAAAAAAAGAAAAGAGATTCATCAATACTATCTAAACTCCGTTTTACCAAAAAATAAAAAAAATGAGTTCTTTTTTATTAAAATGAGGAATATTCATTTTTTTGTAAATTAAAATTTTTCATTTGAATATTTTTCACCCCCGTGAAAAAGCGAATTCCCTCATGTTCACTTTTTTCTTTCCTCACCATTCACTAGAATTGAGGGAATTACTGCGGCTGAATTCTTTTTTATTAAACACTGATCTTAGGGAATATCAAATCCGTTTACCATTTTTCTTAATCAAACTTAGTTAGTCAGTTGTAAATCAAAAAACCAAAAAAGTAAAAACAAAAATATATTGAATTTTTGTTTTTGCATATTCACAATATTTAAACTGTTAAATTTAAGCTACTAATTTTATTAAACCGATAATATATAGTAACGTATTTAAGTTTGGACGCGAAATTTTTTGTATTATCTAAATGCCGATGTAAAAGCTTGATATATTAATTATTTTTCTTATTTGTGATTAGAAATATAAGTTACAAGAGATTTTTATATGCAAAAAAGATTTATAAATTTTTTCTTTTAGTGTATATTTATATTTGTCAATTTGGTCAAAAAAGGCCATTTTTCGTTATAGACGGATCTAAGAAGCCAACGATGGAACAAATTTGGATAAAAGAAAAATATATATAAGATTAGGCCATCATGGGGATGCATTCTTTTATGTTTTCAAAAATTCACGTTTTTGACATTGATATTTGTTGACCTGTGTTATGTGAAAATAATTTTTGATACATTTTACAATAAAAAACTTTTTTAAGGTGTTCAAAGATATAAAAAGATATGTATATGGTCAATTCCACCTCAAATCGACAATTTCCCTTGAAGACTCAGTTTTGGCTGAAAATTGGTACACTGGTAGGGTCCTTAGGTGCTGATAAAAACCTAAATTTTTTTTGACCGGAAGTGATTTTTGACCGAGATATAAGCAAAAATATTTTTCATTTTTTTGCAAAAAAAATATTTGACGCAACTTTGCGCGCATGTATCATCAAAAGTATTGTAGCTAGAGTCATAATTTTTTTTTATTTTAAAGATCGTAATAAGGGCTACCTTTAAAATAAAAAATATTTAAAAAAAATTTTTTTTAAGTTATTAAAAAATTAAAGTCAAGTTTAGACACAAATAGCTCAAAAAACGTATCTTTAAATTTTCTGAAAAATTTATATAATGTGGCCCTTGCTAATGTTAATATTTTATTATTATGTTGTATTTTCGGATAAGAGATTGCATTTTTTACTCTTCAAAAAATGAGGAAAAACACATGATTTGTTTTTATAAAGGTATTTTACAATGCCTTTACACCACTCTTGATCAAATGTGATAAATGTATTAAATTTTTTTATTTCATATATAGAGACATTAATCTATGCGATTATTGCAACTTGATTTAATTTTTAATAAAAAGTGTGGGACCGGCATGACTTTTTATAAAATTTAAAAAAATTAATTTTTTGCCCTAATTTTGGGACATATTTATGCCCTTTGCACTATATTAGAATATGCTAATGTGCCAAATTTGACAGTATTTAAAAAGCAGGTTATATGGGCAATTATGTTAGACCATAATAGTTTGATTTAATTGATTAATACTATTATTAACTTTCAAATATTCACTTCACTATAAATAGAAAAAGTGGAAATTTTACACGCAGGAAGATCAGTATTCAAATTAATCTGTGCAAGCTTTTTTTAATATTAACATTAATTTTACATCATAAAATACTTTGA
Organism: Acutogordius australiensis; assembly: GCA_030555515.1. Taxonomy (NCBI): domain Eukaryota; kingdom Metazoa; phylum Nematomorpha; class Gordioida; order Gordea; family Gordiidae; genus Acutogordius; species Acutogordius australiensis. The sequence goes on from CM060244.1 coordinate 10,861,166, forward strand.
AGCTTCTAGTGGCCTCCTTAGGCTTTTTTTCATTTCGATTTTGTATACTTTTTTTACAATAAAAATATTTAAATTTGCCAAAACAAAAATTTTCAGGTGTGGTGAAAAAACTAACTTTTGAAAACAAAATTGTATTCGTCTGTGCAAGCTTATTTTTTTATTATTTTTGCATAATTAAGCTAATAATATTTAGAACCTATAAAATCAATTAATTTGCCTGTATGTGTTAAAAAATAGTAATATGTTATGTATAGAAAATCTTAAAAGAACGAGATAGGTAAATTCCAAAAAAAGGAGATTATGAAATCATTCCATTATTTTAATTAAATTTGTAATTTGTTATATTTATTAAAACACATTCTTGTGTTAAAATTCGTTAGGAACACATTTAGTTATAAAAAACAAAAGGTTAATGACCCAAATGAAGGCCTATAGAATCAAGTATAGTGATATTTGATAATAGGTCCAGTGTGTCTATATTATAAAACTAAGATGTAATTGGAACTATTGTTGGTTTTTAAACTTTATTAAGGTCAGTTAGATATATATTGTAAGATTTTTAGCCTTGTTCTAAATAGCCTTTCAAAAACATATTTGGCATTTGTAAAAATTAGTGAAACACTGAATGTCTATATTTTTATTATATTAAATTGGGTCTAATTATTTAGTCTTAAAATTCATCATGAAGCTAATTTTGCCCGTTATAATCATTTCTCGATATTTAACCCTAAAAATGACTTTATTTTTCTAATTATAATTCAAACAACCATATCAGGTATGTATTTTAAAATAATTGACTTTTTTTACGTTTATTTTAAGTTTGTTAAATCATAAAAAATAAAAATATGTTGAATCATAATATTCTAAATAGGCAAATATATTCTATTTTTACTTATTTTTGTCAGATTTAAATGTTGAGGCTGTTTTATTTAAAAACTATTAAATACAGGAAAAAATAAATTTTTACAAATTTTTTAACAAATATTATTTTGTTAATCCTCCCAAAATTAATTTTTTATCTAATAAATTTAAACAATTTTTTTCAATTTTGCCGACAATAAATATTGAATATTATGTACAATTTCTAATCTTGTTCATCAAACTAAAAAGAACTAGTAAAAGTTAAATAACAATTTTTAAGTTTTTATTTTTACACCTTAAAATTTCAAAAAACAACAAACTTTTTGTTTTTATTTAATAAAAAAGCTAAGGGTACGTTAAAAAATGTTGGGGGAAATTTTTGTTATATAGTAATGTCTTTTATTTACTAAATTGCAATTTTAAATTTTCAAATTGGTTGGTAGTGACCCAGAAATTTTATTTGAAGATAAGTAAATACTAATAATTACCAATTTTTTAGATCTTAAGTTCCCTTTTCTTTCCAAAATTGACAATAGTATGAATCAAATAAATAAAACTGTTATAGCCTAACACATAATTCTATGTCTAACTTCTTATATATAATAAAATTTTACTTTTAAATATTTTAATATATTAAACATAGCAAATTTTTTGTCTGAAAATCAAAAAAAGACTTATTTTTTTGAATTTTTTGAAAAAAAAGCAGTCGGTCCCAGACTTTTGAGTTCAAATATGTTCAAAAATTGGCCGATTAGAAATTTTTCAAGAAATTTAAAAAAATGCTTTAGTTATTTTAACTGAATATTCTTCATAAAATTGTAAAAATTTAAAATAAATTTTTTAAAATAATAAACACATGAGGAAGAAAAGTCCTCTTAAGAATATTCGCTTTTTTCACGAGTCTCAAATAATACTTTTTGAATTTACAACCTCCCAAAGTTGCATCAAATGTGAAAATTCACCTTGCAATTTATTTTCTTTGCCCCTATCTCCGTCAAAATCTTTTCCGGTCAAAAATATTTCCAGATTATGAGATACCCTTAGATACTACACTCATGCAAGAATTTCAGCCAAATCAAATTTTTTACCTCCCGGACTTATTGGATTGAGGTGGAATTGACCATATATATAAATGATAAAAATTCCATTATGATTCACAATATTATTTAAATTCACCTTAACTTTTAAATTTAGAGAATAAATAAAATGAAATAAATACAAATACATATACTCCAAAGACACTCATAATTGACAATACGATTATATACATATGACCTTTTTTTTACTCTACAAGTTGATCAGAAAACAATACGTTATTACCGATTTTATAAGTGAAAACCATGTCTTATGCTCAAGATAATTAATTAGCAACTTTTGCAATGATTTTCAGGCATTGTGATATGAAAATACGCAATTTTCAGTTGCGATTTTAGTAGAAGAATCGGAGAAACAAAATTTTTAATTATCATGCATAAAAACCATGTTACCCATATCATAAAATGTAGACTTTTATAGTCAGCCAAAATAATTTAAAAGATTTAGTCAATTTTGTCAGTTTATATGATATATTCTGACAAAATATGCCCTACTTAAAAATTCACCCCCGCAGTCCAAATACCCCCCCCCCCCTCCTCCCCTCTCCCCACATGTAAAGTTGGTACGGCTCTTTAAACAAAATATTATTTACTTCCCCTCTCCGATATTGTCATCATTTGAAACGGAATCAACTAAATGCCCTTCTTCCGATTGACTAAACAACATGCCATTCGTATGGCAGCGGTCAATGAATGTCGATCCAAATATTCCTTTATCACGGCTGCTAATATAATCCTGGAACCTTTTGATCTTTCCTATTTCTTCTCCGTTTAAGGTACCACGATCTCCTTCTACATCCACAAGAGCCGATATACTTTTCAACATTTTATGGTATGGATCTAAAATTATAGCGTGCCGAACGCACGTGGTTAATCTTTCGTATATGGCATGTAGGCCGCAATATCTCCACGAGAACGTAGCTCTCGTATAAATCCAACTACGAACCGGAATTGGAATTTGAAGCTGGGAAAATTCATCGAATAGCGAATCTGTAAAATTTGGATTACGCTTGGCATCCACCACTGAAATGGCCGGGCATTCGCATATTTCCTGAATCTTGCTGCGCACGGATCCTACGTTGACCATTTGATTGCTATCGTGTTTGAATTTGCTGGTGCAGGTACAAGGCAAAAGACTTTTAATATGGTGCGTTAGGAAGTGATTAAATCGGCTTCCGCCCGGTTTTGGATGTGTTCGAATGCAGAACATCTCGGCTAAAATTGAATGATAAGTAGATTGCGTAAAATTTGACTTTGCCAATTCAGGGCTTAAAACGGGATTGAAGGGTTTCCTGCTGATATTTGTGGTAGAAAGATTAAAGAAAGACCAAATCAAACTTAAGTTGTGATTTTGTTCACTGACCCGTCTTCCTATGTTTTTGGAATAAAACGGGTTGGAACTAATATCAGGAAAAAGATTTTAATGGTTAAAACGTATATCGTCAACTGTAAAACACTTAAAACACACCCTGTGAAAAAATATAAACTTATTTTTTCCATATGCTATAAGGCTAAAGCCGATATATAAGGTTGAAGAAAAATAAACTGGACATGCTACTAGTTATAAAATTTACCCTTTTCCTCAACGCTAAAAATGTTCCAATATTTACATTTGTTTTTGATCTAGTAAAACATTGGCGTAGGAGAAAGGGGTGGGGGTTATGGATGAACCCCACCCAAACTAAATACCAAATTGTACATTAATATAAACATATTCCATCAATATTTTTTTATTGAATATAACCATTTTATTATACAAATTCATTACATAATCTATCATAATATAAAAATTTATTACCTTATAATATATCAATAATATAATTTTTTTAATACATATATTTTTTTTATAAACATTATTTATAAAAGTACTTAATGATTACTTAAATTTTAAAAAAAAATTAAGTAACAATCCAAAAATCAGTAGATTTCAAACTAAAACAATCCACTATCCCCAAACCACTGAAATTTTTTATTCCTTTCACTTTACAACTTCTCCCCTTGTGGTAAAAAACCTATACAGTTAAATAAACTATAAATATTTAACTAAAATTTGTAGAATATAAGACTACCTATTTTAGGATGCTATATTAGGTAAATCGAAAAAAATATAGCCCTATTTACCAAAGAACATAACTTTTGATTTTATTAGCGTAGTGTACATCATGCCTCCTAACATTTTTTAAGTATAAAAGATGTCTGAATTTGCACATGACTCAAAAAGGGTAATAGATATGTGAATTTTTAAAACTACAATTTGTTTAAAACAGGAGCTGGGAAGCCAAATTTTTTGCGTATTTTTTACAAATTTATTTATAGATTAAACATTAAATTACATATATAAATATTTGAAATTTTATTCAATCTCGTTATTAGCTACTTTATTACATGAGTTGCCATTTCCTCTTTTTTAGCGAACGTAGGCGCGTCTCTTATTTATTTTGAGGGTTTTTTCAAAACCCTCTGAACTTTTAAAGTTTATTTCACGGGACTATAATGCAAAAGAGCTATGAAAAATTACACTGGACAACAAAAAAAAACAACATAAACAATAAAGAATTTTCTTGTGATAACGACCCCGAGTTTAGTTTTTTCCCCGATGCCTCCAATTTTTTTTAAACCGCGTCCAAAGTTCAGCAGAAAATTTATAGAATTTTTTTAACTCTAAATTTTCCAAAAATTCTATTGGCATATTCAAATTCCTTATAAAAAACATATCTAAAAAAAGTTATAGCTTAAAATTATTTACAATTTACTTTCAAGTTATTTAGAATCAAAAAATGGATTTTAGGACAAAAACCACGAATTTTATTAAATAATAAAATAAAAAAAAATTAGTTATTATAAAAGAATTTAAATGCCTTACATTAATAGTGAATGTTTCCGTTATCTAAATATACTTTTAAACTTTTGTTAATACCCATAAGTTTTATGATATAGAGGCCCAAAATACTCCAAAAATAAAAAATTTTTTACTTTGACACCGAATAACTAAAAATCTGAGGCATTGGCTAAAATTCTGATTTCATATTCGTAGTTCGCATCAAAAACTGACCAAAAATGATAGTTGCCATATATGATACTTAAGGTCGTCCAAATTTTGTTGTCCAGTGTTATTTATACAAACTAGTTTGAAATATATAGTGTTATATAAACTCTGATATAGCAACTATTATTCAAGCGCCAGCATGACTATAATCCTTTAACCTTACTCAATCCACGTGTTTTAAAATGCGTCGAAACTTAAATTAAACAGGTTAACAAATTTTTGAAATATATGAGCTAAATATAGATAACAAATCTGCGATCTTAGGTATTTTTCAATTTTACCATTGTTTTTAATCAAACTTAGTTAATCATCTATAAATATAAAATTTAAAAAAAATGTCAAAATACAAAAAAAAATTTTATTGATTTTTTTGCATATTTGCACCAACTAAACTATTAAATTTAACTTCATATAATATTTAATTTTAAAACCGATAATACGTCGTGTCGTATTTAAGTTTGGACGCGAAATATTCTATACTATCTAAATGCTGATATAAGAGCTTGATATATTAACTAAAATTTCTTCTCATTATTTGAATGATAAATATTAGTGATAAGGAATTTTTATATGAAAAAAAGGTTCTTTATTTTTTTTTCTTTTTAGGTATTCTCAACGTCGCACAATGTGTCAATTTGGTCAGGCCATTAGGGATCTAAGGAGCCCAAGGCGGAAGAAACTATAATGGAAAATGTACATGTGATAAGGCCATCATGGGGATGCATGCTTTTATGTTTTCATTATATTTTTTGTCACATTGCTATTTGTTGGCCTGTGTTATATGGATTGCAGTACACATGTATCATGGGTTTTTTAAGTTTTTGGTTGAAATTTAAATTTGTATTACGGCGTATTTACCTTAAAAATATCAAATAAATTGTATTTACGTTGTCTCTAGACATGTAGGGCATGTATATGGCAGGCATACATATAAAAATTAAAAAAAATTATTAAATTTCAGAGCTATTTTAATCTGGATTATGTCCAAATATTATAAACTGCCTTTACCTAAAAGGAATTTTACCCTTGAACCAGATAAAAAAAAGAATTTAAGCGATTTAACGTTAAATTTACCCAAATAAATCAAGTCACTATGAAAGCTTTTTTATTTTTTCAATATTTATAACTTGTTAAAATACAGCACTCCCTTCATAATTTTGAGGATCTTCTGGCATTGCTTGATCTTGAATAAAAACACTGGTAAGTAATTATATCTTAATAATTTTGGGCTTATAAACAAGTGTCATTATGGCTAAAAAATTTGGAAGGAGTTAGATGTTAATTAGAATCTGTTAGTTATAAGATTAGCTTGGGCTATTAAATCCATTCGGATTGGATATGACTTAGACCGCCAACAAATGAAAGTGCTAAAATTTGAGAAGTGGGCGAGCTTTAGGGGAAAAAAATTTTTAAAAAATACTTTGTGATTTGGTGGCTAAAATAATTTTGAGTCGAAATATTAGATAAAGGAGAAATTTCCATAATAATAAGTGAGGGGGGGGGGGTATTAAGCAATTTTACTACCCCCTATTCTCAACATGTTTATTAAATTCATGCTTTTAGGCGTCTTTTTTCTCCGAAAAATAGTAAACATGTGCATATACTTTGAAGCAGAGTTGGAAAAAAGCCTATTTTTTGATTAGGCTAAAATATGGCAGAAAAAAAATAAGCTACAAATAGATACAAAAATAAGGCAGATGCCTTAAATCTTATAAATGTATTTTCCTGGATTGAAACCCCTTGGGTGCTTCTTTCTTAACAGACTAAAAAAATTTGAAGTGGCCAAAGGGGCTCTTTCCAACCTTTGAAGTGGCTTAGAGGGAGAGTTTAGGCTAAAAACATAGGTCGCCGCCTGCGAAATATCTACCATTTTTACAATTTTAGTTGAGGTTAAAAAAGTTAAAGCACATAAGGACCCTTTATGAAGGTGGAAACCTCAAAATTGTTTTTTTAATGTATGTTTGTATTTGCTATAAAGAGTTTTGGCTTTGGCCTATCTACAAAAAAACTATTAATGGACGGTATTTACCACATTGCACGTTAAGCGATAATTAAAGCCGCCACCTACAATTAAATATGGCATTTACATAAAATTTTTTATTAGAATCATAAATTGTGGATCAACTTATGCACCTTGCTGAACTTGATAAAAATGATTAATTCCGGTATTATTATTGGTTATTAATAAAAGTGGTTGCATATCACTATATAACTCTACCTATATATATTTTAGCTGCAGTTGTAACTAAACTTATTTAAAAAATTGTTTATTTCAATTTTACAGAAAAAGTTTTTTGTATATATATTTGAATTTGCAATTTTTTGTAACACTTTGTTTTTCTCCATATACATAAATATAAGTTCCATAATTTTATCTAAAGTTAAATTTGTGCCTTATTAAAAAATTATAAATATATAGATTTTTGGACGGAAACTAGCACAGTGTGAGTTTATTGAAGGAAGCATTGGGAGGTTCTTTGATAGAAATTATACCGAAGCTGAACTTACACAAGTTGCCTATTTAGCAGGTATGTAACTAAATTCATTATTAAACTATTACATTAATTCTTATTTTAAGGTAAGACGTGCTCATAGGTTCAAAAAAAATTTTAAACAGCTCAGAATATTTGAGGGAACATGCACAAGCTATTACGAGAGCTAGTGCTCTATGATTTTTAATTTTTTACTGTACTAGGTTTATTACATATTAAACGTTAAATTTTTTTTATTCAATTTACTCGCTAATAAAAAATAAATAACAATAATATACATAATTAAAAATATTAAATACTTAAATAACAAATTATTACTTTCTTCAACTAACAAATAAATGTACTTAATTGTTTGGATGAAATTAACAATTATCCTTTTTATCATCTGGACAGCCTTGAAACGTTTAATGCCTTACAACAATTTTACCTTTGAAGTGAAATTAAACCCGAATGTGATCCAAACGAGCACTGCCGAGAGATAAAAACTGGGCAACCAATTAATTATAATTATTATAATTCCGTTTGGGAGATTAGCCATTTTTTAAACGTATAAACATTTATTTGAGAGGCACCCCCAGCGGTAAGAAAAACTCATTTAATATTATACTACCTGTTAGTAGGTAGGCTCACATATATGGGTTATTTTATTATTGAATTGTATGATTTTTATAAAATAATTAAAATATTTCTTCTAAATCGCTTTAGGCAGGTTGCCAAACATTAATGTTACGCTCTTCCAAATCGTTAAGCTGACTTAAACAGTTGAATGTAACGTGGACGTTACCGTTGCTCTATAGAAATGTCCTAAGTAAATTTAAAATCCTTCAAGACCTTTTTTTAAGAACGCATTAGTAAAACCATTTCAAAAGCAAATTACCCAATTTGCCTAGATCAATTCCAACAGCTCCTCTGGGCTTTGAATCTGGGAGACCGGAGGGGGGGGGGGAGGGAAGCAAAACTGGGGAGGTCCCTTTTTTAATTGAAAATAATATTTTCCATAAAAAAATGGAAATAAATTGCCCCAAATTCTAAGTTAACTCTTGTTAAACTTTGCCTACTTACATTGAGGCCTCACCGCTTAAAAAAGGACAAAATGTAAACCAGCCTTAAACAAAATTAGTTGCAATACCTACTCTAAATATTTAAAAGAAAACTAAAAAACATGGCGAGTTCTGGTATGAAATCATATTACAAAACATTAGGTTACATAATGTTACATCAATTATATATACAGTTTAAATTGCATATTGTGTTACATAATCATTATACATAACTTAAATTCAAGTAATTATTTGAAAAGCATATCTTTATCAAAACTTTTCTTTATTAGGGTCTCCTAGACAATCCAACAAAAAAAATAAATTAGCTCAAAATTTTTTAATCAGCCCAAATATTTTATCCATCGGCCCAAATAAACCAAAAAACAGGGATTTCTTATGTCCCATTCGACAAAAGCCCAGGCATTTTGCCCAACCAGAGGTCTTTTAGCCTCTCATAATAAACCAAAAACAGAAATCAATTATGGGATCATTTCACCCAACCAGAGGTCTTTTAGCCTTTCAATATAAACAAAAAATAAATAAACACTTATAGGCTTCTAATTATAGCCAACGTATATCCACTAAAGGGCTGACACAAAACCATATTCTCACTTCTTAATTGACCCCAACTAACTTAAAAATTGGTTGCCTTTGTACTCAATCAAGCAATACGACACCTCCTCTCTCTTTACAAAGACCCAAAAAACCCACCCCTAACAATATTTAGATGCAATGGCTAATTACAAAAAATTAAAATGTAAAAAAAAATTAAAATGTTTTAAAAAATATATGATATTATATAATTCATCTATTCCATAAGCAAAATTAACTTTATGTCTATTAAAATCACAAAAAAAATTTTTTTTAAAGAAAAAATTCTAGGAACTCGCCTAGTTTTTATAATAACCTAATTCTTAATAACGATGCATTTCTTGTGAAGTTGTCCGATTTTTTTACTCGATGATCTTTCAATCCCTCGCATGTAAGTTTGTACATATATTTGTTATTTGTTATTCTTTATTATTACTCGCACCGTTCCGGTTGATTAATTATTATTGTTTACATGTTCACATGCCAAATATAAAGGAACAAAGAATACTGGCTGATCATTATCAAACACCAAAGAGCATATATTGTTGTTTGGCAAATTAAATTTTTCACGATAAGCACTGTAAGCGAATTATTAGAATAATATTTATTTTTAAAAATATTCCATTGACAAATTCGCAAGATGAAATATCCTTATCATTTGTTTGGGGCCAAAGGGGACGGTTATTATGCTGCGCCGATGTAACTTTGGGTATAAAGGGGAAGTTATTATATAATATGCTGTCAATTACAAAATGCGCGCCATAGGGAAAAGTTATTATTATTAGATTCCAGTCGACTGCGCCAATTGACAGGCTCGTGGCAGTTGACAAAATCTGGGACACCGAATAATGAGGTCCAAATGGGAAAGTTCATATTATTAGGCCAAAGATAGGGATTAATATTGCCGTCGCCGGGAAAAAGACGGGAATTATTATTATTAGGGCGAAGGGCATTAGGATAAAGAGTAAATACTTGAAAACCTTTATATTTATTTCAAACATTTAATTATTCAGACTATCATATTTATTTTAAACAATTTATTAATTTCATTGCTCAAATTCCTCATGATTACTCCCGGCACATCCAGCACAAAATGATTCCTTTTTTTCATCACAAAACTTCCACAAAACTAACTAAATTAATAATGTGTTCTTATTCTCTTCAGCTTCGTGTGCTTTGGCACGCTCACCACAGAGACAATTGTTTATTTAAGATGGCTACAATTAGTAAAAAAAGGTTTAAATTATAAAATTGAGCTTTGATTACCTTTAAGGTAGTATATAAAAAAATGTAAGTTATTAAAAAATTGTAGGCATAATCTAAAATGATCACAATCCATTAATCTACGTTTTTTGATGTTAGCCGTCAAAATTTTTATAAAAAATGAGAGGATAATTTATTATAACAATTAGTCACTACACACAGCGAGCAAAATATAAAATATTCTTAAATTAAAATGCAAGCATTCATTAATCTTTTTTATACGTTTGAAGGCTATTTAACCCGCTAATAACTAGGGGTGGGCACTATCTAGATATTTATAAATACAATTAAAAAATTTCATATATTTTTTCTTCATATTTTTTTTCTTGTGATACATTTTTACCATTTGCTCATATGGAAGATAGAAAATGTGGTATCTGATGAAAATAAAATTAATATTCCAAATTTAACGATATTAAATGAAACCTTTTTTAAAATTAAATCAAAAAAAGGGATTAAAATAATAGCATTGTGCCAAACATGCAGAAAAACGATTTCTGGGGAAACAACTTCTATTACAAATTTTGTCAGACACCTCAAAGTATATAATTTATTATAATTATAAATAAAATTATTTAGACATCTCATCAGCAAATATATACACATTACCTTAGCTTCAAGAAAAAAAGGCCTAAGAAAATCATAAAACAAGGAAATCAAAATTTCCCTGTCATATCCTTATCTAAAATATCTCAATCAAAATTTGATCAATTACTATAAGACTTTGTTATAAATGGGGTTAATCCTCTCAGTATCGTGGAGCAGCCTTCATTAAATATGATATCAGGTATCAATAAATGCCGCCATATTCATTCAATTTCATATTATTTTAAAATTTAATTTTTTCTAAATCTCGTATTTCTTCTAGAGCTGAACAAAGACATCAAGGTTATCAAAAAAATCTCTTGATAGAAAAATTAGTGCTTCATTTAATAATTATCAACAAACATTGAGAAGAACATTTCAATATGAAAATTTGGTCACTACTTGTGACATATTTTCAACTAAACATCGTAGTTATTTTGGGATGACTTGTCATTTTTTTAATTCATTTAATTAATCTTTTTAGATAACTGAAGATTATATCAGATTGTCATTTGCAGGTTTAAAGGTGACCATACATGTGATAAAATATATGAGATGATTGAGGAAATACATTCCCAATGTAATATCCAAAAAAATGTATTTGCTACCATTATAGATAATGGTAGCAATTTTATTAAAGCCTTCAAGGAGTTTGGGATTCCATTTATAACATTTGGAGAAAAAGATGAAGCTGAATAAGAAATTTAGAAATAATGAGCTATTGCAAAAACTATCAAATTATTACCTAAACACATCAGATGTGCTTGCCACACATTAAATTTAATTCTAACTACTGCTTCGAACAAGGCAATGAGAAATGATCCTCAAATTTCGAAAATGCACTCTAAAGTTTTAGAAAAACGTACTCTATTTTGGCATAGTGTAAACAGGCCAAAATCTTCTGAAATTATTATTTCTATTTTGAACAAGCAACTAATAGTCCCAATGATCACACAATGGAATAGTTTGTTTGACAGCTTAAATTCTTTGTTAGCTCACCGCACTAAATTAAATGAGCTCTCAAGCTTGATCATCCATCGATTTAAGAAATCGAGCTCAATTATATTGAGATATATGTAAAAGTTACAAGTCCTTTGGCTATGGCTACAGATCTATTACAGGGTGATACCCATTCTTTTTATGGTGACCTAGCCCCAACACTATTTTCAATCAATAAAAAACTAAAAAAAAATATAATAGAAGGACGTGGCCTCGTTCTTGCAAATTGCATTGCAAAATCCTTGTTTGAACGTTTCAAATCAATTTTTAATTTTTCCGATACATATGCCATGTTGGCAGCTGCTTCTCATCCATTGAAGCTTGTTGGGTAGATGATGGCAAAAAAAGCAACGTTTTAAATCAATTACTTATTTCTGAAGCTACAAAAAATTCAAATCATAAGAAATGTCGAGCCTGAAAATACCCTACCTACTCCTTCAATGAGTGAAGATTTTTTTGAATATGAAACTGACAACATTGGAGATTTGGGTATGGTTGATGAAGTTTTAAACTATATGAAGGCTCCTTTGAGCGAATTTAAATCACTGGAGTTATATCCTTTAATTAAACAGATTTTCATCATATAACGCCATTTTATCATCATCTGCTCCAGTCGAACGACTATTTAACACCAATTTAGTTTTTATTCCTAACAGGCAAAAACTTTCTGATGAAATGTTAGAAAAATTAGTGCTGCTTTTGAAAAAATGAAATTTTTTCTCTTCATTTATCTCACGTTAGGTATTTTTTAAATTTCACTAATTTGACCATGTTGATTGATAATGCCTTTTACCTTAGTTCTAAAATTACACAGGTCAACAAATTTTGACGGTACAACATAGAATTTTATAAAAACATAAAGGAATTTGCCCCCCCACAAGTTTTTTTGCCCCCCCCCCCCCCAAAGTGGAAAAGCTAGAATCGGGCCTGTTTAATATTACATAACAATTATGTGCAACATATGAATAAATAAAATATGTAAAAACACTACATAAATAGTAGAACGAACAATTACACACAACAAAAATTTTGACGTGAACTACAAAATATTATGAACTTATAAACTAACAAAAAAGTGAAAAAAAACAGTTGTCGGCATAAAGTCGGGTTGTTTATAAATCGATATAAAAAATTTTCGTTTTATTTTAAAATAAAATTTCTCAAAATTTAAAATTTTCACAAAAATACTTTGCACGTGCCCTAATATATGTTTAAACGAAAACAAAATAAGCCGTTTTTTGTTCATTCATTGATATGCCACATATGTTTTAATTCAAAAATTTACAATTTTCCATAACAATTTTAGATTCTATGTTAATCTATCAAAATGTTATGGCCCCTCTAAAATTGTTGAGCTATTTAAATCTATATATATAAACATAATGGTAAACAAACAGCACTCTTTTGATTATGATGATATCTGGCCACTTACTGATTCTCCCCCTGATGCCTGCAATGGCAAAACTCTTAAACGTAAACATACTTTCCTACATTTGTATTTTTATAATCATATTTGAAATGGTTTTTTTTAATATTTAAAAATTGAAAAGTTGTTGTTTTTGTGGTTTGTTAAAACTATTTTGGTTTCTTATTCAGAAAGTTATACTGCAATTAAAAATATTGCTCTTTTTAGACACTAAGCAATATGTCCCATAATTTTTTTGAGAATTTATAAAGATTATATGTTTTCAGCTAATTCCAATATTTAAGGTTTATGTATAATAAGATACAAAAAATTTTAAGTCTTTTTGCCAGTTACAATATTAAATTTAACTTACAATTGTGATTCTTATTTCAAAAATTTTAAACTTTAACAAGAAGCATTTGCCTCTTCATAAATATATTTAAATAAAACTTTTAATAAAATTATTAATAAATTAAATCATTAATTATTACTTTTGTTAATATTTATTGAATTAATTTTAATATAATAATGCACCACAAATTAAATTTGGTAAAATGGGTAAAAGGCACTATTGGTTTATAAAGGATGAGTTAAAATCATTTTTTTAGACTTGGATTGTCATTTTTGTATTTAGCCATAATTTCTTGTCTCTATTTAATATATTGAATAGAAAGGTAAAATATTTATTTATTTCTTTTCCAAAATATATTTTTGTTTAACTGGTTAGAAAACATATCTAGAGAAGGCCTTAAAAAGCATAGGGATGAGGAGATTTCCCAATCTCTAGAACATTCAAAAGCACTGCATAAAAATTGGAAGAATCTTGCACGTAAGGCTTGTAACACATGTGCTGACCCCTGGCTGGAAGATTTTCACGTTGAACAAGTATTTGAATGTTGTTGTGAATTTTGAGGCCTAAAATATTTGCAAAATCACTTTGTTTTGCACAATGTTGTTAAATTTTCATTTTTCTTGAGATAATATGTAATCATAAATTATATAAGTTAATTTTTGGCAATATATTAATATCCTTGACCCTAATCTTATTTGTATTAAGGACATAAAATTGACCTGAATTCAAAGTTTTTATTTAGTCAGACATTCAATCTGTTTTTAACTATATTTTAAAAAGCTGCTTTTTCTAATTGTAAAATTTAATAATTTTGCCAGGTACTACCATATAAATAGGAACGTTAAGGGAAGGCCACTAGGTTTTGTACATGAAGCTATATGGCCACTATTTAAGTTTAAACCCAGTATTAAGAAATAATGGGTACAGAATTATAAAATTACCATTTTTATATCAGATGCTACTTTTGAATTTTTTATTTGTTGAATTTTAGGAATTGAGATTTTATATGAACAAATTTATATTTTATCTAAATTTAACAGTTTTAAAAATTGGATTTGGATTGCTTAAAGCTGTAGGTATGAGATTATTGCCCTTTTCACCAACATACTATATTTATGATATATTTTTATATAAAATTCAATAAATTTTGTAATAGAGTTTATTTGTTTAGAGTTTTTATGTTAAAATTCAAAAGTTTTCTTGTAGATAAATGTATAGTTCATTAATCAATTGAAGCGTAATGTGATATGTTTTATGTTATTTAATTAGTCGTGAAAATCTAATTTAACCTCCTTGTTGATGACCAGCGTTTAGAAAATTAATGATAATTTTTTACAAATTTTAATATAAATTAATGTTGCTCTAACCGATTTAGATGTTTATATCTTTCATAAAGCCGGATAATTTTAACTTCTTTTTTTTTATTTCTATTTTTCCCAACACAAGATTCTGTACTTCTCAAGGCCGTTTGATATTATAATTAGAATTTCGTGAGCCAAAAATTTCCGTATTTGAAAAACAAAGTATTTACAACCAGTTTTTGGTTGATAACAAATAATTTGATAAATGTTTTTTTTGTGCTTCAAGAATTGTTTCTATAAGTTATAGTTAAAAGCAATGTCGCAATTTGTTAAACTTTTCTAATTTGTGGAAAATTTTGTAAAAATGGCAAAAAATGTATCGGAAATATAATTTTAGGTATTTGTGAGTCCTATTGAAAACGTTTTTATGCCTAAATATTAAATTTATTAAATAATACCTTTCAAATTGGTTTTTTTTAAGTTTATTGTAGATATAGACATGTTTTTTTATAAATAAAGATGTAATTAAGCTTGTGATAATTATGCAAAGGTATTGGTAACAGGAACTAAAATATTCCTTTTTTAAAGTATATACATGGCTGTTTTTAAAAATAAGCTTTTTATGTGTTTTTGAAATAGTATTTTAATAACATGTTATTTAATAGATATAATAAAAGACGAAGATTTTTCAAGAATGCATTTTAAATTTTACGAGTTTTTTAATACTTTGTTTACAATCTTTGCTGTTTTTCAAGGTGCGCCGAGCCATTAGGCATAAATACGATCCAAAGTCACATGAATGGACTCAAACCGAAATATCCGTTAGGATTGAATCTCAACCCTTTGATGCCGGGGCCCAGAGGCTATGTTTTCGCGTGTATGTTTTACGAATTGATAGCAATTTTTATCTTTCATTCTGGAGGTCTGGTGTTCGATCCCTTGCTTAGACGTTTTTTTTCTTCAAAAATTAGCGCACATTTACAACCACTTTGAAGGTATTCAGTTGCTTAATCAGGCAGTTGACCCCAAACGATATGCCTAAAGCGAGAGCCAAATGGGCTCGAAATATAGTTTGCCGGCGTGCGAGCAAATTTTACCATTTAACCCGACGGATAATTTGTACTTGTTTTTGAGGAATCAAAGCTCTGTACTTGAGGAAATGTATGGTGAACTTCGAATCTAATAATTTTTGTACTTAACAATTAGCTTGTTGTAATGATAATTTTTTCAAAAATCTTAATGGTTTATTGGGATTTCTCAGCTTTTGTTTACCTAAGAACTTCTCTCATGGTGATAAATATAATCTTTTTTTTTCTATATCATATGCATTTTGAGACATCGTTTTATTAATAACTTTATCACACGGCCACAAATAGGCCAACTTATAATATCCCCTCTTAAAAAATTAATTTTTTGCATTTGTCCATAAATGGTGCCATATTCGAATCATGAAAATAATTTTTTTTTTTGCCCATATCCATATATAACAAATTTTATAATACAAAAACTGTATATATAGAAAAAAAGTTCCTGCAAAATTTGACCGCCAAGGCTTATTGGGCGAAGACAAAAGCTGCGTTGAAAATGGTGAAAGGTATTTAAGCCATGTCCTATTTCACAGACCATTTTCTTGAAAATGACATATGATAGTTTATTATTAATGTCAATTTAATGTTTTTTTCTCTTTTAGAGATTAAAAGTTTTAATATGTTTTAAGAAAAAACTGCATATTGTGTAAACACCCAGTACTCATTTTACATATACACATTTATTAAAATACGAATTCTAACATTCTAAAACCGTGTTTTCTTATAATTAAAAAAGTATAAGACCAATTAATAATCACATTATATTTTTTATTAAATTAATATTAGGTTATTGTAATGGATTTATTTTAATAAAATTTAGTTTAATATGAACAGCAAAAAATTCTGTTACTTTATAGTTATATATTTTCTTGTAAAAAATGCTTATAAGTATGATAAATTTAATTTTTTAAACATTTTGTTATTTTTCTAAATTCTCGCATTAAACGATCTCATTTTATTAGTGTCAGATTGCAGATAATAATTATTAAAGTTTTTAATTTGATATAGAAAACCTTTTAATTAATTAAATGGCATCACTAATAGCATTATAATTATAAATTAAAATTTTTGACCTTAGAATAATTTTTTATATTATTCAGCTGGAAAAATGCTTCAAATTACGTAGCGAAATGTTACAAAACCCCGACACCCAAGTCAACTTACTTCAAAGACGTCCAACTCCAAATGGATGCCAAGCTTTGGGCCGAAGAATACAATCGACATAGGCCGCCTAAATCAGTTTTTTTTTTCTTAACCTTTATATACACAAATAAATCTATATATCAAGTTTATGACTGTTTCTTATTGCATACATTTTTTAAACGTTTAGTGAATCTTTTGCATGAAAGGATATCTGTTTATTGCTTATAACACTGGAACAAAAAAAAACCACATAAACGATTTTTACACGGTTTTGTAGATAATTTTTTTACGATAACGATCATTGGTTTAGTAGTATTTCCAATGCCTTCACTTTTTACTATATTACTTCCGAAACTCAAAAAAAAAACAATTTTTCTTTAACAATTAATATTCCATCGGCATAATTAAATTTCAAAGACATATCTAAAATGTTATAGCTCTTTAATGTTCGCAAGATACTAAGTTATTTAGGATCAAAAAACTGATCTTATGACAGAACTTTAATTTTACAAAAAAAGATTAAAATGCCTTACGTTAATTATGAATGTTTCCGTAATCTAAATATATTTTTAATTTAGTTATAACATCTCATAAGTTTCATTATGAAGGCCAAAATACCCCAAAAATAGGAATATCTCATTTTTGACTCATCAAATAACTAAAAAACTGCATTGGCTAAAAGATTTCATACTAGTAATCAGCATCAAAAACTACCAAAAACAATAGTTGCCGCTCACCGTCCAAATTTTTTTTCCGGTGTAATTAAAGTTTTTTTCTTTTTTTTCGTTTTAATAAGTCAAATAATGTTTTGGGTACGACGTATTGAATACGAGCTAGAGTAAAACATTATTAATAAATTCTCTAAGGCATGTTTTAATAACCAACCTATTTAGTAAGCCGCGTTTAAAATAAGTGTTTAATTAAATAAAATTTTAAACATTCCAAATATTTTCAAAATTTCATTTTTTTTTAAATTTTCCCAAATTTTTATTTAAAAAACATCAGTTTTACATACTAAATGTGGTCACAGCTTTTTTTTATAAATAGTACATTTATACAACTAATTAATTAATTTATTATTTTTATTTGTTTTATTTAAACAACTTATGAACATTAAATGATTAAATTAAAATTTTGTTAGCTAAGAATTCCTCTTCTGTTTTATCTAGATCGATATAATTCAAATGACTCTTATAGAACTGTTGCCACTACTACCTGTTGAACAACAAAACGACATTGCAAACGCATCAGCTGATCGCAATAATGATCAATTAAATAACAACAACAGCGATAATACTGATAATATTTTTAATAATAGATTTAATAATGATAATGTATTATTCCATCTTGAACGGTATATCCAAGGCGATTACGTGAAGTACAATTCAAATACCGGGTTTGTTCGGGACGAGGATACACGCATGACTCCACAAGTAATTTCCCATTTTGGTTTGTTTGTATTAACCTTATTTTTTTAAATGCTTGTTAAAATAATTTTAATATGTGATTGTCAAATCCTTTACCGTTTTTACTAATCAAACTTAGTAAGTCAGCTAAAAATATTGAAAATTTTAGAAAAAAATGTAAAATGAAACATAATAAATTCAAAAACAAAAATTAATTGAAGTTTTTTATTAGCATAACTCAACTTATAAAATCAAACTATAATATTTCTATTAAAAACCGATTATATCGTGTCGTATTTAAGTTTGGACGCGGAATATTCTGCATTTTTAACCAAATCAAAAAACCTTTGATTAATGTGGAAATCTGTTTTTTCCTAATTATTTCCTTAATTGGAAATTTTGTAATAACACAATCAATATTCAACCCAACCCTTACATATTTCTTATTTTTTGTTTAGATTAATTTTTTGATATTTATATTTGGACCGATGTGGGGATAAGCTAAAATTGGGGTAGCAGTCGCAATTTTTTTTTTTATAAAAATCTGTAAAAATCGCTTTTGTTGTTTTTTTTCGGTGCTATTAATTTTCGTGTTTTATTTTAGGCCTTCAGTCATTTTACATTCGAGCGATCAGGCCATGCCCTCATAGTGGTAGACATTCAAGGCGTAGATGATCTCTGGACCGACCCACAGATTCACACCGCCGCCGGCATTGAATACAACGAGGGAAATTTAGGTTGCTTACAACACAATTGATTTATTGTGGTAACTAGGACATGTTAAAACCCCGGGAGTCGGGAAGGGGATCATTAACTCCAGATTTTTTTTTGGAATTTGCTACTAACACATGTTATTTAATTAGCTGCTCTTTCATTTGTTTACAACTTTCATTGAACAAAATGAGTTTGGACCACAAAAATAAAAATTTCAATATTTCCAATAATGTTAACTAGCAAATTCCAAAAAAATGAAACACCGGAACTCCGGAGCTGACTCCTTCCTGACTCCCGGAGTTGACGCCTTGCGGCATATCTATCAGGGCACTTTTTTTATGTAATTTCTCTTAATAAACTCAAACATTTTTATAATTTAAATTATATTGTAAAACAGTTATAATTTTAATTTCTCTAGGTCTACGCGGGATGTCACTCTTTTTTCACTCCCACCTGTGCAATAAAATTTGTGAAAGCTTGAAACTTTCCAAATTTGATTTATCATCGCGAGAACACGAAGCCCATAAAGCGTTTTTGGACTCTATAACCCAAGTTTGATTTAATTTAATTTATCTCTTTTTATTTAATCTGCTATAATTTTAAACAAAATTTATATATATTTCAAATTTTGAATTGTTATACAATTTTTATGTATTTAATATTTTAATTGATATTCTCAAAATAATTTTATCTTCCTCTAAATTTGATAGATAAAAGGCAGTTAATTTGGAGAAAGAAATTGATAGTTAATTGGTCTTCAATGAAGTTTTTCCTTATTATAAAAGGCTCTCGTATGTTTTAAACATTTGACATACCCTTTTTGTAATAACAACTTGTTATATATATTATTTTATTGGTATTAATTACCAATAAAAATTAAATCCTATAGCATGGCCCTATAAAATTGGGGAAAGGTGGTGAAACAAGTGTATAAATTTTTTTGCATTACTAGAACTCAGAAACGCGCATACGTGGGGATGAACTGGCTTGCCAAAGCCCTAACTCTATTGCAGAATCAAACGGTTTCTTCTAATATTTTTTGGAAATTATCATATTTATTTTGATGTTAAATCTATAATTTGTATTTTTATTTAGTTTGTCCAATTTTAGTTATTAGCTAAATAATTAAATTTGAAAATGCTTATATTTTTATTTTTTTTACTTGTGTTATAAATAATATAATTTTATAATTTTCATACTCTGTTCTACTTCATAGACGGTAATTACACGCCTAAAAACGATGAGGATCTCGAAGAAGAGGATGTAAAATCATAAATTTTTTTTTACTAATTTTCTTTTAATATTTTTAATTTGAATTATTTACTGTTCAATTTTCAATTTCCAAATGAGAAAAAAATTTATTTTTGCCATTGGTTTGAATCATCCTGGCCTTATTATATATTTTTGTTCTAGGGTATACTAGGGATTTGGTCGCATTTTATTAAAAAAATTGGTTAAAACTAATTTTTTTTAATGGATTATGTTTAAAATGATTATCAAAACAATTCGAAGTATTTTTTGAAATATTGTGATTTTAAGCTAAATTTAGCAGCCTCAATGTGACTAAAATTGCAATTTGTTTGAAAAAGTTCTCGTAAGTGTTAAAAAATTAGTAAAAAATATATTTTTCCTATATCATAAGGTATTTAACAATTTTTTTTGTATACATGGCCAAGTTGCTGCACTACAACATATACTTAATATCAAAAATATGGTTAGAAGCTTGATATATAAAAATGAATCATAGAGATGAAAATAATTTTTTAATTTTTGTTGTTCGGGTAAAAAATGGTATTTAGTTAGAAAGGCGTCTAAGGACTCAAAATAATAACGTTATGTTAATAATTTTATACTTAAGTCCCTAGAGGTTGGAAAATTTTAAAATTAAAAAAATGAATTTAGGTTTTAAAAAGAGTTTTAATTTTTACGTCGTTAAAGTATATTGAGACTGATATACTCAATAATTTATATATTAATAACAATTGTTGTATATATATTTTTACAAATTATTTATTTTAGGATATAGATCAACATATGGGCATCTTATTTCACCAATCTAGATTAAATCATCGCTCTTCGTGCATTGAAAATGAGTTGGATCTTATAGCGCTTGATAGGGATTTTTCAAACCATTTTTCTTTCCCTTCTCCCGCTAAAACCAATGGCCTAAATTGCAACAGCTTTTTATACGAACATAATGATAGTGAAACTTCGATATTGGGCAAGGTACCAATTTTTATATTAAACTACAAAATATATTTTTCAAAATACTATCTGTATGATATTTTATATAAATACAAATCGTTTCTTTTTTAAAATCTTAATTTTGGACGATTTAATTTTCTTACCCCTTTATCGTTTTTTGTAAGGTTTGTAGTCCATGAAAAACGTATTTATTCAATTTTGATTTGGAAAAATATTTTTTATAGATGAGCAAGTTCTTTCAAAATGTTTTTTTATTATACAAATAAAGTTTATAACCGAAATATTTTTACGAGGAATATTTTTACGGTTTGTCTTTCAATTGTTTCATTTATATTGGGTCTTTAGTTAAAAATGTCATATTTAAAATATATTTAACAATTATTCACAAATTTTGATTTGCAAAAAACTGGTTTAAAAAGGCTAATTAATTAGTCAAAATTATAGCAATTTACATTTAATGTTTAGGGGCAAAAAACGGATTTTTGGTGAAAACCACTATTTTTAAAACAGAAAAATACTAATAAAACACAAATTTTTTACGCCTCACTTTATTGATTACAGTTTTATTAATTCAAATAAGGTTTTATAATTTTTTTTATACTCTTTTTAATATTTTACATCCTAAATAGCCATAAAATTTAATTTCACGTAAATGAGGCATTGGGTAAAATTTTTTATTCAATTATTTCAATAGATCCATTTAGACCTATGCAGATGTCATGAAAATGGTCGCTTCTCGGTTGGTTTAATCAAAGATGACGATATCAATACTGCTGATTTGGATTTAGAATCCGCCCTTTTTCACTTGAAACTGGCCGCTCAATGTCAAATAGCGGAAGCATGTCAGGCCCTCGCTAGGCTCTACCTTGCTATCCCGAGAGAAATTTTACCTGATTTTCAATTGCAAGATAACCTAACACTTCAACAAAAAGTTTTTTGTAGATTAAAATTATAAATTTACGTTTAACTTTTTATCACCTATTATAACACAGGTCAACAAATTTTTGAGAGTTTTGAGCTAACTACAGAAATTATGCCATCTTAGGGATTTTTAAATCTGTTTACCGTTTTTTTAGATTTAGTTAGTCAGCTATAAGCATTGAAAATTTTAGAAAAAAAGCCAAAAAAACAAAAAAAAGATTTAAAAACAAAAATAAACTGATATTTTTCTTTTGCATATTTAAAACAGCTTAACTGTTAAATTTAAAATTCAATTAAAACTTTTACTAAAAACCGATAATATATCTTTAGTAATAGGTTATTCTAGGTCTGTCAATTTGATCAAAAAAGGTCATTTTTTTAAGATGGACGAATAGGCCAACTAAGAAAAACGAAATATATCTGAGATCCATCTGGGGATAAATTTTTTTTTTGTTTTCATAAGATTCACGATTGCGCCATTGATATTTGTTGACCTGTGTAATATTACAATCAATTTTACTTAATTATGACCTAACTGTTTATATTTGAATTTTATTTTTTATTTTTTTAAGTTAAAAAACATAAATGATAAAATTATTTTAAATTTTTATTTAGGAGGAAACAGGACTCACTCACATGGAACAAGCGGCAAAGTTAGGCGATAGATTTGCGATGCTTTACCTTGCTCAATTTTATGAAAATTGCTTAAAGTAATTTTAGCAGCTTTGTCTTAAACCTGCTGTTTGGCACGCGCCTTAGCCTGACTTTTGACATTTTTAATTACCCTTGGAACTGAACACTGAATTAATTTGACTAAACGGGTTGTTGAGAAAAGATTATATAGAGTAGACACAGTATCGTATGAACTTAAGAAAGCAAATATATGTTCCACTTAGAGGCCGTTTTTGGGGGGTTTTTCTAAGATATAAACCCTAAGCGATATGCCAAATGTGCAAAAACTGGAATTCCAGCTTAGGTGCTTTCAAAATTGATCCATTAAATAATTCGATTTAACATTGTGCTTTTGATTCATGTATATTTAAGGATTGTTCTTGAAATTATTAATTTTTATTTATTAAAGTATCATATTATTTATTCAATAAAAGAACTAATTAATTTCGACTATGTAAATTTATCATCAAATAAACATAAAAATTTATTGAATAAATATATAAATTTGATACTTATTGATACATTTTAATTATTGACTAAGTATGTATCAAATAAAAACTAAATCACCATTTAAGAAACCAATCCCTTATTTTATTTAGTTGATGTTTTGTTTACCCAGCCGAAATTAATTAGTATTTAAATTTTTGATATAATATATATATTAATTATTAAGTATTTAGTATTTATCAAATAAAAACTAAATCCCCATTTAATAGCTAATAATTATTTCAACATAATTTCCTGAAAAATATTACCGCATAAAATTTTCAAATACCAATTTTTTTTTGTAAAATTTTTCAAATTTTAAAAAAAAAATCAACTTTGAGCGTGCCTCTTACCAATTTTTTTTGTAATATTTTATAAATTTTATTAAAAAAATGAATTAACTTTGAACGCGCTTATTATTTAACTCAATTTTAATGTTTATTCCCTCAAATTCAGTAAAAATTATGACTGCTGGGTCCGAGGCATATCGCAATTTTTCGTTGGAGAATGATTTAACATTAAATAGTTCTGCGTTTAAAAGGGGCAAAATTAATTTAAAAATTGGGAGTTCGTCTTAATCATATCTGTTCCTTAAGATTTTTTAATGATTTTTTAACACTCTTATTATTATTCCCTTTTATTTAATATAAAAGCGATTTTTTCTCAATTTATATTATATAAAATATGCAAATATTTATATTTACGCCAATCGATTTTTACTTAAATTCCGACTTTTTTAGATTATAAGTTTAACCATTTTTTATTATATGAAAAAAGAGGTAGCTATTAATGTTTAAAAATCAGCCGTCGTTATATTTAGACCCCCCCCCCCCCCCCGACATATTTTTCAACCTGGGCCCAAGATTTGGTTTTACATCTAAGGGACGACCTGAATGCTTGGAAATATATTGCAAACTATAAATTTGCTTCAAAATTATCAATAAAATACAAAATGTAAAATAATTAATACCCTTTATCGTGTCATAATATTTTAATATTTTTAGTTCAAAAATTGACCGGGCACTTAAGTCCTAACTCAGGCCCGGCCCATTAAACTTTGCCGTGGCTTTTAGGTCACCACTTTGATCTCTATTAAATATATGCGTTAATAACTTTAATATTAGGTCCATCCATTAAAACGAATTTTAATTATTAAATACACCTATTTAATTGTATAACAGAGGCTTCTGTACGGGCCTTGGATTATCTATTCTATGTTTTATTTATCTTTATTTATAAAAAAAAGCATATCTAATTTTACCCTAGTCTCTAATTTATGTATTTTAAATGTTAGCTCTAAGCTTCCATCCAAACTTAATCCGATCGCTGAAAATAATAACGTCAATCCAAATAACACCTCAAAACAAGCTGTCTTTTGGCTAAAACAAGCCATTAGTCTTGAAGAAAATGGAAAATTAAATTGTTCAGATTCGGTTTCTTTTACTGAACCTCTATACTCTTTATATGCTAGGCTTGGAAACCTTTATCAATTGCAACAAAATTCTTCTGATAATATAAAATATACAGAAACATACGCTGTTAAAGCAGGTTTTTATTGTTTTTTTATTTTTTGCTTAAAATTCTATTTTAGCGTCATTTATCTACATTTGATTTTTTACATCAAAAATTATTTATAATAATTTTTTACACTTGATGCAATTGCTATAAGTGGTGTGTAATAAAAATCTATAAAATTCATAACTAATCAGTTCAACAATGATATAATGTATCGCTTTTAATATTATACATTAAACCAATTTACAAGTAAAAAATTTCGAAATGAATCAACCATAAACGCATCACAAAGAATAATTGGTTTATTAAACAATTTATTTAATTTTTTATATTACTTAAAAATAATTTTTAGTCTTTTTTTTAATGGCCTGCCTACCTTGTTATTCTTCATTATTTAAACTTTTTGCAATTGAAACTATTAAAATTATTTTTCATATGATTATAGCTGAAAGTTACACTAAAGCTGCAGAGCTGGCCGTTCAAGCAATGAAAGGAAGCCTTGCTAACAAATATTACATATTAGCTGAAGAATGTGCTAAAATTTGAAATTCTAACAATAAAATATTGGATTAGATTCAAATGATAAGAAAAATGTAAAAAAAGCAAAAATGACTCCAATATTTCGTTTTATAAATCCAACATCTTTTATTACTTTCCAATACCGAACTCATTTTAGTTAAATTATTTATTCCGAAAACTTAAATAAATTATATATCGTGACTACTAATTTTACCTTTTTGTGCAAGTTGTAGTTTAAATTTTAGATTTTGGTTTTTTTTATCTATTTGTTTTTGCTCAATTTTTTGTGCCTTTCAGTCCAAACCCAATTTATTTAAAACATTTTCACATTTCATAGTGGCTTCCGTTTTATCTTTTATAACGATTTACTATTTTTTTTATAAGTTTTTATAATTTGTAATACAACTTCCATTTTTAAACATATTTCGTCAAAGTTATAATGTGTTAAATAAATAGAGACATATTATGTAGGTTTGATATATATATGGTCCAATTATAGACAAAGGTGTAGAAAATTATTATAAAAAAGCATGTATATATTAGCGTTTATATCGATCAGCAAATGATTATTTAAACGGCAATAAAAATTAATAATTATATAGATGTTATAGCGTGTAAAAAAAGGGAAAAAAGTTTGGCTTGAGTAGTGGACAAAATAAAAGGTGAGTACGTAAATCAAAATTGAAAAATTAATAGTTATAAAACGAAAATTAACATTTAAATATACACAATATCGCGTGAAAAAAATGTTATATGCAATAAAATGCTTTTATTTAGGATTTTTAGCCTTTTTAAGCCAAATTCAGGCTTGCAAAATATAGGTAAATAAAAATTAAACAAAATTATATTAAGTTTAGACGAAACAAATAAAATTAATAATACACATTTTATTTTTTTATACAATTTTATTTGATAAAATCTGTTACAGAAAAAATTATCTATCTATTGTTATTCATTGTTCTTGCACCTATATTTTCTCACTTTTTTCCGGCTAAAATGATTTTTCAATAAAATGTAAAAAATTTCGCTTATCCCAAAGCTCATATTTCAATGCCCTTTGTGTACAGATAAGTGAAAGACATAAAAATATGTAAAATATTTTTTTGCTCCAAACTTATTTTTTTGGGCAAAAGAGTTGATCAAAAATAAATTGTTCAAAAAAAAAAGTTTCCGTTAAAATATAAAATTTTTCTAGTCAAAGCTTATTAGCTGAACTTCATCAGGTTCGTTCTTTTTAGCACTTATATCTACATTTTCAACGTCTACGGCTTTATTTTCGGAAATTGTAGTGGGAGCTTTTATATTAGCATCATTCACGGCGTTGTAATTTCCAATTTGTGAAGAAATCATTTGAGCAGACTGATAATTTGATGCCATATTCATTGCGCTAGAACCACCGGTGGGGACATACGAAGCTTGATAATTTGTGCTCTGGATAATGTTATCCTGACCCTTAGGAGGCAAGGAATGTTGCATCCCTAAATTTAATAAAAACATATTTTCACACTTTATGTAAATACTTGGTACAATTATATAAACGAACAATCAAAAAAAAAAGCATACGTTTTTTTGAACTCAAAACTAAAAAATTTAATTTTAATTTTAGTCTAAATTAAAAATAAAAAAACTACCAAATAAAAATGGATTAAGTTTAATATATTAATAAGCATAATAGGTTTTTAAATATTATAATAGCAAGATAGAAATGCCCACATTCCAACTTATATGCAAAGATTCTTCCATCGTAAAATCTGTTTAAAAGCTAAAATTTTAATATAAATTTTTATACCCTACAAAATGTTTTAGAAATTTTTTATAATTTCAATAAGGCAATAGGCCTAGTGACCTTAAAAGGTGTTGAGTTCGCATTTTTTAAAATCTAGACGTCAAAAAACGAAAGTTGTCTATACAGCGTTATTCAATTTATACCTCTTAGTAAGGTATAAAAAATCAAAAAGGAAAAAATAATAAATTATATTACTCAGGTCAACAAATATAGATATAACAAAAAAACATAAAAGCATGCATCCCCATGATGGCCTTATCTCATATCTATTTGCCGGTTTTCTTAGTTTTTTCTACCTTCGGCTCCTTAGATCCGTCCATATTAAAATGGCGTTATAACACATTTTGAGACCTCGAGAATACCTTAAAAAAAAAGAAATTTGAAAATCTTTTTCTCATATAAAAATCTCTTGTAACTTAAATTTATCAATTAAAGAATAAAATTTTTAGTATATCAAGCTCTTACATCACCATCTTGATAATACAGAATAATTTGCTAAATTTAAATACGACACAATATATTATCAAAAAAAATTTAAAATCATTTTTATTTTTAAATCTTTTTTGTTTTTTTTTTGACATTTTTTCCTAAAATTTTCAATGTTTATAGCTGACTAAGTTTGATTAGAAAAAACGATAAACGGATTTGAAAATCAAAATTTCAGGTTTAATTAGTTAGCTCATAACTCTAAAAATTGTTGACCTGTGTTATGAAATAAGTTCAATGGAATTATTATGTAAAGAAATAATATATTTACAATAATTATATATGAGGATATAAAATTCAATAAAATATACCCTGCATATTAAAGGGACCTGGCCCCATATAAGCGTTATTGCTAGCATAAGGGGGCACATAACTTTGTGTCTGATCCAAAGGTCCTGAACCAGAAGAAAAATTCGACGATGCAGGTTGATAATAATGCTGAAGGGCACCTAACATATGATTTTAGAAATATAATTAATAAATAAAGATTTCCTATTACAGCTTAGAAAAAAATTTTTTGAGCAAACTTTAAATTGGTGTAAAATAGGTGAATAAAAAATTATAAGCCATTTTATTTCTCCACAAAATTTTATCATACAAAATAAGAGATTTTTTAATTATATTCTACTCTTCCAAATCATTAAATGCAAAATTTATAATAATCATTACTTGAAACTCAAAACGCCTAAACAAAAGAAAAAAAATTTGCCATTTAAAAACTTATGTTAAAATGTGTCCTTCTAAAAAAAAATTCATACTTTGTAAAGCGAACAAATAAAAATAAAAGTTTGAAGAAAAAAAACTAAATAAAATTAATAACATGTAGACGTATATACCATAATAATTATGAGCAGGAGTACCGGGAGGGGGTATATAAGAACTTGGGGGTTGAGAAGAAATAGGTTCCTTACCAGGCACAATGGAGCACGCATTATTATTAGTTGGGGCATTAACGGTTCCGTCAAAATAAATTTGTTGCCCATCGTTGTAATGAGGGTGCGACTGTTGAGGCATAGGATTCCAACTGCTAATGGTATATGGATAAATTAAATATATAATGTATTTCAAGGATTTGGGTATTAATATGACCGTGGGATCTTAGAACAATTACAAGAGCCTTTTGTGCTGTGCGGATAATCGCCGGGTTAGTTTGGGATAATATAAGAAATTTAAATTTTTCTATTCATCTATTTTTTACATAATTAGATTAAAGTTCTTTTGCACACTAAATTACATAGCAAAAACTACAGTAGTTTTTATACGAAAAACGGAGGAGTTAGGTCTACTAATATAATTGAACGTTCCATAAAAATACATTTTTAAATTTAAGTTTTGAGATAGAGCTTGATTTTAGGGGTAATTTTAAATTTGGTTGGGATTAGGTTAGGGTTAATCCAAATTTAAGTGTTTGTTAGTTAAAACATGAGGAAAGAGATTAGATAGAATAAGATGTATTATTTTTTAACAAGTAAAAATTATAATAAATTATTTCTGTTAAAAATACGGCTCAAAAATTCCATGATAGTTCTTTAAAAAAACTATTGAGCATATAACCAATTAACCCCTAATACCTAATTTAATATATGTTTTTAAAAATAGATATTGAATCGTCAACCTTATATAAACCCCCCGACTATCAATAGCTTTGTAAAAATATATTTTTCAAAATATAAAATTATTATTTTAAATAAAAAAGTTTATTACAGACATGTTGCTAAAAAAATGTTAAATCCCAGGATTGAAAATAGGTGTTTCGCAAACATAGAAACAAATTTTATGGTTACAAATAAGGTAATTACTAGAAAAAAGACTAATACAAAAATTTAAATTACCATCCAAAATAATTGAAAATTGTTAGAAGAAAAAAATTGGATATTATAAAAATTTAAATTCAATTTAATTAAATATTTTAAGATAAAGCAATAAACTAAAAAATTTTAGAACACCATTTAACTTTATGAAAACTTATTGATATAATCGAATAATATAAAATAAAATTAATTTCAACTTTTTCGGTCTTTGTGTAGAAAAAAATATATAAAAATACATGTATACATAGAACAAAATATACAAATAATGTATACTTGGCCATTGGTGCTATGTTAGTTTGAGGTGCGGGACCCATATTAGGGTTATTGCCCATAGCCATACCATAATTTTGACCACTTCCTATAAAATTTGTAAAGTTTTGAGGCGCCGGTTGAAAAGATAGATTGTTTCCTAACATTGCATGAGGGTTAGGGTTATGATTGAAGGCTGATCCAAGAGAACCCTGTTGTTGAGCACTCAGCCTTTGGAAGGTAATTTGGCGTTGTAGATCTAGGTATTCCTAATATTAACAAACAAACAAAATTCATATATTACAAGGTGCAGATAACTAGAAAAAATATTAAAATCTAAGCTCACATAACTTTAAATAGGCCTTGATTATTTCTTATGACAGATGGAATTGTATATAAAAATCTAAAAAATTTAATTTCTGGCTACCTAATATCCATTTTAGGAGATAAGTAATTATAAAAGGTGCCAAAAACTTAATGTAAACGATGCGTGATCGATCCTATAAACACTTTATGTCCTAAAATATATATTTTATCAATCGATATTAAATACCATCCGTGGTATAGTTTTTGTTGTACTATGTAATTTTGAACAAAGATTTAAAGGTATTTTTTGAGATGGTAACTTGTTTTTTCTGTCTCATAAGCTCGAGTTTTTCCGCCATCTGTTGTTTTTTCTTAGCTTCGACTGCCTCTGCTTCTTTACGTTCCCGTTCCCTATAATCCTCACGTAAGGCCGTTAATGCTGCTCTCGCATCCTTAAGTTGCGAAATTTTATCTTGCATCGTTTCCAATTGATCTATAAGATATATTTAAAAAAATCATTAAACTTCAATAAAAATATTTTTTTAAATTTGATGCCATAAATTTGCATTCATCAAAATTTGGCCATTATCATATATTATTTTTTACAATATAATTGCAACTAAAGATACTAGTATAAAATTATTATACATGAATTTAAAGATTTATTTTAATATAGGAAAATGTAATAATATTCTAGGCTTCATTTAATTCAATGGGTTGGTGAGAAATCAAACCTATAGGGTAAATATTTATCGTTTAACTACTTCGTCTTCCAAGGGTAGTTCTGTCATCACTTTATAATTAGCGTTTGTGAATTCATACACGTAATTTCACCCTACACATATTTCTTAAGGAATACTCAAACCTTTGCCTTTTTTAATCGCCTTATACTGATGTCAGCCTTGGGGCACAACCTTCATCTAAGATGGAGTTGATATATCAGGTGCACAGCCGTGATAAGGGATTCGGCAAGTTGTTATCCCATTCACGAAGTATATGTTCTAATTCAAGGTTAAAATTTCCTACAAGTAGTTGCCAACGCTGCAATCGTGGTGACAGAAGTAGAAGACGGTTGTCTTTTTTAATCCTATGAGAAGTTTATGGTTCCACACTGTGAATCTATGACCAATCAAATATTCTCTCTATCTTTCTAAGACAAATCGTATGGCAAAACATTCCTTTTCTATTATTAATTACCTAGTTTCTGAATCACGAAATATACACGAAAAGAACAAATTGGCCTGTGTACCACCGACTTTATGTGTAAAAGCATAAACTGCTAATATGGGCGGTCGAGGTTAAAACTTGCTAAGACTGGCGGATGTGTTAAAATTTTCTTCGCCGGCTCGAACTTTTTTCTATCTTAAATGAAGATTTTGCCTCAAAAAAGATATCAAGGCGATCGAAAGATAAAGATTAAATATTAAGAAATATTTGAAGGAAAAAAAAATATAAAGCCAATAAACGCGTATTATAAATTGATGACAGAACTACACTTGGGACGAACTAGTTAAAAGACAAATAATTGTCTCATACAATTCTCACCCGATAAATTTGATATCTCGCCAACCCAATTAATTTAACGCACCCTATATTATTCTACTTCTTAATCCAAAGATAATTCAAATTCCTGTATAATAAATATAATAAGAAATATTTATAAGGTGTAATAAAAAAGATCAAATTAGATATAATAGCAAATAATTTTTATTTTCAATAACCAGAGAATGTTCTATTATCTTAAACCATTTTACACCTTATAAAACCATAATGTAGTAAAATCTAAAAACTAAAAAATAATAATTTAAAACTACATGAAAAATTTAAATATTAAAGAAAAAAAAAAACTTCGCCTGTCCTCCTGACCCCTAATCTGTTCGAGCAGTTTAGGTTGTAATTGACTCAGCGTTACAAATAACGTTTGAACGGAAGAATCATTGACGATCGACCGATTACGCGAGGCATTACTTTGCATACGCTTAACGAATATGTTTATCCCGTTCTGCAGGGCTCCCGAAAATTCTTCGATCTGTTGAAATTGGCTGGATGTGGCGGTAGGGTTATTAGCTTGAAAATATGCTCCCGTAGAAGAAAGTTGAGAGCCTGGGAGCTTTTGCTTTTTTTTTAATGCAAAAGTAAAATATTTCTTGTTTTTTTTAATTTTTTATTTCATATTTTTTTTTCTGATAGGCATATAAATAGATATGACAGATGTCGTTTAATTATATTAACTTATAAGACAATATTAAAATACATAAGCTTTTATGTGAATTTAAATTTTTTATTTTTTACACAATAACTCGGCTTTAAATATAAAGATCGTGCGCGATTGTAGGTAAATCGTAAAAGATACATTAAATATTTAAAAATACCCACAAGAAATAAACTTTAAATATTTTTACGTATGTAAAAAGGTGAATTTAGGTTTAACAATTTAAATAAAATAATATAACTAATCGTTCAAGACCTCAAAAACAAATTAGTTAAAAAATATATTTTACCCCATAGCTTGAGTTTCCCAGCTGTTGATTCATATTTTTACTGCCGCTATTGATAGCAGACGAATTATCTATAATTAAACTAGGCGTAGGTGGTGGTAAGAACCCTGAAATAAGGGAAGGACTGGGCGAAGGGTGTGAATTGGTGTTTGTCATAGCATCTGGGGCAGTGGGAGTCGTACCGATAAAATTTGAATTGATGTTATTGTTAGGGTTAATATAACCTAAATGAATAATTTATTGCAAATGATATATTTATAAAAAAATTTATACAGCCTCGATATTACGTTAGATATTATTTGTTTTAAAGTATTCCAATTATAATAATTTACAATTGTTTGTAGAAGATTTGTCACGCTAAAAAATACATGATGGCCTTAG
>CM060244.1:10894580-10923478 GCA_030555515.1 Acutogordius australiensis
CAAATAATTTATACCAATTTTAAAAATTAATTCTTAGGACCCAATATCCTGTTGACCAAAATTGGAGAATTAACTGATTTTACGACCTCAACAATTAAAATCAACTTTAACTGTACTAAAACAATTATATTATATTTTCCAATTACACTAATATTTACATAGCTCAGTGGCAAACCTTCTGTCTTAGACGCAGGAGGTTTGCGAGTTCAAAACCGTGCACAATAACTTTTCTCTTTGTAAAATGGTACATACATGTGGAACCACTTTGAGCTTCTGAGTGGCCTGCCTTGAAGGTCCTAAACGATATGTCTAAAAGTTAGAGCTTAGGCTAAACCTAGTTCGCCAGGCATGCGGAGCAAATCTTACTATACCCCTCGGCAATATTAATTGCTTTGCCCGGGTTAAAAAGAGTCAGAGCTTTAATAGTTATGGCGCCCCTGAATGGGGAAAGGTATGGGAAAAACCTCAAACCAAGTTTATTTCTAATAACTTGCACCCCAAACTGTAATGGAAACGATTTTAATTAAGAAATAAAATATTATTAAAAGTTCCAAATTAACAATTAGCAGTAAAATATACATAAATTTTTTATAAATTTTTGTTATTGATTAAACATTTTTTTCAATTTTTTTAATGGCTTACAAAATTTGATTGTAAAAACGGCACACGAATTCGAAAATGTACAACATAATAGGTTTGATCCCTTAAATTTAATTACTCCGGTCAACAAATTTTTGATAGTTGTGAGCTAACTACGGAGATCAAACCTGCTTTCGTAAGATTTTCTAATTACCGTTTTTTCTAATCCAACTTTAGTTAGTCAGCTATAAACATTAAAAATTCAAAAAAAAAATCGCCAAAAAAAACAATAAATTGAAATTTTTTTTCATTTTTTCCAACAGCTTAAGTTGATTTAAACTTTTAATAAAACTTTTATTAAAAACCGATAATATATCGTGTCGTATTTAAGTTTGGACGCGAAATATTTTTTGTATTATCCAAATGCTGTAAGAGCTTGTTATTCAAAAATTTAATTTCTCATTATTTGATATAATAATTATAACAAGAGATTTTTGTATGAAAAAAAGATTCTTAAATTTTTTCTTTTTAGTGTATTCTCGATCTATTAATATGGACAAAAAAGGCCATTTTTTCGATATGGACGGATGTAAGGGGTAGGCCAAGGCGGGAAGAAACTAAGAAAAACGAGAATATATATATGAGATAAAGCCATCATGGGGATAAATTCTTTTATATTTTCATATAATTCACGGTTGTGTCATTAATATTTGTTGACCTGTGTTATATATATCAAAACTGTTAAAAGTGAAATAAAACAACAGTGGTTAAAATGATCGAAAAGTACAAACTTAGTTTTTATATTTTATCTTAAATTGAGGTTAGCTCCCTCTATTCATATTAAAATCAATTAGAGCCAATAAAATTTATTAATTTTGTTAAATTATTTTATCTTTAAGACTATTTTAAAGAGTTTGATCAATCAGAAAATTTTAAAATGTCCAACCCCCCCTCCCAACACACATATTATGTGTTTTTTTTCATAATGAAAGGGCTCACCGACTGGAGCTTAAAATTACGGATCTAAAAATTAAATACAAAAAGCAAATTGGTTTGCATGCAGCAATATTATAAACGCAGGTAGCTAATTGTTTAAACGAAAACAAAAAAGGAGATAATGTTTTTTTTTAAACAAATTAATTTGCAAATAGCAATGTTGCACGTTTGTAATTAAGTTTTTAATCATTATTTAATCCCAATTTTCGATTCTTCATTTGATAAATTTAAATCATTTAAAAGTCGCAAAAAAGGTCTAATTTATACTTTCTGCGAGCTCAGCATAAATAAAATAATATCAATAGTTATGCTGTAATTAAAATAATACGCGTTTAGTAAAAACAACTTATATTTGTAAAAATATAAAGCTAAAATGTAAATTAATCAAGTAGAATTTAGCAGTAATATACTAACAAATGTCATATTCTAAGCTAACAAGAAACTAGAAAACTTTAAAAAGAATAAAAAATAACCCCCTGTGTCTGTCTGCGCCGTTAGTTTCATATTTAGTTGTTTTTGCTTTTGTTCCCAATAATCACGGTCCAGGTATCGAGCTAATTCATTTTCCATGTCATTTTCAACCGAAGTGTAATAATTCTGGGTTTGTTGAACGACCGGATTTCTTTGAGGTTGCTAAATACAAAAAACAAATATTAAAAAAATACAATTATAAATTTCATAATATATTAATTTAAAATTTTTTGAAAAATTTTAATAATACCTTAGGACACGTGCAAAGTGAGTTTTTATTTTAGTAAAATTTTGAAAATTCTAAAAACTTCAAAAATTTTATTTTTTTTTTTAAATAAAAAATTTTTTATTTCAAAAAAAGCATTTTATGTTCATATACTAAATTTGGCAACTATTTAAAAATTTCCGTTTTTTTTTAAATTTTGAAGATTTTACGAAAATAAAAACTCGCTTTGCAACAGCCCTTAGATAATAATTATTTATACGAATTCGTGGATGTACAATAATGAAGTTTTTTTTAACTTTTTAATTAGACTATATGTATGCTTATATATGTGAAAAAGGTGTTTATCACAAATATATGTCAAAATACTTATATTTTAAATTTTGTAACTATAATAATTATTTAAATTATTGATATAAAAAAGAATATTAATAACAAAAAAGGTAAAACTGAAAAAATGCACATAAGTATAAAAATAAATGTATTTTAAAAGCTTTTTTAAAATATAATTATTTATAAACACTAATCAAAGTGTAGGCAAATATGATTATCTAAATTATAAACCATATCTTATTTTGCTAATAAATAATTATCATTTTTTTAAATTTTGAAATCTAATTTCTTTTAATTGCAGAAAAATATCTTTAAAGAATTATATGTAAAATTTGGCAAAGGAATGCTAGATATAAATTGGAAAATTACTTTGCTCGATTCCATGACTCCAGTGGGACCAACACCAAGATATAAGTATTTTGAATTCTAATTAAAATAATAAAAAATATATTTGATCATATTGACAAAAATTAAAATTGACATACAGCATAACAAAAATAAAAAAAAGGTCAACAATAAAAAAATAAAAACGGGGCATATTTAAAAAACCTTTAATTGCCTACAAGTTAAAAAAATATCATTCCCGGTAGAAAAATTTGGTAAATATTATCATTTTAATTAAATCAGTAAACATTTTTTTTTATTTTATAATTACTATCTTAAGCTTGACTACACCATCAACTAAATAATTACTAAACGCTCTAAAATAATTTAGGATATTTAAATATTAACAAAAAAATTTTTATCGACCCAAAATATAGTAATAGATAAGGAGGCATTCAGAGTTCATCCTTTATTTATAAAATTTTATAAATTTTAAAATTCCTGTAATTAAATGCATAAATGGTTAATCTTAATTAAAAGCATCAAAAATACTTTTTCTGAAACAAAAATTCATAAAAAAAAGTGAATTTCAAAAAATTTAAAAAAAATGGGATCAACTCTGAAGCCGCCGCCCTGTATTGGTACTTTAGCAGCTTTAGCCAGGTTTGACTCAGCTTCGCTGGCTGAAAGGGCTAGGGCCAATTCAATTTCCTCTTTCTCTTCCTGTTCCGTTTTAAGGGGAGGTTGTTGACTCTGTTTACTCAGCGGACTGTTTATGTATTCCAGCGGTAAATTATCATTTTTAGCATTGGCCCCTGTAGATTCTTTAAGTGGTCTGGCCATGATAGAATGGGCCTATGACAAAATCAATTAAAATATTAAAATCAGATTCATAAAAAGAATAGCAAATAAAAACTATTTTGGATGTATAATTTAGATATAATTCATAAAAAATTAAACGCAATAAATAACAAAAAATTGTTGGAAAAAAAAAGAAAAGGGATTGTATATTCGATAATAATAATTCACATTAATAAAAAGGGGAAAATCGCCATTAAAATACTAATTTATAGAATAAATAAATAAAAATTATAGCCATATTTAACTTAAGCTGAGCCAGCTTATACCTTTATATTTTTTAAAATACATATTAAAATTTATAACTCTTTCATTTTTGTAATAATAAGTTTTTTTGTGAAAAGGTGTAAATGCTATATTTAATCTCATCAAATACACCAGTAATATACAATAAAAACAGAATTAGTATGAGATTAAACAAAAAATAAAAAACAGAAATTTAATAACGCTTGTACAGAAAACCAAAAATTAGTTTGAGTGCCGTAATAACACATGTTTTAAATTATTTTTTAATTGTTGTTAGTAATTTGATTAATTTATAATATATATTTAAACCTTTGCAGTGTTGTTTGAAGGAATGGTATCATAATGTTCGTAATCTTCGTCACTGTCGTAAAGCGAAGGTGATCTATCTCGATCAGCTGAGCCGTCTTGTTGTTGATGCCTTTTACGGGCTTCGGCCGTTTCTGTAAAATTTAAGAAGTCAATACAACCTCAAATTTTAGGCTCTATGTCCAAATTAAAATTTAAATTTAAAACTCCAAGGCCTTGCCCCCCCCCCCCTTCCCCCCCCGAAAAAACGAGTCGGATTAATTTAAACAGGGACAAGCGAGCCAAGTCTATATTGAAAAAAAAATTAATTTTGCCTGAAGCTTTTTATATCTGCTCTAGCCTCTTAAAAAAACTAAAGTGATATTACTCTGAGACAGGTTTTATTGATAATTTTAAGTAGCTTGCCAATAAAAAATTTCCAGGTTCAAATCAAACAGGACTTTATTTAAAAAATATTCCTGGGCTTAAATTAAAATACAAGATAACAAAAAAAAATTGTTTTTCCTTTATTTTTACATTTAAACAACCGATTTATTTATAAAAAAAACAACCTCTTACGCCAAAAGATTGGGCTATAGACCTAATGTACATTAGTAATTGAACAAAAAATAAAAACATATTAGGGCGCAATCCATTTCTATATAAGTTTGAATACATTATGCGGAAAAACTCACATGAAATCAGATTTAAATGTAATTTTAAGACAAGCCATATTATAACAAAATTTTCCTCCAAAACAAACTTATCGAAGGGTTGGCAAAACACAAAAGGTTTTTGTTAGGTTTTTCGTGTTTGTTTTGAAGAAATTTAATTTGAGCATATCAAAAATTTTATAAAAAAATTGTATAAGACCAAAACTAGTATGCAACATATTTACACCTAATTTATTTTTTTTACAATTGTGAATGTGAAGACAAATTGTAGTTGAACTTACAGAGGTGTTTAAAATAATTCGTACAATTTTCATTGCAAAAAGATTATCAAAATTACTATTATATGAATCCCCAATGTACCAAGGATCAATATTTTTACATTAATTTTAAATTGGCGTTAATTTAGCATTTTCAATACTAAATATAGTTTTAAATAACCATTATGTTTATTGTTGATGGCAAAACATTCATCACAGACTCGGACCTCACGTTCTATTCCAAATTTGGGAATTATGGAGCTTTTAGAGGAACATTTTTGGCAAAAGATTTGGCCACAGCAACGACAATGGTGCTATAAATTAACATTTGTAAGCTAAAATAATATTCTTATACAAAGTAAACTTAAAAACATCAATGTGCAAAAATGTCTAAAAAAAGAAAACAGATATAAAATTATATTTAATCATCATAATAAGATTAAAATTAAAAAAAAATTAAAAATGTATGTTTATAAAACTGTATAAAAGTTCTGAATACATATGTTTAATAAATAAACCTTTCTCTGAACTAGGGTAAAAGTAGTTTTACAATTATTACATGTTTCACCATCAACCCAATCTGGGGGAGTCTCAGTCATAAACATGGCATCACTCTCTTTTAGTATAGGAAAATTATATCCTATTATAACAAACAGTATAAGATATTTTAAAAATGAAAACTAGGTAAAAAAACAATAACTTTTAAATTATAAATAGGAATAATTACCAACTAACTTCATCATGATATATGTATCCTTAACAATACTATATTTAGGTTCATCTCTAAAAGCATGGGACCAAATTTGA
The DNA here is from genome assembly GCA_030555515.1 of Acutogordius australiensis. Classification (NCBI taxonomy): domain Eukaryota; kingdom Metazoa; phylum Nematomorpha; class Gordioida; order Gordea; family Gordiidae; genus Acutogordius; species Acutogordius australiensis. The sequence continues at coordinate 10,900,634 of CM060244.1, forward strand.
ATAAGTTCTAATATTTTTTGCTTTATTTGCTCATTAGAATGATCCTTTTATTTATGTAAGATATTAAAAATTTACATTATAAACATCTTTCATGTCAGTCATAAACTCCTTTGTAGCAATTTCTTGATATATGCTTTTACCGCAATTTTTAACAACAGATTCCAATACCTAAATATATTTAGAAAAAATATTAAAACTTGAAGAGTATAGATGACAACATTTGGGTTGGTTGAAAACAATTTCTTTCTAATAAGTTGAATAGCTGTCTTAGGCCTGTTATAAATTTATAATATAAAATAAAATGGTTGGAGAAACTTGAGCACTTGTTCTAAGAGCCTAATTGTAGATTGGGTGATTGCAAACACCTAAAGCCACCCATTTTATATAAGCCTATGCCTACAAACCTTAACACTAGCAGGTTTTATTATGGAACTACTTGAATTAAACCCAAAAGGCAAAATATTCTATAATTGAAAAAATTATGGAAAACTCTAATACCATAATTTTTTGTTTGTTTAAAATATAAACAATAAATTTTAAATTACTAACATTATATCTTTTTGTCTTATCATGTCGCATATTTGCATAATCGCATTCCAATCAGGTTCAAGCAATAAATTGCTTGTAGCCTTCTCTAAAATAATATAAAAACAAGACTAAAGATTACCCAAAATATTTTCAAAATTTGATATTCTGAACATTGATATTAGGCGACTGGTATATTAAACAAATAACTCGAAATTTAAAAACTTATAAAAATGACGTTTGGACAATTTCTGTGCGTACAAATTCTGTGCTTTTTTCTTGGTTACTATCACCCTCAAAAATTATATAATGTTATATCATCATCCTATATATGAACTATGTAAACTAATTGATTTGGTTAAGGATATAATTGCTGTAATATGAAGATTTATTTTTTGCGCCATTTTGCTTTTTAGACCAAAGACAAGACACTATCAAAATCAAAATATCACATTTTTTCGATTAATTTAAATGGTAAATTTATTTGTTTATATCTTTTAGTCCGACAGAAAACAAGTTAACAAATACTATCCACCAGATTTTGATTGGAAGAAGCACGGAAGTTTAAATAGATATCATGGAACTCATCATCTTCGTGAAAGAGCTGCCAAGCTTAGTCAAGGCATTATGGTTATTAGGTAATTTAAAAACAAATATTGATATTTTTATATATTTGCCATTAATCCTTTATATTTCTTCATATGAGCCATATTGTGTTCATTGTAAGCTAATTGGCCATCTCTTTCAATAATTGTATGGCATGGGTATTGTTTTAGCAGGTAAATGATTCTAGCCTTTGCCATAGGGTTTTCAAGCTTGCTTGCTGTAATATTCTTGAAAATGTGACAATATTATGGCATTGACAGAGCACTTAATTCTATTAACCCCAGGGGTTTTTGCATAGCAATTTTAATGCTCCTCACCCAAAATTATAATTAATAAACTTTATGATGCTTATAATTAGCAAATTTAATACTTTTTTATTTTTATGGTTAGCAAAACATTAGAAATATGTAAAGTTACATATAATTTTTAAAGGACGTTTAAAGTAGCCTAAAAAACATATTGTTTTAGGTTTGAAATGCCTTACAACATTTGGTGTAATGGTTGTGGGAACCATATTGGCATGGGAGTCAGATATAATGCTGAGAAAAAAAGGATAGGTGCTTATTACACATCACCCATATTCCTGTTTCGATTCAAATGTCATTTGTGCCCCAACTATATTGAAATGAAAAATGATCCACAAGTATATAAATTGTTATTTTAAATTTGCTTATGAACAAGAAGTTTAAAAAAATACTATTTTAATATTCATTCCCTAATTTTTATATTTAAAAAATTTAATTACATACAAATTATTATAGTTTTTTATGTAAAGCTACTAGCTTACCATAAATTTATTTGATTATAAATTACTTTTCATGTGCATTATGGATTAAGATAGCTAAGCGTGTTTAAATTTTTCTCAATAATTTTATTTTGATAAAAGAAACTAGCACAATATTGAGTGATGTTTAGTTATACAATGCATGATTTTGGAAGTTTGTTATATTTGTAAAATATAACATAAATTTTAAGTGGACAATTAATTATTGCAAAATCAGGTATACATTTTAGTTGCCTATGTTTCTACTCATTCATAACTTAAATTTATATTTTTTTTACATTGAAAGAATGTCGATTACGTTATTGTGGCTGGTGCTAGACGGCAAGAAAGAAGATGGGATGCAATAGCAAACGAACAAATCCAAGCTGAAGGTTTGTATTTTGGATATTTAAATATATCTGTTTTTTTTTGTTTATACTATGTCGGTTTCTATAGGTGTCTTAGAATAAATTTTATCATTCATTATCAAACTATTAAACTTATTTAATTACCAATAAATCGTTTGTGTATTACAAAGAGAGCTTACATTACATAAAAATAACATTGTATTTAATTTTGTAAAAAATATATTTAAATTATGAATTTTATAAAAATCATATATTGCTAAATTACAGCATATAACATATTGGCTAAATAAATATTCTTACATCTGTATATTATAGCTAATATCTAGTAGGAAATCTTTTATACGATTTTTATTATTTGCATTTTTAACAATATTTTTACATTTTTTCAACATAACACATTAACAGAAAAGAAGGACCACATCAAACTTGAATCTGATTCGATGTACAAACTTGAACGGAATATAGTAGATGAGGGCAAAAAACTTGCTCTTGTGCCTACCATGGAACGCCTGGTTCAGATCCAAGATTCGCTTTGGGACGATGATTTTTTGCACAATAAACGCTTGCGTGATCAATTGAGAGTATATCCTGAGCATTACAATTTTATAGCATAATGTATTTAGATTCATATATATTTAGGCTAACGGGTTTATTTAATTTTACAACCTTGTTTGAGTCAAAAACTCTTATATAAGTATTTATACGTGATTATAAGTGTTTTAAAAATACATATGTGCTTTTTAATTTTTTTATTTATTTTTTTCAATTTGTTTTCCCCCTTTTTTTCATTTATACATGTGATAAAGATTTTTTATTTACATTTTTTATCCATCATTTTATCATTTAGAAATTTAATTTTATATATTTGTACGTACATTTTATTATTCTTTACTCATTTTGTTATGTTTGCCTATAAGTATTGAATTTGAATATTGATAAAATTTCGCCACTCTTAGAGAAAAGTGGGAAAACAGGGCAGGGAAAAAAATATAAATGGGTTTTTATTTACATGATTTTGAGTTTTTTTCCACAAATACCCACAAACTCGTGGGTATGGCAAAAGAAAAGCCCCTTTTTTTGCTCAAAGAAAAGGGCATTAAATCAAGCCCCTTTTTCAAAAAAAAACTCCTAGGAGTATTTAGAAAAAATAATCCACCCATCATTATTATAAAGAAAAAATCAAAATTTTTTGAAAAAAAAACAAAAAATGGGCTTCTTGGGGCTTTTTTAACAGCCATTTTTTGGGTTTCTATTTGCCCCTTCTTTTAGTGAGGGCTTTTTTTGAATTTTTATTATGGCCTTTTATTTGTAGTTCCCTTTTTTTCTTTATATTTTGGGAGAAAAATGAGTCAAAGTTTTGGCTCATTGTTTTCCCAGCACTATGGGTATTAGTCAAAATGAGGGGTAAAAATGGTAAGGATGTTTAGTTACCTTTTTTAAAGGAAATTTTAGTTGATAATTTTTGTTATTTTTTGACCGTAAATTAATTTTTTGATAAACTAAAGCTATTTGAATATATTTAAAATTTATTTAAAATTAATTAAAATAAATTTGAATTTCATATTATATTATTTGCAGGCCGAGAAAAAGAAGGATAAAGCCATTTTAGATGAAAAAAGTGCTGTGCAAAGCAAGTTTTCTCTTAATATCCCGGTTCTTGATAAATCCCAGAAGGATGATTACCTTGCCAAACTTATTCTACAAAATGCGAAAGCTGGTACGTTTGTTTTTTTTATTAGAAAAAAAAAGCTTTTTGTTATTAATTTACAAGAATTTTTATTTTAAAAGCATTGGCTGTTTAAATTTATATCGGTATAACGCACTGAAATTTTTTTAGTAGTAATCTTTTAGTTTTTTTTCTTAAATACGTACATTTTAATTTTTGATAGTATGTCAAGGTATTAATTGCTGTTTTATGATACCGTAATAAGATTTGCAATTTTGTTGCATTACTTAGCCGATTTTTTTAATGATTCTGTATCTTATTATATCCTGCTGGGCTTTAATCATGGCATGTTACAATTAAACATTTGTATTTTAAAAAGCAAAATAAAATTCTTTATAATATTAAATTTAATTATTAAATATTTTTTATATAAATTTTTTTTCAATTCTGAAAATAATTTGAATAATTATATACAGAAATCGTTTTATATAATTTTTATTGCCACCTAGTTTCCAGTCTATTGGCACCAAATTATATGTATATCTGGGGCGTTTTCATTTTGAATACATCAAAAATTTGCGTTGCCACAAATTTTTACCATTTGTTGCATTGTGAAAAATATAATATACCTAATTTTTAAATAGAAATTATAACAACTATTTATTTCTTTTATTAAAAGCCTAAAAAACTGTGTATCAGAATTTCTTTATTTTATATTTTGCTAGATAATTTTGTGGAAAAATTAGTATATTTCCTATATGGGTTAAATGTATAACTTCATTTAACTTTATATTTTAAATTTACCTGTTTTTTATAATATATTTTTAGAATCTGGCTCAAGATCTATAACACCGAAGGAACACAGAAATTCATTGCTTGCTAAAAGCATTCTACCCTCCACGAGCTACAAAGTACGCCCTAAGGGTCGAGTTAAGCTCTCAAAAACGTCCAAACTCATGTTGCAAAACCTTAAATCATCCTCAAAAAATGCTATCAAATTATAGATATATCCTTTTTTATCCATTTTCTATATTATTTATATAAATCAAGTTTTATGATTTTTGTATGAGATTTGTAAATTATAGTTTATACAAATATATGCATGTGCTAGCTATTCCATATATTAATATCGTAATATTTAATTATAAATGTAAGTTAAGGGTATGTGAGGCAAAATGATTAATTTTAAGGCTGCGATTTATATATCAAAATTATAGTGTTGGGATTGAAGCGAGTTAGAGTACTAAAAAATAAAAAATATATTTTAAGTGCTAATAGTTCTTTTTTTAAATAGTTTGCCAAGAGAAGCACAAAACTTTCTGAATTGGGTAAATTTTTAAACCTAAAATATCTAATTATGTTTATCAAAGCCAAAACAATTATATAAATTATAATTTATCTTAGACCAGACTGAAATCTTTTTTTACCATCTTTTCTTTTTATATCTTTAAATCCATATTTATTTTTTATTTTTAGAACTTTGAGTTGTTTACTCGTAAAGTACTAAACTTTATAGAAAGCAAAAAACCATGGATCTAGTAGCCGTCCAAAATTTTTGGTGTAAACAAATGTGTTGCCAAAGCCATTAAACAGGGTTATTAAATCTCAATGGCTTTTTATGACGATTTAAAAAAAAGATGTTTGAGAAAAAAATTGTTTGGTTGGCCCAACGTATAGTTCATGGTAACCCAAAAGCATTTTGTATTACCGTTTCGGCGCCTTTGATACAATTAACAACGCGTTTTGATGGATAACAAAGAACAACAAAAAAAAACAACATAAATAATACAGGGTTTTGGAGAGAATTTTCTTGCGAACACAATTCCAAGTTTGATTTTTTCCACTGCCTTTAATTTTTTTTATATGCTTCTAAGGTTTAGAAAAAAATCCATTTACTTGAACTATTAATTTTCCCAAAAATCTATTGGCATATTTAGATTTCTTATGAAAAACATGTCTAAAAAAGGCTATAACCTAAAATTATTAAAAATTTACTTTCAAGTTATTAAGGATCAAAAAACGGATTTATGACAAAAACCACTATATTACACAAATAAAAAAACTAAATATTATATTAAAACGTATTATGTAAACAATAAACTATTTAATCTATTTTGTTTTTACCAACAGGTTATATATAAGCCCAAAATACCCCCAAAACAGGAAAATTTTATTTTTGACACCAAATAACTGCTAATATTCTGACTCCATATTCGTGCACCAAAAACGCTAGTTGCCATAAATGATGCTTAAGGTGGTCCAAATTTTGTTGTCCAATGTAATACCTTGTTTTCAAATTTACAAAAAATTAAACCAATTTCAAGACACGGCTCTAAGTAGTTTTAATCTACCATCCCAAATAAATCAAAAGTAAAATATAACTAGATTTCAAGCTGAGGTAAATACGACCTAATTTTGAATGTTATACGGAAGAAATTTGAAATATTATCGCTCTACATTTCATGTCATGTTCTCTAACTTACGTTTGATTGTACGATTTGAAATTTCACATTTTCCCGATATTTCAAGTATTTTAAGGGGTTGTTCAATAAACTGTTGATATCAATCCCCATATGTCCCGAATAATGTAATTGTCCACGTCCCGAACATGGAAAAATTTCGAAAATTTCATAACTACCACAGCAATGAAAAGGTTTTGACCGTTCCGCAAACGTTGGAATGCACACTTGAATTACCATCTAACAGTAGGGCAATTTCGAACTGCACGACAAAATACACTTCTTCTCATGCCAGAATAAGAAAAATTTTCGTTCCAAGGTATTACCCGAGTAACTTATGGACCGGGCGAGGATTTTTATCGATGTTGCCATTATGTGTTCTCGCTTCAATAGCCACCATATTCGCAGTGCAAGAAAGATCGAACCTTATTCGATTATTCACTGGGACTTCCAACATGAGGTATATGAGTGATTGAACATATCATTTTATACAACATTTGAGCATAGGGGCATATCAATTGATACCTTTCCGAAAAAGACAATAGAGAGAATCGTTTACGACACAAAATAGGGCCCACTGGAGGAATTTATATAAGGGCCCGTAAATTGAGTTTTTATTTTCGTGAAACTAAATTGTAAAAAATTTTATTTTATAATAAAACGCAAATTTGTAAAAAGTTGTTAAATTTAGTTTATGCACATAAAATGCTTTTTCTGGTATAAAAAATATTTCAAGAAATAAATACAAAACAAAATTTTTAAAATCCTGAAAATTTTATTTTTTTTTAATTTTTTAAAAAGAAATTTGGCAACTTTTTAGAAATTTGCGTTTTGTACAAAATAAAATTTTTGAAAATTTCACAAAAATAAAAACTCACTTGGCACGTGCCCGTAATCACCTTGCTCTTTAATAAATTGAGTTTGCTACTATTAGGGTGGGGAAATGGGTTTTTTGAGTTTCCCAAATGCCCACAAACTCGTGGGCATGGAAAAAAAGCCCTTTTCTGCTTAAAAGAAAAGTGGAATTAAAAAGAAAAGCCTCTTTTTTTCATATAAAACTCCTAAGAGCTTAAAAAAAAATAACCCACCCATGATTATTATAGAGTAAAAATCAAAATTTTTCGAAATTATTATCAAGAAAACAAAAAATTTTGGGGCTTTTTAAGAGCTACTTTTTGGGTTTATTTGCCTTTTTTCTTAGTAAGGGCTTTTTTAAATTCTTTCGGGCCCTTTATTTCTAACTCCGTTTATTTCTTTAAGTTTTGGGGAAAGCACTGGCTATTACTAAAACGGGTGTGGTCGTTTTTAATAGAAAAAAAAATTGAAATCTTTTTTTAACTCCAATTATTTTTTTTGTTCAAAAGAGTTTACGATAAGGCAAAATGTATTAACGGTCCTTTAATCCGTGATATACTCGAGGGTACTGTCAACGTTAGCATGGATAACCCTAAGCTTATTCAGCACATCCAGAAATTACTAGATTACCCAAGAGGTTATAACGCTGATAGGTATAATTATTTTTATAAAAAATTTAAACCTTACAAGGTTAGGTTCATAGTTAAGTTAATTTTTTTTAATCCTAAAAATATTTTGATAGCTTTTTTTTGGAAAAAAGTATTTTTAGTGCTAGTTAGGATTTGCAGCTTTTTGCACAAATGCATTAATTAAATAATGATTTTTTTTTTTGATTTTTTCAGGAAAATAATTTAACTTTAAACGCGCCAAATATACAATTTGTCAAAATTTGTATAGAATTTTGTAAGCCTTTTTAGAATATTTAGTGTCGTTCTGGCCTGATGTTGCTATTAAAGAAATTATCAAAAATATTAGAAGAACATAGAGAAATTATTACACAGGTCAAATAACAGAATTATGAGCTAACTACAGAAATTAAACCTGCCATCTTAAGAATTAAATCCGTTTCCTGTTTTTTCTAATCAAACTTAGTTTCAGCTCTAAACATTAAAAATTTAAGAAAAAATGTCAAAAAAAACAAAAAGAATATTTAAACAAATATAATTTTTTGCATATTCACAACAGCTAAACTGTTAAATTAAAACTTCAAATTATATTTTTATGAAAACCCGATAATATTTGGTGTTGTATTTAAGTTTGGATGCAAAATATTCTGCATTATCTAAATGCTGATGTAAGAGCTTAATAAACTAAAATTTTTTATTGATTTGTCATTATTTGAGATGATAAATATAAGTTACAAGGGATTTTTATATTTTTTAGAGTATTCTCGAGGTCGCAAAATCTGTCGATTTGGTCAAAAAAGCCCATTTTTCCATACAAAAAGATCTAGAGCCGAAGGCGGGAAGTTACGAAATACGGAAAATATAAATGAGATAGGGACATCTTGGGGGCGTATGCTTTTAAGTTTTCATTAACTTATTTTTTCTGTCATTGATAGTTGACCTGTGATAAGTTGTTAGGCTTATTTTAATTGGATAAACTTGTTATATTTTTGACAATATATAAATGTTCTATTTATTATTTTTTTAATATAACTATATAGGACGCATAAATAATATTTTTAAGATTAAGCTAGGCGAGATGTTTTTTTTGAATCAACTCTTAAACGGGTCTGATAAATTATTGGGCTAGAATGTTTTGGGCTATAAAAAGTTGGTTGAAATATTAGTTAGGGGCACGTTCAAATCAGGCAAAAAAGAATTTTTTTTTGTTCTCCCCCCCCTTCCCCCATTTTGTCGTGTATATTGTAAAAAATTAATTTAATTAGTTAGCCGTTAATATCAAATATTTTGCATCTATTTATCTAAACGATTAATACATATATTTAAAATAATTTTGTTCCATAGCCCTTATTCAACAATATTTTGCTAAAAATGTAAAACAACTTTAAACAATTCATGTATTTTTGCAAAAAAACAAAAGTTTATTCTACCTAAAAAATTTATCGTTACTGGTTATTTTTTCTTTATATTTTTTTTTTCATGATATTAAGCCACGGCCGTAATTGGGTGTACAATTTATCCAACTCAAAAACCAAATACTATTCTCAGGTAAAACAAGACGAAACAGTGGAGGAAATTTTGAAAGGAAAGGTAACTAAATAAATGAAATAAAAAATTACAACTTTTATATTTAATAATTATTTAAAGAAAACATATATATTAATATAAAAAGGATGACTGTCTTTGTAAGAAATTATACTTTTAGAAAATTATACTGAAGGTTAAGTTAATTTGCAAAAAAATTATTTGTTGTGTTTTTAGTAATAAATGTGAAAAGTGCGTTTAATATTTTATAAGAATCCGCAATCACATTGGCAGGGGCGTATTGAGGGGGGGGTGATCAAAAAGGGGCAAATGCCCCCTATAGAATTTTTAATTTTATGATGTTAACCAGCGTTTGAAATTACATATCAAACATAAAAGGGAATAGAAATCAATAAAATTGCTATTTTTTGAAAATTATACAACCTAAATTATTTGCAAATATTTTTTTTTCATTGTTAGCTTTTTGCCATTGAGGCAGTGAGCTCTTTCAATTTAAGTCTCCATTTGTTTCTATCTCTACACTCATTTCTATTTAGATTGTGATATCTCATGCTAGCGTCTACTCTTTGAGACCAGGTGAGTTTAGGTCTGCCCCTTTATTCTTGCCTTGCCCTCAATTGCATTTACCAGATTGCTTAGATACCCGTCTTTTTGCCTTATAACGTGTCCAAACCATCGGAGTTTGTTGATTTCGACTTTATTTTGTATGGGTGTTATGTGTAAACTTCCAAGTATATGATCGTTGCGGATCTTGTCTTTGCGAGTCACCCCCGGAGAAACATCCGTAGCATGCGCATTTCCATCGTTTGAAGTATTCTTTCATCGCTTTTCCTTAACGCTGTTGTTTCTAAGCCTGTTATTGCCGGTTGTACTATGCTTGAGTAAGCCTTGCCCTTAACTTTTATTGGTATATTTTGTCGAACAGGACACCTGTCAACGATCTCCATTTTAGCCACCACACTTTGAGTTTGTTCCTAACTTCTTGCTCGACGTTTTCATCGGATTGTAGGTAAGCACCTAGGTAGGTTGCTGTTGGCTTTGATTTGAGAGACCAGTCATCTTTAATTACCAGTTGTTCACCTTCTGAGCCTCCGAAAACTATCAATTCAGTTTTGTCTTTGTTAATTTTTAGGCCTAGCTTTTCAATCGCTTTTATCCAATTATTCAGACACACATCTCATGCGGGTTTTCAGCCATTAGTAGAATGTCGTCAGCGTACAGTATGCGCCACGGTGGATTTTACGCTCTTTGAGATCACGTCCATCACCGCGATGAATAGTAGGGGACTTAGGGCCGAACCTTGGTGCACACCTTCATTAATTGTAAATCCTTTCGATGTTCCTTACGAACTCCTTACATACGTCAAATTTCTTTCATACATACTCTGAACCAACTTGATATACATCTCAGGAACATTCTTTCTCCTCAAAGCCCACCATACTACTGATCTTGGAATTTTGTCGAAAGCTTTTTCCAAATCAACCAATGTGCAGTAGAGCTTTTTATTCTTTCTCGTGAAACGTTCTGCCATGTTGCGCACGGCATGAATCTTGTCAATTGTCGACCTTCCTTTCATGAACCCGCAGTTGCTCAATACCTATATCGATTACGTCTCTTAATCTGGCTTTTATGACTTTTTCGAAAAGTTTGAAGGTATGTGACATTAGTTTGATGCCTCTGTAATTGTGGCAGTCAAATGCGTCGCCTTTATTTTTGAAGATTGGAATAATGTAGCTTTCTTGCCAATTCGGAGGTATTTTCTGATATGTTAATATCGAATTGAATAGAGTCGTTAACGCCGAAATTCCCTCATCTCCTAAAGATTTCCAGCACTCAATGGGTATGTTGTCGGGACCTGTCGATTTCCCGTTTGAACACTTTTTGAGCTGAAGGCTGACTTCTGATTTTGAGATTGGTGGTATTAGGTTACAGTTTGGGGTATCTCCTCGAGCTCAATTCTATTTGTGTCGCTGTTCAGTAATTCATTAAAGTATTCTTTCTAACGCTCCAGTACCTTTGTTTGATCTACGAGAAGCTTGCCTTCTTTGTTTTTGATGAACTTTACGTTTCCGTCACAATCTTTTGACTGTCTTTCACGTTGCTTTGCCATCTTGTATATCAAATTTTGCCCACTTTTGGTGGCCATTTCCTTGTATGCTTGTTCATATACTTTTTCGCTTCTCGTTTCACAACTTTGCATTGTTCTTTGTAATCAAGCTTGTCGTTGATCGGTTGACTCTTTTTCCATCGTTTGAGCATTTTCTTTTCTGATATTTCCCTTTCAACTCTTTCATTCCACCACCATGTAATTCTTCTCTTATCACGCCCACCTTTTGTAGTTCCAAGTATTTCTTTCCCGGCCGCTTTGAGTTTTGTAACTCGCACCATAACTGCGTAGGATTTGGTATGATTTCGCAATTGTATTCGCTGTCAAGGTTGCAGGTGATTGCGAAGGCTTTTGTTTCTCTCCTTGAGCTTTGACCATTTGATTTGGGGAAGAAATTCTGTTTTGCTGAGCCTATGTTTCTGGCGCTGAAACGTGAAGTCCATCACCAGGAGCTGATGCTGCGCAGATATGGTTTCTGGGATGATTTTGCAATCTTTGATTCGTTTAAGCTGTCGTCTCGAAACTAGCATAAAGTCTATTTGAGATTGATTGGAACCACTTTGGTAGGTAATGAGATGGGATCTTCTTTTGCTGAAGAAGGTGTTGGCAATGGCCATGTCGAAAGCTTGGGCGAATCTTAGCAAGTGCCCTCCGTCATCATTAATCACTCCATAACCTTTGCCTCCGTGAACTCTTTCGTACCCCACATTTTCTTTTCCTACATGCGCATTAAAATCCCCTCCAATCATTGTCAGTTCCTCGTTTGGTATGTCCATCAGCACTGCTTCTAGTATTTCACGAAACTCTTCCTTTTCTTGGTTCGTAAGATTTGTTTGGGGTGCATACACCGAGATAACGTTGGTGACTTTGCCTGCAATAACCAGTTTTATTGCTATGATTCGCTCGGAAGCTCTGTTAACGTTAACGACTGTTGGAATTAGTTCTTGCGCTAGTATTATCCCAACTTCGTTGCGATGGTTTTCCTTTCCATTGTAGAACACCTTGTATCCTAAGCCCATCATCAACGCCTTTGAGCCTTTCATCTTGGTTTCTTGCACACACATCACATCAATCCGCCTTTTAGCTAGCATGTCCGCCACTTCTGCCATCTTTCCCTTCATCGTTCCCACGTTTAAACTTGCAAATCTAATGGTTTTTGTTTTGCTTGGACCCTAATGTTTCTTCTCACTTGATGCGGGCCAGATACACCAAGCGCGTCGCATACAGGGGACGCCTTAACGTTTGGTTTTTCATATTGTTTGGTTGCGTTCATTTTGTTTTTGTTCAGAGTTTTCGGGATTTTCACACCCGCCTTCTGGGGGCTGACGGTGACCCAGATTTGACTCTGGACTCCCTAGGCATCATCGTTTAGGGCCTACTGCCTTGTAGGTCACCAGTAGTCATGTGGCTACTCTCTTGCTAAAACTTTCTCCTGAAAATAAAATCTGCCTTCGCCGGGATTCGAACCCCGAACCTTCTAGGCTTATTCAGGCTACGAGCAAGCGCTCTGCCAAAGTTGCAGTTGCTTTCCTCCAAAATTTCTTGCCCCCTTTAGAAAAGTTTCTGCATACGCCCCTGCACATAGGTTGTAATTCAGACACCTAGACCTTAATTTAAAATGCCATTTATTTACAGTAATTAGGCCTGTTTAAAATGAACTTTTATGTTTCAAAAATCCGAAAGAATTTTTTTTTATGGAAAAAAGCATTTTACAAAAAAAGTTATTTAAGTACATAGATAATACATTTACTAAGCTAACGAATTTCAAGAAATTCTCAAAACTTATTATAAAAGATTTTTAACGTTTTTTAATTAATGAAATATGTTTTTCATCCCATGAATGAACCAGAAAAATGGAATATTTGTTGAAGTCGGGGCTAATGACGGCGAATTTGTCTCCAATACGCTCTACTTTGAACGAAATCTTGGCTGGACGGGTTTGTTGATCGAGCCTAATGTCATGTACAAGAACCTACTGCGAAAACATAGGCGGGCCATCTCAATAAAAGCTTGTCTCAATCCGTACCCCAAAAGGGTAAAAACGTGTTACTTTTTAAAAACATTCGAAATTCGAAATTCTTTGAGGGCCAAGTTTTTTGTAATCTAGATAAAAAAATTAATATTTAGGAAAAACAAATCTCTTAATCAAATTAAGAATGATTTCTGTTTGTTATTAGAATATTTTCAATTGTTTCCCTTTTCAAAAAAATGCCTATTTTTATTGAAAAAAAAATAAAATGTATGACATTGTGTGTTTTAATGAAGCTCAACTAACGTTTTTTTCTTCGTTAAGGTGATTTATTTTAAGGTTATAATTGTTACTTACTCGTTCTCATCTCTGGTAATACATAATATTGTAGTGGCAAAAATACTTGATTCTCGCTTGTTGAATATTGAAATTACATTTGCACAATATAAATATTAATTATGTTTGTGCCATTTGTGTGATTTTTATAAAATTTCCCTTTCACTCCAGGCGCTTTTCCACTTGGGGGGGGGGGGGGGGGGGGGGTGGAAAAAATGGGGGGGGGGGAATATAGCCGTGACCTTCGGTCACGGCAAAAAATATACATGTATAATAATTGAATCCATGTTCGAAATTTTTATTTTTAACAAATTAATAAATTTATCATATTCATAAAATAAAAAATAATGACTGCGTTTATAAATTGGATATGTGAATTAAAATTAATTGTTTTCACTAATATCAATTGCTTAAAAAGATATGAGATTTGAAAATTAATTGTAAGTCTAATTTTATCATTTGGTATGCGCAAGAAAAATAAAATATGATATATATGAATGATAAAAATGAATTATATGAACCTTGGATTTTAGAAAATGAATAGTAATAAGACATCATGAAAACAAATTGTATAAATATGCTAATTTGGGAATATATATGAAAAAACACTGGTTATATATAACTAGTAATTAATATTAGGGTAAAAAATTAAATAAATAATGAACATACGTTAAATGCGCATAAAAAAATTTGCAACCATGTTATAAAATAGTAAGCAATAATTAGCTGATTATGAGAAATGTATTGTATTAATCTGACAATTTTATGCTAGAGGTTGTTTTGATTAAATCATAAAATTCATCAAATCAACGCCCCATCTTTACGCAGGTCACTACTTGCCAGCCTACTAAAAGTTATTATCCTTCTTATAGAAGAAAATGTGCTTCAACTCGACGTTGAAGAGAATAACTAACATATAGAAAAAATGTTAAATAGATTAGAAAACGCATCTTTGCAATCATATAAAAATTTAACAAAATCATTAGTAACACATTCTTTGTAATTATTAAGTTTTTGTCAAGATAGGACATATACTAGATGATGATTTGTCAGCTGTGACTTTCTTTGTTAGTTTAATAAACCTAACTATATACTAATCTTTTTGTGTTGTAGGCCTTAGGGTTAGGCATGCCTAACCCTAGCCAAACTTTTTAACCTCTAGACATCTAATTATGTCATATCGAATCAAGAACATTTCGTTATGATAATTGGTGGCAGCGGAAGGATTCGAACCCACGTAAAAAACATACTAAAAAACTTAGTATAAAAATCTTTCAAACTTCAACCTCAGTTCTAGCATATATGCTGGCTGCAGGTATTTTATACAAATTAATTTCTGCTTTGTAGCAAACAAAAAATATTTTGGTGCTAAAAATCTGGTCAAAACATATTATTTAAAACCATCATGAGATTTTTTAACTTTCACCAAAATATAAAAATAAATATCCTACAAAATACTCACATCAAAAAAAATAATAAAATTATTATTGTCAACTATATAAGCAAGTTAAACATCCTTAATTAGAAAAATCTTGTTATTTAGATTGGGTATAACCTAGTTAGCTATACCTCTAAGAGTTTTTCTTAGTGGTATTGAATCCCATCGCTGCCACCAATTATCATAACAAAAAGATCTTAGATATTAATGACATAAATAGATGTCTAGAGGTCAGAAGGTTTGGCTAGACTTACAAAAGAACAAAGCGATTAGTAGATATTTAGGTTTTTTAAACTAACTAATAAAGTTACAGCTGATTAATCATCATCTGGTATTAATATATAACCTATCTTGACAGTTTTCTTTTAAAAAAATTTTGGCTACGTCAATTTCTTTAAAAAACTTTTAAATAATATTACTTTTTTTAAAAGAGGCGTTAATTTATTTATTTCTAAAAAAATGGATAATCAAGATTATAAATGGATAAAGATTTGAAAAATAAATATATCGGTAAAAAATCTATTATCAAAAGAATCAATAAATAAATCAATAATATTAAAATAAATAGTTTTTCATTAATAATATTTAAATTATTCTAAAACTTATGTGTAGAATATTAATGAAATCAGAAAAATCTTTTGGCTTAGTTTTTTTTATCCATAGATAAATTATTATCATATAAAAAGTATTGTATCAAAACAGTTTTTGAATAATACTTCAAAATTTTTATGTTTCTTAATTGTTTAATTTCTAACAAACAATGGTGTATTAAATCAAAAGTTTTAAAAACATAAATCGTTTTGCATTGAAATTGATCATTAATTATTTTTTATAAATAAAATACATTTTCAATTGATAAATACAAAGAAATATATTGATCTCCGACGACACCACCGATAGGGCAACAGTTGGGGTATGGTCCCGCATTCACTAACTTCCTTGATTGCATAATGTTGAAAAAATTGAAGGGAAGAAAAAATAACAAAAAGATCTTCTTTCATTTAATTTCAAGACAATCTTTTACAACAAGATGCAATCGGTGGTCAAAGCAGTGAATATAAGGAACATGGTGTCCAGCTATATTGCTTAGCAATACTTGAACACCACCTTTTTCCCGGGCATTATGTTCGCCCCATCGTAGCATTTCGATCAGATTCTTTGGTTCTAGATTATATTCTAACAAAAGATTTTTGACAAGTGAGAATATTTCTTAGGAGTAATTGCTCACAAATATAAAGCTTTCTGTAAAATCAAATTTTTCTTTAGATCTAATAACAACAGAAATAATTTCATTGTTAATTTGATCTCTCTAGCGTGAGAAGTGTTGATGAATGAAAACACTCTTTAAAAAATAAATATTTTTAAAATAATATTTTTTAGATATTTTTGGAAGGGCAAATTTAATTATAAGATTATGTGGAAGAAAAAAATAAAATATATACGTATTTTTAGTGGCTCAAATTTAAATGGGGGGGGGGGGGGGGGGGGGGGGAGGCAAACATAAAATTACAATGTATATTTTGGGGGGCAATCAAAAACTTTGTTGGGGGGGGGGGGGGAGGGGTGGAATTGTGCCTCTTTCATTCGCTAGCATTAATGTGGACTAACAATTCCATATTAATTAAATAACAACAATATAGCAAAACAACAATCAAAGCTGTCGTAAAAATTTTATTATTTTAGAGAAGCTTAGTTAAATTTTTTGTTATATTTCTATATCTACATTAGAGTTAAATCTGGGCCGTAAAGCCCGCCGTCATTTTTTCATTAGGCACTGCCCGTTGGATTTTATATAAGTTTGAGGCCCCGATACAATTATTTTTTAAAAGCTGTAAAGTTTTGCTTTGAAATTATTAATAAAATACAGAGTTTTCATCGTGTGATAACAAATGTTTATTATTTCTTGTTAGGGATAGTTAAAAAATAAAGTAGACAAAATAACTTCAAAAAATCAGTCCGGCCTGGCCCGTTAATATAAGGCTCGCCCCGTTTTGGGGGGCTGGCTCGGGCTGAAGGGTCTCGATATTTCTAATCTAGTACATCTTCATTTATTTGAAATATAAGCACATAAAAAAGGATATAATGAAACGGAACACTAAAAGTTTTTCAAATAGGTAAGGGCGCGTTACATTTCAAATTTTTGAAAAATTTTAAAAATTTAAAAATTTCGAATTTTTTGAAATTTTATTATTTTTTTTTTCAAAATTAAAACCTTTTTTTAGAAAAACTATTTAAATACTAATAACAAAAATTGACAACTTTTTATAAAAAAAACGTTCAATTTTTAAAGGTAAACAATTTTTAATTTTTTAAAAAAAACGAACTGAGTCTGAACGCGCCCTATTATATTTTAATTTTATAGCTCCACTTTTATATAGCTATAAAAGTTAAAAGTTGTAAACGGCTGTTGATTGATTTATAGGAATGAGAAAAAGATTAGAATCTAAACTTAAATCATATTTTAGAAGATAAATTTTTTTAATTTAATCCATGAATTTTAAATTCTAATATTCCTCCTCCCAGTTTTAATATTTAGCCCGGCCTATAAACCTATTCACAAACAATTAATATCAAGATATGTCGTAGAATATTTGCGAATTTAGGGCAATGTAAGCTGATAGTAGAAAACTCTTTAAAAACATTTACTACAATTTGACAACATTTCAAGAAGATATTGATAAATTAATAAATATTTTTTTATTTGGGCTAATCAACCAAGATAGCGTTGTCTTATGAAGAATTCGGACCAAATAATACCTTGATCTTGTCGATGGGTCTTGCGCAGTGTCTCCCGCTCTATTCGATACTCCTAGCGGCTAACTTAACGAGCATTGACTTTTTTAGCCTTGATCTGGATGGCCCAGAATACGAAATCCTTCAAAGTATCCCTTTGGAATCGTGTGTTTATCAAAGTAAATTAACATGAAAACAGCTGACAAAGCCGTTCTGGAAAATTTGCTCGCCCCCTCTCTTTATTAAAAAAAATTTTTGTATTTGAAGCAGTGTCCTATTACATTTATATTTTTTAATAGTCACCATTTAAATAAACAGAATTTTTGGATGGATGTTATAAAATAATAGTAGTTGGAAATCAAAAAAATATTATATTGCTCAGCCATGTTATTTCTATTTGCTTTCCCCCACACCCTTAATTTTAAATTTGCCAATTTTATATTTTACACAAGCTCGGTCCGTATGCCATATTGGCGCCCTTAGGCAAACTACCTACAACTCAAAACAAACATTCTATTATAATTGTTTAAGACCCTATAAACTATAGTTTTCAAGCATATCCTAGGTTGCCACGGACATTATTACACAGGTCAACAAATATCAATGAGAGAAAGTGAATTTTATGAAAACATAAAAGAATAATTTCCCATGATGGCCTTATCTCATATATAAATTTCGTTTTTATAAGTTTCTCTTCCGGCTTCGGTTCCTTTCCGACCTTATCTAAAAAATGGCCTTTTTTGAAAAAATTGATAGATTAAGAATACTCTAAAAAAATAAGAATTTTTTTTCATATAAAAATCCCATAACTTCTATTTATCATCTCAATTAATGCGAAATGAGATTTTTTTACAAGCTTTTATTTCATCATTTAGATAATAAAAAATATTTCGTGTCCAATAAATGCAACAATATATGTTTTTATACAAGATTTATTAATTATTATTTAACAGTGCTGTTGTATATGTGCAAAAAAAATCAATTTATTTTAGTTTTTGAATCTTTTTTTTGGCTTTTTCTTTTTAAATTTTAATGTTAATTGCTGACACTAAGTTTGATTAGAAAAAACGATAAACGGATTTAAAAATCTCCTAAGATGGCAGGTTTGATCACTGTAATTAGCTCATCATAAATCACAAAAATTTGTTGACCTGTGTTATAGGGCATTTTACCCATTTTTTTTCATTGTCTTTGAGCGATAAAAGAGCTAACTAAACTTAAAACTATATTATCTATTCAGATATAGCAAATTTCATGATTAAAGGCAAAATGCAATGATTTTATCTTAATATTTTTCTCTTTTCAGGTAATTACAGTGGAAAAATCGCACTACCCTGACCCACTTAACGAGACTGTTAATGAGGCGATGGATGCTTACATGGCACGACAGAACTATAGCATTGCTTTTAACCATACTCATGATACTATATACGTCAAAAATGAATAGTCGCATTCCTAAATTTTTTGAATATTTAGGCGCCCTCAGAGTTCATTCATTTTCACACAATTTCTTGAAATTCTAGAATTTATAAAATGTATGGGTTTTTACATCAAAAATTGTTGGCAATTTTTTCTTCTTACACCCGGAGCATTTGCTTTAAATATATGTAAAAATTTTCTATATCTCATATAAAACCTAGCTGATAAAATATTTATATACAACTCCTTATAAAATTCTAAAGCTAAAATGTAACATTAAACAACAAATATTTATTTTTTTTTCGTCGGCATAAATAAAATTTTAAGGTATTTTTGCAAAATAATCGAAAAATAAAATTTTCTGCCAATTATTCCTTAGGGCACGTTCAAAGTGAGTTTTTATTTTCGTGAAATTATGAAAATTCTGAAAATTTTAAAATTTATTTTATTTCAAAATTTTTTTCAAAAATATTTTATTTCCCAGAAAGAGCATTTTATGTGCATATATCAAATTTGGCAACATTTTAAAATTTTGCGTTTTATTACAAAAAAAAATTTTTTTTTCAAAAATTTTTAAAATTTCACGAAAATAAAAACTCACTTTGCACGTGCGCTTAAACAAATACTAATATACCAGTCTGTGAACAATAAAAACTTACCTTCACATTCGAATTATTGTTGCATACCTAGCTATCATTTTAATGTTTTTATATAATTAATTTAGGCAGAATTTATGTTTGCCTTTTTAAATTGTCAATTTAATAAGGAAGGGGTAAATAGTACATATAGCTTTATGTATAGTGATTTTATATGTCGTGAAAATAGGTGTTAAAAGTGTGTTTTTGGAACGTTTTTTAAACTTTTCTAAAATTCAATTATTAAAACTATTCCTTGAGATGTTTTTATCAAAAGGTATTTGTTTTTGAAAAATTAAAATTAATGAAAAATAAATTTTTATTTATTTAGTTTAAAATAATAGTGTTTTTTTTTTATTGAATTAGGTATGTGTGAAACTAAAAAAATTAGTAAAGAAGGTTTACCAGCCAAAATATTTGAAACAATTTCAATCAGCTTAAAAAATCATATACAACAAATACAATATTATTAAACAAAAAAAAAAGAAACAAAAATATAAAATATTTTGTAAAGAGCCAAAATTTAATTACTTTTTGCACGGAATGGGCCCATATTCAGTTGCGCTTGTAGAAAAAAAAATGGGACTAAGTTTAATTTATGTTGTCCAAAGTTTGCAATAAATAAGAAAAGAACACAAGTGATTCAATTATAAGCTTAATAAGGCGAGTTTAAAAAATACTAGAAGCGAAGCCGTTGTTAACAGGGATTTATACCAAAATATTTCAAAATGTCTATTTCGGAGACTTGGAGACCGTCTAGGGGTTTAGGTCAAAGGCCAATCTTGCATAAACTCAGGTATTATTTATGAAGCCCAGACAGCAAGGCATAGTCAAAGAGTAGCTTGTTTTTGCATTGCGTGGCGTGGGAAAGCTGTTAAATTTGCTACGGTTCGAATACTACAGCCTTTATAAAACAAAATATTTTGGCCAATTTGTGAGTAATAAAATGTTTTTTTCCTCATTACAGGAGAAAAATTAATCTTAGACTTGTCATTGGTTTGTATTCGTAAATTTAAAACGTGACCTATTATCTATCAATAAGCGTTATTAAGTTCTATCTACAAATCTGAAACGATAATAAATGCCTTTAGGTTACCACGGATCATGCGTTTTGATACTCATTTTTTAGAATAATGAAAACGAAATTAGACATAGCACAAGTTAGAATTAAACTAGCCTTGGCAATCAGCCTCAGCCTGTTAAACAGGTGGCAAATATCAATTTACGAAGTAAGTAGTTTTTTGGTAAATGCTCGGGATCACATAATGGCCTTATTTAATATATGTTTTCTGTTTTTCGTAGACTTCCGCCTTTGGCTTTCTAGATCCGTCCATAACAAAAATATGGCCTTTTTGACAAAATGACAGATTTTGCGATTTCCGGAAATACTCTAAAGAGAAAAAAATTTAATATTTTTTTTTTTAATTTAAAAATCTTACCTTATATTTTTTATCTCAAATAATGAGAAATGAAATGTTTAAGTATAACAAGCTTTTCATTAACATTTAAATTATACAATATATTTGGCTTACCAACCTAAATCCCAATTTTTCAACTTCAAATGAAAATATTATATAAAGTTTGAATTTAACATTTGACTGTTTCAAATATAAAATAATATATTTTAATATTTTTTTGTTTTTGTTTCTTTTTTTGACATTTTATCTAAAATATTTAATTTTTTATAGTTGTTTAATTAACTGATTAGAAAAAACTATAAATGTATTTTAAAAATCCCAAAGATGGCAGGTTTGGATCACTTGAGTTAGCTCATAACTCTCGAAAATTTGTTGACCTGTATTATATACATACTATATAAAAACAAGTTAATTGTTTAAAAAAAATAAATGAAGATTTATGAAACATAGGAATATGCTCTAATATAGCCCAGTCAGGTATAGAAAAGTCAAATCCGCCAATTTCCAGACCTTCTTCATATCTAGATTTAAAAAAATGTTTCCAATATATACTTAAAAAAATAGCTCAGAGTTCCTAACTTTATGTCCTAGACTTGAATGCCAGTACCATACATATAATCTTCCGCTAATAACTGTCCACATAGCTATTTAAAAAAAGACTTAAGGATGTTATTACCTCACTCCTAATTTTTTTCCATATGTATATTTATGCACTCCAAATTATAGGTGCAAAATTTATTCAATTCTCACCTTAAATCTTAATATTATTGGTTGTCATAATATACTCAATATAATATTATGCTGTGCTGGGAAAAAAATGAGCCAAAAAACTCTTATTTTTTTCCCCCCAAACATAAAGAAAGAAAGGGGAGCCACAAATAAAGGGCCAAAATAAGAATTCAAAAAACCCTTACTAAGAAAAGAAACAATAACCACCCACCCCCCCCTCTTCAAAGTGGCTCTTAAAAAGAACCCCAAAAAGCCCATTTTTTGTTTTCTTTATAATAATTCTTTATAATAATGATGGGTGTGTTATTTTTTCTTAAGGCTCTTAGGTGTTGTTTTTAAAGAAAAGGGTTTTTTTTTTAACATTCCCTTTTTCTTTAAGCAAGATAAGGGGGCTTTTGCCATGCCCACGAGTTTGTGTTTTGGGAAAAAAAATAAAAAAATTCTTTTCCCAGCTGTGCCTATTTACATGGGGTCACCCTAAAATTATTAACATTCTGATAAATATTGGCAAATAAACCTAGCTAAATAAGATGTACATTTTGATATATTTAATTTAATTGTACACCTGTTATTATATATGTAAATTTTTAGGCGTGTTCAGAGTTGATTCATTTTTCACAGAATTTACATAAATTTAGAAATTCATGA
>CM060244.1:10923678-11115953 GCA_030555515.1 Acutogordius australiensis
TGCCTATTTTTATTGAAAAAAAATATGACATTTAGTGTTTTTTTAAAGCTCATCTAACGTTTTTTTCTTCGTTAAGGTGATTTGTAGGGTTATAATTGTTACTTATTCGTTCACATCTCTGGTAATACATAATGTTGTAGTGGCAAAAATACTTAATTCTCGCTTGTTAAATATTGAAATTACATTTGCTCAATATAAAACTTATTAACTATGTTTGTGCCATTAAGTTTGTGTTTATAAAATTTCCCTTTTATTTGCAAACATAAATATGGACTAACAATTCAATATTAATCAAATGCAAAACAACAATCAAAGCTATCGTAAAAATTTAAATTTTTTTAGAGAAGCTTATTTAAATATTTTGTTATATTTCTATATCTACATTAGAGTAAAAACCGGGCCGTAAAGCTCGCCCGTCATTTTTTTCATTAGGCACTGCCCGAAATTGGGTTTTATATATTAGGTTTGACTTGGCCGCCCCAATACAAATATTTTTAAAAAGCTATAAAGTTTTGCTTTGAAATTATTAATAAAATACAGAGTTTAAAAAATACCCTTCATCGTGTGATAACAAATGTTTATTATTTCTTGTTAGTGATAAAAAAATAAAAGAACAAAATAAATTCAATCAGTCCTGCCAGGCCCGTTAATTTTTTTATAAGGCCCGGCCCTTTTTCGGGGGGCCGGCACGGGCTGAACCGACTTTAAGGTCGCAATATTTCTAATCTACATCTTCATTTATTTGAAATATAAGCACATAACATAGGTCAACAAATTTTTGAGAGTTATGAGCTAACTACGGAGATCAAACCTGCCATATTAGGGATTTTTAAATCCGTTTACCGTTTTTTCTAATCAAACTTAGTTATTCAGCTATAAACATTGAAAATTTTAGTAAAAATGCCAAAAAAACAAAAATAAATTCAAAAACAAATAATTTGACTTTTTTTGCATTTTTACAACAGCTAAACTGTTAAATTCAAACTTTAAATTAAACTTTTATTAAAAACCGATAATATATCGTGTCGTATTTAAGTTTGGACGCGAAACATTTTGTATTATTTAAATGCCGATGT
Organism: Acutogordius australiensis; assembly: GCA_030555515.1. Classification (NCBI taxonomy): domain Eukaryota; kingdom Metazoa; phylum Nematomorpha; class Gordioida; order Gordea; family Gordiidae; genus Acutogordius; species Acutogordius australiensis. Next base: position 10,924,755 of record CM060244.1, read on the forward strand.
AAGAGCTTGATATCCAAAAAAATTTTATTTCTCATTATTTGATATGATAAATATAAGTTACAAGGTATTTATGTATTAAAAAAAGATTCTTAAAATTTTTCTTTATAGGGTATTCTCACTCTATCAATTGGTCAAAGAAGGCCATTTTTTTGATACGGACGGATGTAAGAAGCCGAAGCCGGAAAAAAACTAAGAAAAACGAAATATATATATGAGATAAGGCCATCATGGGGATAAATCTTATATTTTCGTAAAATTCACGGTTGGGTCATTAATATTTATACCTGTGTAATAAAAGATGTAATGAAACGAAACACTATATTCATTTCAAATAGGTAATTGCTCCACTTTTATCTGGCTAAAAAAGTTAAAAGTTGAAAACGGCTGTTGATTGATTTATTGTTGCTTAATTGCATCTTAGAAAATTTTTTTTATTTTAACCCATATTTTAAATTATAATATTCGTCCTGCCCCAATTTATTATTTAGCCCCCTATAACCTATTCACAAACAATTAATATCAAGATACGTCGTAGGGTATTCGCGTATTTAGGGCAATTTGATAGTAATTGTGCATTGGCAAACTCTTTATAAACATTTATCCCAATTTGTCAACATATTAAGAGGGTATTAATATGATTATTTTTTGTATTTGTGCCATTCAAATTACAAAGATAATGTTGTCTTATGAAGAATTTGGACCAAATAATACTTTGATCTTGTCGATGGGTCTTGTGCAGTGTCTCCCGCTCTATTCGATACTCCTAGCGGCAAATCTAACGAGCATCGACTTTTTTAGCCTCGATCTGGATGGCCCAGAATACGAAATCCTTCAAAGCATCCCTTGGGATCGCGTGTTTATCAAAGTAGGAATTACCACGCAAAAATAGCTGACCACCCCTTAATTTTGAATATGCCAATATTTTACGCAAGCTCAGTCCTTGCTCTATTAGCCCCTAGGCAAACTACCACCCAAAACACATTCTTTCCTAATTTTTGTATAAAACCCTATAATCTACTATAATTTGCCAGCTCCCAAGCATTGCCTAGGTTGCCCACGGACTTGATATATAGGGCTAATTGTTTTTAACCAAATTCAAGAGCTAAAAACTTCAAACAATATTATTTATGAAGGATATAGCAAATTCTATGATAAAAGGCAAAACTCTTGCCATAATTATATTGATATTTTCCCCTTTTACAGGTGATTACAGTGGAAAAATCCCACTACCCTGACCCACTGAACGAGACTGTTAATGAAGCAATGGATGCTTTTATGGCACGACAGAACTATAGCATTGCTTTTAACCATACTCATGATACTATATACGTCAAAAATGAGTAGTAACAATGAAAAATTTATTAAACATTTAAGGGCGCCTTCAAAATTCATTCATTTTTCACACAAATTTTTAAAATTCTAAAATTTGGGTTTTTACATCGAAAAATGTTGGCTACTACAATATTTTCTTACACGCGGAGCATTTGCTTTGAGTAGTTATAGAAATTTTCTATCTAATTTCATATAAAAATAGCTGATAAATCAATTTAATACAATTCCTTATAAAATTCTAAAGCTTAATTTCACTTCATTAAACAAATAATTATTTTTTTTTCTTGACGGCATAAATAAAATCTTAAGGTATTTTGCAAATAATCGAAAAATATAATTTTCTGCCAATTATTCCATAAACAAATATAACTATACCAGTCTATGAACAGTAATGTAAACTTACCTTCACATTTGAATTAATTGTTGCATACCTAGCTTTCATTTTTATTTTTTATATAATTAATTTAGGCAGAATTTATGTTTGCCTTTTTAAATTGTCAAATACGGGCGCCGCTTGAATATTTCTAATAGGGAAGGGAAAATATTACATATAGCTTCACAATGTTTGTGATTCGTGAAAATAGGTGTTAAAAGCGTGTTTTTGGAACGTTTTTTAAACTTTTCTAAAACTCATTAATTAAAACTATTCCTTGAGATGTTATTATCAAAAGGTATCAAATACTGTTTTCTAAAACAATTAAAATTAATGAAAAATTTATTTTTATTTATTTAGTTTAAAATAGGTTTTTTTTATTAAATTAAGTAAGTGTGAAACTAATATAAATTTTCAAAGAAGGTTTACCAGCGATAATATTTGAAACAATTTCTATCAGCTTCAAAAATTATATGCAACAAATACAATATTATTGAAAAAAAAAGAAACAAAAATATGAAATATTTTTTAAAGAGCCAAAATTTAATTACTATCTGCACGAAATGGACCCAGTCAATCCGCCTTTTGAAAAAAAAATGGGACAAAGTTTAATATATGTTGTCCAAAGTTTGCAATAAGATTTTCAAAGAATACAACTAAATAAGTTATAAGCAAAAACATAGACGAATTTATAAAATACCAGAGGCAAGGCCGGTCTCAAGGTTTTATATCAAAATATTTTTATAAAAAATGTCTTCGGATGGATACAGTCTAAGGACTTAGGCCAATGGCCAAGCCTGCATATAAGAGCACAGGTATTATTTATGGACCCCTGACAGCAAGGCATAGTCAAAGAAGCTTGTTTTTGCATTACGTGGTGTGGGGAGGCTGCTAAATTTGCGTCGGTTTGAGTACTACTGCCTTAACAAAATATTCTGGCCAATTTATGAGTAATAAAATGTTTTTTTGCCCCAATTATAGCAGATAAATTAATCTATGACTTGTAATTGGTTTGATTATATCGTAAAATTAAAAATAATGTGACCCCCTATCTATCAATACGCGTTTTTAAATTCTATCTACAAATCGAAAACCATAATACAAAATGCCTTTAAGTTACCACGGATCATGCGTTTTGAGACTCATTTTTTAGAATAATGAAAACGAAATTTGACATAGCTTAAAGAGTAAAAATTAAACTACCCTTGGCAAGCCTCCGCCTGTTACACAGGTGGCAAACATCAATTTAGAGAGCAAAAAGTATTTGGTAAATGCTTGGAATCACAATGGCCTTATCTAATATATGTTTTCTGTTTTTCATAGACTTCTGCCTTCAGCTTTCTAGATCCGTCCATAACGAAAATATGACCTTTTTGACCAAAATTACAGATTTTGCGATTTCGGAAATACTCTAAAGAGAAAAGATTTAAGAGTTTTTTATTACATACAAAAATTCCTTTTAACTTTTTTTCATCTCTAATAATGAGAAATAAAATGTTTAAGTGTAACAAGCTTTTCCATTTACATTTAAATTATACAATATATTTGGATTACCAACCTAAATCCCAATTTTATCGATTTCAAATGAAAATATTATATGAATTTTGAATTAAACATTTGACCGTTTCAAATATAAAAATAATATATTTCAATATTTTTTGTTTTTGTTTCTTTTTTGACATTTTATCTAAAATATTTAATGTTTATAGCTGACTAATTAATTGATCAGAAAAAAACTATAAATGTATTCGAAAATCCCTAAGATGGCAGGTTTGGATCGCTTTAGTTAGCTCATAACTCTCAAAAATTTGTGACCTGTGTTATATACATACTATATAAAACAAGTTAATTGTTAACAAAATTTAAGAAAATAAATGAAGATTTATGAAACATAGAAATATGCTCTAATATAGCCCAGTCAGGTATAGAAAAGTCAAATCCGCCAATTTTCACTTGACCTTCTAATATATCTAGATTAAAAAAAATGTTTCCAATATATATTTACAAAAATAGCTCAGAGTTCCTAATTTTTAATGTCCTGGACTTAAATGCGAGCCTACCGTAATTATAGTCTTCCGCTAAAAACTGTTCACAAAGCTATGTCAAAAAAAGACCTGTCACGGCCGTTATTACCTCACTCCTAATCTTTTTTTCCATATGTATATTTTTTGCACTCCTAACTATAGGTGCAAAATTTATTCAATCTCACCTAGAATCTTAATTTCATTGTTTGTCATAACATTCATAATGAAATACTATGTGCCTTTTTTCATGGGGTCACGCAAAAAATTGTTAACATTTTTGGTAAATTTTGACGAATAGACCTAGCTAAATAAGATGTATGTATTCGAAATTATTCTAAAAGCTAGATTTTGGCCATATATTTAATTTAATTGTACACTTGTCTATTATTATATATAAGCTCTTTTCAGAGTTAATTCATTTTTTACAGAATTAGATTTTTTATTAATTTCGAAAATAAACAAATGAACTCAGAACGCGCCCTAATTTAAGTGAGTGGTTTTATAACAATTTATTTATCTGATCAATAGATTGATTCCTAAATATGAAATACAAGATACTCACCCTCGAATAAATGACAATAGTTTTTATGACATAAATGTATGAATTTATTTAGGCAATTTAAAGAATCGGTATATCTATTAAAAATCAAAGCTAAAATTGACATGTAAAATGGGGTTTTTCATCCATTCAATCCAATCTTGTGAATTGGCTTGATAAATAATCCAAGGTCTGATCATTTTTCCCCCTTTCAAAATCTTGTGACTGAATTGGCCAAAAACTTAATATACCATGCTTGTCATATATCCATCTGGTGATCAATTGATATATATTGATTGAATTGGAAAACAAAATAGATATAGTAGAGCAAAATAAATAAGATATGAGATCCAGTTCACTTGGTTTTTTCCGTCTTCTGGCCAGACCCGTTGATGGGATTTGCAAACAGTGATTGGAGGGAGCGGGGAGGTTAGGGGCAACTTTTTTATTATTTTTAGAGGCTCGGCTTACGACCTAGTCGCGGGACACGTTAGTCCCCGTTTGACAAATTTTAAAACATTTTACAACTAGAGCTGAGAAAGAAACCGATTTGGGCTGAATTCATTTTTTTTTATTTAAAACAGGAGAACATCTAGTGATTTAGTTTCAAATGAGAAAAAATTTATATGAATCTGAGATTTTCCTTTTATTGTGTCTCCTTATAATCGGCCTTACTGATTTTCTATTAAACTAAAAGTATAGCCAAATGGGCCTTTTCCAGTTCTGTTTGCGACATCTATTCACCAAATAATCATGTATCATTTAATATAAACGTTGTGAAAAATAAATTGTCTGGTCGAGTTGATCTGTAAAGTGTACAGGGCCAAAGCTATTTATTTTGCTGTCAGGCCTGGGTAAAAAATTTATATAATGTATAGGGCAGTCCTCATAAAGATTATTTTCATCGGCTGAGCTCATTCATTTAAAAAAAAGAAATACATTTGTAAATGTTATTTAAGTGGGGGACTTTTTAGATAAGGGTGCGTGCAAAGTGTGTTTTTATTTGCGTGAAAATTTTAATAATTAAAAAGCTTTTTGTTTAATTTAAAAATGTTTAAAAAATTTCAGAATTTTAGGAAAATAAAAACTCACTAAGCACGTGCCCTAGAAAATTTTTTTATATTTTTTTACCCTTTCTAATTTTTACCTGGAACAATTATTTATGCCTATCTTTACAATAAAATAAGCCAAAAAGTACCCTGCGGCAGAAGGCGGCGAAATTTTGTCTTAATTTCGCCAACTCGACACCCTCCTTGTCAAAAAATTGGTCAGGGCACTGTACCGACTTTGAATTTGGCTCACAAAAAAATTTACTAAATGTGTTCTGCTCTCAACTTAAACAGTTAAAAACTAGGGCCTTAATTAATCTCGAACAACACTAAAAGAAAAAGCTATAAAATAAAAAAAAAAGATAGAAAATAAAGCATAACAAAAACGAGAGGAGAAAAATAGAAATAGGAAGCAAAGAAAATAAATGAAAGTAAAGGGGAAAAGATAAAGAATAAAAGAATGTTTTAATAAAAACAAATTAACTTTGTTTCTACCACGAAGAACATAGAGATAAATGAGTAAAACAAAATTACGTAAGCCCTATCCTTGAAAATTGCAAAACTTTTTAGGCCTATAGATTGGTGATTTTGTTTTTTAGTAGTGGAATAAATCAAATAGTAATTTTCTTATGATCAGTTTTGCGGTAATGATGCTATATGATTTAGAGAACCGTTTAGCAAAACTCAAGCTCAATTTCGCTCTTATAATATATCCGTCCATGACTAATAACGCATGTGTCCATACTTGACTTAGAAATATATCGATTTTGGAGAAAAAAAAATTATATTAAAAAATGTTATTGTGAATTACATTGGCAATACTAACATATTACACGGTGTAAAATAAAGGAATGAAAAAATAATCAGAATTTAGACGCATACCCCTCTAGCAATAATAAAAAATTTCTAAATACATCATATATTTATTATGTATTGAATGGATCTAGGTTATTTATTTAAATAATTTGAGTTTTTTCATTAAACATTTTTATATGAGATTTGTTTGCTATTAAACCTCTCCCTAACCACAAAATTCAAAGCTAAAGCACATAGTATACAATCTTAAAAAAACGTTATAAAAACGCTACATAATCCATAAATCAGGATATTAAAGTATTGCGCATATGGAGACTCCCAGCTAAAACCACAAGAATTATTTGTTAAAATAATATTAAAAAATTTATAATTTTTATAAGGGTGCCTAATTCAAACTCAAGTTATTTTTTTTTTTAAATTTTTTATACAAATTCTGATCCAAAACGTATTAACACACCTTTTTCCTTCGTAAAGATTATTACCACAAAAAAATATTTTTATCGAAATAATACTTCTAGAGTTTGGACGTGCCCCTTAACCTAATTTACACATAAATAAAATATTATTAGTTTTTTTATTAGGTTTTTAACGTAATCTACTTACCCATAAAAATTTTGAACCATCAAAAAAAATATAACGGTCCGTGTCCACTTTTCATATATTATTTATTGCTCTCTCCTGGCATTTCTTTGAAAAGGGCCGCTCTTGTTTCCTCACATCGTTTTTAGCGATATTATATTTTTCCTCATCGATCGCACGTTTTAACTCTAAACTTTCTCAAAAAAAGTGCCATATTTCTTTTGTAGTCGACTAACACGAATATCACATTGTTGCCCCTAAATTCAGAGCACTAAATTGGGTCATCGAAAATTAAAATCAACTTTAAACGCATCCGCGAAAAGTGTCAAAGAAAAAAAGATAGCCTGTTGAATTTCAAGAATCTTAAAAATAGCGGAATACCCACGGGAAAAAACCTTATAGTATATATAGATATATATATAATTAAATTTTTAATTAAATTAAAATAAAGCATCACCCGTATATCTCCTAAATTGTTGCAAAAATAACATTCATAAAAAACCTGATTTGTTGTTATCTCAATGTCGCGCTGACCCTCAAAAAGCAGTTTCCTATAATTCGGGACAATCCTAAACTTTATAATATAGTAATTGATACATATAGATGATATTAGACAATAACAATTCAAACAAGGCTCCATTGGGGACACATATGAGTTTACACAAATATATAATACTTGAAAATATACTACACATACACAAGTTGTGATCTTGACTTTCACTAATGGTCGCGTGAAGATTAAATATAATGTAGAATTTTACAAATGTTTAAAAAATGATGCCAAAAGTTGAAGAAGGGATTAGAATTGCAATTTTTAAAATGACCATAATATTATGTAATCCCTGGTATTTTTGGTATTTGTGACACTGTTTATATCGACAAAAAACTTCACTCCACATAACAATTCTAATAGTGGCGAGCTGCACTTAGGCTTACCGTCTCTCTCTCTCTCCTTATTGATCTCAATGTCAATTGCATTTTGTACAAATACTGTATTCTACATTGAAGGTATGCGATATTACATCCAGAGAGTCCAAAAGGTACTTGTGAAACTATAAAACACTAAAAAAGTGTTAGTAAGTTGACACTTAATTAAATAACCCACCCATCTATTAAATGTTTAAATTCTCAAAGGTCGCCTGCCTCTAACTAAAGCGATAAAAGAAGATTTGGTACCTGACATTGGGGAAAAAATTGAAAAAGTTATAATAAATTGCCGTTGTGTTATGTGCGAGACTTGACTTCAATGTTAAACTCCGTCAAACTTTAGATATTTTGACTTTAAAATTTGCAATCATGTTATGTTATCACCTCTAAATAATAGTACGATTTCGGTCTGAAAAACGTTTAACTGCACCCTCAAATAAGCTTCAAAGTCCTCCAAAAATGGCATTGTTTTTTAAAAATTTCTCTAATTTGTATAGACAACCTTGCAAAATATTTTTTTTCTCAATGAATTACAACATAAAGAAAAATAGACAAAAATAACCTTTGGAGGCCATTAATGCCAAGTTTCAGATTTTTTGAATTTAATCAAACAAACATCTTTGCTGCAATATTGAATAAAACTCTCATCATTAATCTCAATAGCATATGCCGGCACAGAAAATTCATCTTTACTCCACCAACAAAATTTTTTATTCGATACTTATTGTTCCTCTTAGTTTCTTCACTTTACTTCACAACGCTTTTTCCATCCCGGTTCACGGCACGGGCCGTCATCGAAGATGATTACGTGGTTAAAACGGCTCGTGGCAAAATTCAAGGCTTCAAAATGGCCGCTCCAGTTGGACATGCCGGGACTGAGGGCGACGGGTCAACGCCAGTTGCGGCCTTCTTAGGTATACCGTACGCTAAACCGCCCGTTCGGGACCTACGATTTCGTCACCCCGTGCCCCTAGATCCTTGGGTCGGAACCGCTAACGCCACCAAATTTTCGAGTTCGTGTTACCAAATATTCGATACGCTTTTCGGCAATTTCACCGGCTCTCAAATGTGGAACCCAAACACGCCTCTGAGCGAGGATTGCCTCTACCTCAACCTTTGGGTGCCCCATCACGTGACCACAACAGCTGCTCGTCGAAGACCTCTGGCCGTGATGCTATGGGTCTTCGGGGGTGGGTTTTATTCCGGTACAGCTTCACTGGACGTCTACGATGGTAGAACACTTGCGGCAGCAAACGACGTTATAGTCGCTTCGTTCAATTATCGTGTGGGTTCGCTGGGATTCCTATATTTCGGTAGGTAATATTTATATATATTAATAGAATGGTAGCATTAGTCTGAATGGTTTGTAAGTTAAGAAAAATTTATTTGTTGATACTCAACTAACTCGCTATAATTACTAGGTTACCTAATTTATTTCGGTTCGGCAGGTATCAGTTGATTAGTGAAAAGTTTTACCAAAATATTATATCGGCTCAGATATTTTAACAACCCTGCCTTATACACAGGAGGTTCGATTCTGTGGATAAGCGGCTTCTATCTTCGGAAAATAGTACACGTGCACGCACAACCACTTTGAAGCAGATGAAGGGCCTGGTTCATTAGACCCTAAACTATATGCCTAAGAAACCTAGTCTTGCAGACATGCGGGCAAAAATTTCTATTTAATCAGTCGGCATTTTAAATTGCTTTGCTCAGGTTTAACAAAGCCCCAAACGGGCTGCCCTTATATAAGGGATAGATATGGGGAGCTTTCTGAAAATAGAATAATAAATTTTTCTTTTTTTTAACCGGTCTCCACACTATAGGTACCCACGAGGTACCCGGTAATGCCGGTTTATTCGACCAACGCCTAGCCATGGAATGGATTCACGAAAATATTGCCGAATTCGGAGGTGACCCATACCGCGTTACCCTGTTCGGTGAAAGTGCCGGCTCTGCAAGCGTCGACATGCACCTGATCTCCCCTGGGAGTTGGAAATTCTTTGAAAGGGCCATCCTGGAGAGTGGAGCCTCTACCAATTACTGGGCCACCGTCGGCCCCCAAGAGGCTGTGAAACGCGGCCTGCGCCTTGCTGAAGGCTTGGATTGCCCTTTCAAGGTATGTGCGTTTAGAGTTTGAGCTTTTTTAACTTATAAATTTAAAATTTTGTTTTTGTTTTGGTCTAAAACCACAGATGTAGTATTAGTTAAAAAAAGGTCTAAAACCACAGATGTAGTATTAGTTAAAAAAATGATGCCAAATACTTCTTGCAAAAGAGTTTTGTAAGCAATATATTGCTATTCATTTAGGCCTACACCAAAACATTTTATGTTTAATATCGTTAATTACAAAATTTATATTGTCCGATCTTATGTTCAAGTCAGTAGTTGCCGAAAGTCATGATATTTATAGGTCAGGTAGGCCTCTTATAACACAGATTAACAAATTTTTGAGAGGTATTATCTAACTACTGATATCAAACCTGCTATCTTAGGAATTTCAAAATCCGTTTACAGTTCTAATTAAACTTAGTTAGTCAGCTATAAACATTGTAAATTTTAGAAAAAGTCAAAAAAAAAAAAATCAAAAACAAAGAAAAATTTTTTTTTGCATATTCATAACAGCTAATCTGTTAAATTCAATCTCCAAAGAATATTTTTATTAAAAACCAATAATATATCGTGTCGTATTTAGGTTTAGACGCATATTTTGTATTATATAAACGCTGATATAGCTTGGTTATACTAAGAAATTTTATTTTACATTTTTTTGGTAAGGGGGTGTATTTCTCATTTGAGATGATAAATATAAGTTACAATGGAATTGTGTATGTAAAAATAGATTTATAAATAATTTTATACAGGGTATTCTCGAGATCGCAAAATTTGGTATAAATGCCATATTTTTGATATGAACGGATCTAAGGAACCGAAGGCGGAAGAAACCAAAAAACGGAAAATGTACATGAGATAAGCCCATCATGGGGCATGCTTTTATATTTTCGACTTATTTTTTGTGGCATATTGATATTTGTACCTGTGAAAATTGACGAAATAATAAGAAAAAATTTTTCCCCATTTATTTTTATTTTGAAACGTATCTTATTTTTGCCAATTTAATTTTCAAATTATTTTTTTTTTTGTAAATCCCCAAAGCTAGAGAAACTCCAATTGGTAATCGATTGCCTCAAGGCCGCCGACCCTTGGGACATAGTTACCCATGATTGGGTTACGACGGAATATATGAAATTCCCATTTGTCCCTGTCATAGATGGAAATTGGTTCGAGGAGCACCCCAAACACCTCGTGGATAAAAAGAGATTCAAGAAAACATCCATCCTGCTCGGGTCAAACGGGAACGAAGGGACTTACTTTAACATCTACCAACTACCAAACCTATTTCTACCTCTCGATAAACGAGTCCAAGTGGAACGCACACAATTTGCAAAATCACTCAATGACCTATTCCCGCAATTTAATCAAGTCAGTTCTTGAATAATTTTCTGAATATAATCCTCTAAATTTTTCATACAAGCATTATGAAAAAAAAAGGGGGGAGGGGGGAAGGATCCCACCCCCCCTTGTTGGGTTTTTTTTTTTTTTTATATTTTAGTAACATTATTTATTTAAAATATTTGAAATTTTTTTTTTTTTATTAAAATTATTTTTTATTAATAAAAGTTGTAAATAAATGAAAAAGAACCTATTTATTAATAATTTAAATATATAAACTAACAAATTAAAATAAAAACCCCGGGGTTTAAAAACCTCTCTCTAACTCCGGAGTTTTGACATGCCCTAATTATGAGATAATCTTTTTGTTTTTAACATTGTTAAATTAAGCACATACCATATGTTTATTTTTTAAGAGTTTCAGGGTAATAGCATATTGACCTAGCCAAATGCATTAAATGTTATTTGACAATGTTTAAAAAATAAAAATAAAAAATATATTTCATACAAAAAAATTTGCTAAATACCTAAATATGATAAAAAAAAAGGTTTCTCTTTACTAATTTCTTATTTCCAATCAAATTGTAATTTTTATCATACAAATATCGGTTAAAATTAAATAACGTTCAGATGTTTTTATACTCAATATGAAACAATTTCCATTAAATAAAATTTTATTACCCAAATTAAATGCGACCGATTGTCTAGTGCCCTAAGGCAATGCCCTGAATCGCTTAAAACCCTACTAGTTTTTAATCCGCCTGAATGCCTTCTGTTGTCTGCTCACCAGCCCATTGGGGCATAAGTTGAGCTTAAAAGGACCCGTGTGCAATATCTGTAAAAAAAATTTTAACCCGGATTAAATAAAAATTTTATTTATTTTAAATAGTCTAATATCCTTTTGTTTTGTCTATAGCTTTGAATAGGTGAATGGGCCTAGCCCAACCCGGGTAAATAATACCAAATCAGCTAATCGAATATAGGTAATTTGAGCTCGGGGATATTATTTTAAAATTATCATTCTAACATAATATTTATCATAATAGCCTTATTTTAGTAAATTTTAAAGTAGAGGGCATATGAAATTTAATAGGCCAAAGGAAATTCAAATTTCTAATACTTTAAATGTCCCGTGCAAAAGACTTATTTCCTAAACCTTTCGAAAGCAACAAAAAATCTGTAACTTTAACATATTAAGTGTTTATTTTTCATTTAATCATGTTTAAAACGCCCTTTTGTAAGGTCGGTCACAAAGCCATAATATACGAATACACGAATTGGGAAGACCCTAGTAATAACGGGCATGTATTGGATGCTTTTGACAAAAGCGTCGGGGATTTTTATTTTACCTGCGGAGTGAATCACCTGGCTCAAACGTATGCCAAAGCTGGGATGAGCGTTTTCAAATACTACTTTACACATAGGTAAATCTTTAAGAAATTCATTTAATTTAATACTTAAATAGCCTTCAATGGATGCAGGAATGGTCCGTTGAATATAACCTAATCATACTGTTGAAAAACATTCTAAAACCCATTTTTATCCCTACATTTGCCAAAGTTTGTCCAGCGACCCCAAGAGTAGCTTGGATAGCGCTTACGTATGGACCGGCTCTTTTTGATAAAAACATAAGGTTTTTCCTTCAGCTCCAATCAATTTTTTTGAGCAATTGATTGACCCAAAAAATCAGCGATTGTTTTTTCCAAAGAGCCAGTATTTTCCTACCTCAAAGAGTTTTTTTTACAAGGATTTCAACAGTTAATGCAATACGAATGCAACATTTATATATTCATATTTTGGCATTTTTAAATTACTAAAAAAATTCTAGGTCATCGCAAAACCCTTGGCCAGATTGGATGGGCGTAATGCACGCCGATGAAATTAATTTCGTGTTCGGCGAACCGTTAAACCCATCTAAGGGGTACAAACCTGAAGAGATGGATCTCAGCATACACATGATGAGATTTTGGACCAATTTTGCCAAAACTGGGTAAGACAATTATTATATGTATAAGCAGCTTCACATCGTCCTTACTACCGTTTATTCCCTGTTAGACGACGAATTCCACCAAGACTTTGCCTCTTTAAATTCTATGGCCCCGCAGATTTAAATTAGGTTTAACACACACGCCGGTGGTTTTTGAGCTCAGGGTCTCAACAAGTTAGAACGCTTTGGGATTCGTTGGCGATTGCCCATTCAATTACTTTCCAAGCTCAACGGTGCTTACTTTGAGTTAGCAAAGTTTACATGAGCTCAAGATTGTTCGACCATAAATCATTGTCACCTACTTACATCTAAACAATGGTGTAACTTTATAGAAACATTGCTTGGAACAGAACAGATGACCGACTTTAAATCTATTTGCGAAACGTAAGACCCTTGTGGAAGAAGTTGTCTTATTTACAAGTTTTTAACTGAATTTCATTAAAGTAGAAATATAAAATTTAAATTTCTAATATATACAGCAGTACATTTCAAAATTATTAATAAGTCGAGAAAATTTTCAAAATAATATTAGAATTTTACAATGGCATATTTAATGTAATATGTGGTATAATCACAATTTTGTAATCACATTAATCACAAACGTTTAATTTAAAAATTTTTCACTAAATTATTGGGGGAAAAACGTAATAATATGAGGGATGAGCAAATATGGATAACTAAGCTAAGGTAAAGTTTAAAAATTTATTGTTTAATAATATTTTTTTTACTACTATTTACTCTAAAATTGCGAAAGTTTTTTTGGCAGTTACAACAACTTTGCAAGCTTAAGATTAACAAAATTTATAAATAAAATGTTACAAACGAAAAAAAAGAAAAAAGATTAATATATAAATAATTGCATTTGCGACAATTCGGTGACAATGTCACTAATTGCCAAATTGAGAAATTTTATACAAAATTACTAATACATGGTCCGAACAAAAAATAATTTAATATTAAATTAAAGGCATATGCAACAGTTCGGTGACATTAGCAGACTAAAGATGTACAGAAATTAACATATTATTTATGGTGTTACAAAAAAAATTTGGAAAGTTTTTCCAATATTTAAATATTTGCATTTGTAACAATTCGGTGACAATGTCACTAGTTTTCTATAATTGAGTTTTAATGTTGCTAACACACAGGTGCCTGAACCAAAAAATCAAATAGAATTTATATTATTAGAATTTAGGACAATTTAATAGCATTATTTTAGCAGACTCAAAGCATTTTTTATTTTAAAGTGTTACACACAATAATTTTGCCATAAAATTAATAAAATTTATTAAATTATTATAATATAATTGATATTCAAAGTCATAAAAACAAAAAATTCAAACCTTGCTACTCCTATTATTTTTTCTCTCACATTTTGAACTGCGAAAACTATCGTTTCGTATCGTAGTAATAACAACTGGTGGCTTCCACCTAATTATGAAAAAAAAAATTTTAAAAAACCGGCTCGGATTGAGTTTCATGTAAAAAAGAGGAAACGAGTATAGGAGTTACCGTCCCACTACTTCCATTAACTCCAATTGGAGTTACGACAAGCCCCAATTAGCCTAAACTAAATTGGACACTATATATCATCGATTATTAAAAAATATTGTTTGAAGTTTTAAGTAGATTAGCTTTCTATAAAATTTTAGAATATTTTATTTTTGATGAATCTTTTTGTAACATTAATTTGTTAGCTGGCTTACAGTTTTATGTTCAAATTCGGGCCGGGCCTCGAGCCTTTTATTAAAAAACCAATTTTCAAGCTAAGTCTGCAGATTCGGGCGGGCCGGGCCTATTGTAAAATAGGTCAGGCGGGCCAGAATATCCTTGCCTGGTTCAAATTCTAATCAAATACGTATTATTAAGTTGAAGGAAGCTTCCGTTCTAGATGGCGTTTATGATAATTAAAATTTAAAATTACTATTTAAAGCTATGTATTTATATATACGAGAAATTATTTATAATGAACAAACATAAAAATTGTGTTTATAAAATAAATTTTTTTTTCTTTTAATTAATATATAATATTAGGCAAAACTGTGTTAGTCAACCATTTTATAAGCTCAAATCCAGGAATATTTATAGGACTCTATGTTGTTACATTATTAGAAAAAATAAGACTGCGTACAGGTGTCAGACTTTCTGCAGTACCAAAACGATTTAAAAATTTTTCTCTTAGCTTTCTATTACTAATATTATAAAGAGCAAAGTACTTCATTATTTTTATTATTTTAAAGAAAAATACGTGCATTAACTAAGTGTGCGTTAATGGGTCATTTAAATTTTGTATAGAAGTTTCTAAATATCATGTAAAATGGTCAACTACGTTTATATAGATGGACTCACTAAAATTATTGATCATACAAATCCTATATCCAATGTATTAAATTTGATCTTTTCAAATCTTCCAATGAAAATATGAAAGTTGTCTGAATAGTTGCATTGTGTGCGCAAAAAGATTTAGTAATTTTTTTTTACTCATTACCTCATTATAAATTTTTTAAGTAAGTTACACCAACGTGAACAAATTTTTAAAAATATTCGTATTTTTTGTTTATAGAGAATTACGTTTTTATTCGAATGGGTGAAAAAGTTCTAGTAAGAAATAAGTCCTGACAATAGGGAAAAGCCCTTTTCACCTTTTTATTCTTGTTTATTCTGAAGTTGGAAAATTTTTTATGATTAAAAAGCCCTTTAGATTAAAGCCTCTTATTACTAAGAAAAAAACGGGCTTCTTTAAAAAGCTTTTGAGAACTTTTGCCTCTAAGAAATATCCTTTAAGGGCTAGCTCTCCAGGCTAGACTGAAGGTTAGTGAAGCCACATAATTTAAAGTTTGCCATTCCTGGCTTAACTGTCAATAATTTTTTCATCACCATCCTGCAACTACAATTCAGAACATAATTAAATTACAAATATGTCCTATCTTCTAGTTCCAGCTTCCAAAAAAATAATACTAAATCGAATTTTTAAATTTAATAAATAAAAAATATCGGCTTATAATTTATTTTTACGAAAGATATTTGGAGTTTGAACGCTGCCTATAAAAATTACATTTTTTTGTAATATAGGAACCCCAATATAAATGATGATGGTAAATGGTCTGACATACAATGGCCCCTGCACACGGCTTATAACAGAGAATACCTCAAACTTTCAGTCGATACGTCTTACGAGGTCGGAAAAGGACCTCGAATTAAACAATGCGCCTTTTGGCAAGAATTCATCCCGGAATTAGAAACTGCCACAGGTATGGAAAACTTATTTATTTTTTTTTAAATTTAATGTAAAAAATTTAATTCTAATATGGTACGTGCAAAAGTTTTTTTTTCGTAAAATTTTAAAAACTTTGAAAATTTTATTTTTTTCAAAAATGTGCATAAACTAAATTTGCGACATTTTAAAAATTTGCGTTTTATTACAATAATAAAATTTTCAAATTAAATTTTCACGAAAATATCACTTTGCACATGCCCTATGGTACAAACATTGACAACAATATAATTCAAACATTATGCACATTGTAAGAAGTAGGCGAATGAATATTTATAAACTAAATAATATATATTGAATATAAACGAAAATCTCTCAAATATATATCATAAGAGTTTAAGGTTATATATCATATTATCTCTAGTATATTTGTTAATTAATTAAAAGGGAACCTGTATAATTGTTAAAGGTTACAATATATATAATAATATATGGCAATTAATTGGCCAAAGACAAAAAATGGTAAAACTGGTCCTAACATAAGAAGATTGAGAATAATTATGACCTGTTAAATCGGTAAAATGGCTAAATTTAGTAAAAGGTAGTATTTAACACACATCACTTAAAGAGCACCATTAAATTTATATTTGCTTTCACGCCCATGTTAATTATATTACTATACCAATACATCAAAAATAGCTGAAATATATTATTTACAAATAGAATTAGGTTTTTTGTTTTTTATCTTGTAGTCCAAAAACTGTCACTTTTGGCAAATATTAAAAAATATTATTTTGGAAGCCAAATAATCGCAAAAGTTTAACTTTTATCTCTGCAATGTTTTACTCAATGCTCAAAAAAGTGTGGGCTAAAAAGGGAAATTAATTTTTTTTTCTCGGGCAAAAACGGGGGGAAAAAGCTTATAGTAATTTTAAATTTTACACAGAAGCCCCGAAAAAAATTGGGAAAAAGCTTTTCCAAAAACCCTTTTTAGTTTTGCTTCTTTATTTTAAAGTTGGAATGGGATTCATTATTATTATGAAAAAGCCCTTTGATAAAAACCCTTATTATTGAGAAAAATATTAATCTTCTTTAAAAAGGCCCTATTTTTACGAGCTTTTGCCCCTAATAATCCCCATTAAGGGATGGCTCTTTTTTACCCGGGCCTGGTTTTACTGGTATTATGAGGTCAAAATTAAAAAACCTTTTATTTTTCTTATAATTTAGAGGACCTAAGCGACGTCGAAATTCAATGGAAAACACAGTTTAACGAATGGCGGACCAAATACATTGTCGATTGGAAAATACAATTTGATAAATACCTGGCTAGACAACAAAAGACCTCGAGCGATAAAAATTGCATAATATCAACCAACAAAATAGCATAATTATTCAAACCCTAAACAAACTAATATACAATTATCAATTTTATATGATATTAAATATAGAAAATAAATTTATTTATGTAATTTATTCATATTTCATATTATGGTAATCATATAGAAGTATAAATACTGGTAAAAGATTAAAAAAATTGTCTGAAAACGTTAAATGTCAAACATTTTCAATGCCATTAACCTGATGATATAAAATATACCGTGTACTAAAATAAAAAAAATATTAAAATAAATTATTTGAAGATTTGAAATAGTTCGTATTTAGAATCTCTATTTTGCCTATGTTTTTGTTCCTTGAGTTGTGAGCTCACTTTTAAACTTATAAAGGCACCAAATATGGATTTCATTGTTTATTAAATTTAAAGTTGCACAATTTTTGCTTAGTTATTAAAAGATTAAAGCCTGATTACTATTGAGTTAGAAATAAAAATGGCTGGGACATGATTTTATTAGGATAGCTCACAACAAAGTCCCCAAAATTGCCATAAAACATAGAGTATACTTGTTAGGTAAATAACAGACAATAAATTAAACATATTTTTTGTCGGTACACTTCCTAAGGCCATGTGCAAAGTGAGTTTTAGTTTTCGTATAATTTTAAAAATTTAAATTTTTTATAAAACAATTTTTATTTATGAAAAAAAAAATTGCCATAATTTTGAAAATTGCGTTCATTTACAAAATAAAATGTTTAGTAATTTTGAAAATTTAAAATAAAAACTTACACGTGCCATAAGTCAGGTCTCTTATACCAAAACTATAAATATTCGTTATTCAAATGGCAGTGTAATTTTAATTCGACCGAATCTACCGGTGACACTCACCATATCTTCATCTTGCAGCTGTTTTTGCATAATTTCTTCCAGTACGTATTTCGAGTAATCAAATGCCGGTACGGTCCCGTTTTCTGTTTCCTCCAGCGTGCTTTTGCTCCAACACCTTCGGGCAAGGCCATTGAGCACGTCCCACGAACACATGTCGCTGATCCTATCGGAAACTTCGCGAGTACCGTCAAGTACCAGTCCGTAACCGTTGTTTAGGGACCGACCCCAACCTACGCCACCACCGTTCTGAATCGCAACCTGTTTTGATAATTACAAACATACACAATATTTTGCTATATACAAATTATTTGTAACACAGGTCTACAAAAATTTTTTTGATGAAGTTTTTATAACTTCTCTTTTTATCAAAAAAAATGGCCATATTTGGCCAAATTGGTTATCACGAAAATACCCTAAAGATAAATAATTTAAATTACTTGACTCATATTTATATATCTAAAATAATTTAAAAAAAAATTTTAAGAAGGTCAAGCAAGCTCTTACATTTAGATCTTTTTTGTACAGAATATTTGGCACTAGCCTAAAATGGACACGATGTATTATCGGTCTAAAATAAATATATTATATGAAGTTTGAGTTTAGCTGTTTTAAATATAAAATAATTCTTTCAATACTTTTATACTTTTGAATGATTTGTTCTTTAAATATTTTTTCAAAATTTATAAAGTTTATGGCTGGCTTATAATGTTTTATATGATAAAATTTAATAATTCTTAAAGTAATAGTTGGTTCTAATTAAATTGTTAGAAAATTTGTTTTACTTAACATTTCGCATGCCTTTGTTATAAACTAAATAAGAATCTTAAGAGCAGTTGTTATTTAATAGAAGTTTTTATTCAACGCTATCACTTAAGGCTGTGGCTAGTAAAAAAAATTTTGAAAAAAAAATCGAATGCATTTGATTAACATTAAGACGGCTAGTATATAAAATTTAAAAAATTAAAACTTTTTTTAAATTTTTTTTGATTTGAAATTAGTTGCAGCCTAAATTATAAATTTTCATGATTAAAAAAAAATTCTGTATACTCTACAAACCAGTGGTCTTTTTAATCAAATGTCTTTGTAGACCTGCGCGATATACCAGAACGCTTTTTTTCTACCTTATTTATTAAAATTTATAAGATGAAAGTTTGGTAGAGTCGGTTAATTAATGAAAATGCATGTAATAAGACAAGAGGTTACAATATTCAAAACTCTCTTGTATAGGCGGTAGCTTGAAGTAAATTTTCACACTCCTTTTAAATTAATAGGATTTTGAGCAGTTATAAATTTGTCGAAAAAGAAATGAGCTCTCTAAAACGTAAAGGTATTTCATTGTCGTTTTAAGTATTATTAATATTTTTGTAGGATATATATACCAACCATTCCTTTATACATAAATAAAAAATTTTGTCCAGAGACCATTATTTAAATTAAGGGACGGCTTACCTATAAGGGCTTTGCTACTTTAAACTCTACAGCAGGCCATGCAAAATGAGATTCAACACGGGCCGGCGACCTATATCGGCCTAGGCTCTCAGAAAAATCAACAGCTTTGGAATTGTTGGTCACCCATCCACTATTAATCAGGCTCAACTGCTTGATATGTAGAACAAGATAGAGCATACATGCTTTTAAGGTCGCCCGGCTAAATATAGAGGAGATGTAATGTCATAATCGATTTTAATTTTTTAAAATAATTAACATCCAAAATATTATTGGAAATTGAAAATATCGCAAAAAACTCTATAGCAAAATTTAACCAATTATGCTAAAATCTAAAAAAAAACTTATGATCATACATACAAATAATGATTAATTTTTTGTATAAAGAAAGAATCTGACAAAAGTTATCTAGTACAGCTCAAAGTTATACACGAAAACCACGTATTAAAGATATTAAACACTCAGGTTAAATAAACTAAATACAAATCGTTTAAATTAAAAATAAATTTTACCAAAAAAATTTCTAAAAATTAAGATTCGGAGCATCAATACTGTTTTTAGAATTATTGCAACATTAAAAGTGTACTAAACATCTAAGAAATTATAAATGACGCCATCTGTCAACCTTGTTTAGATTGTTTTGTAATTTTAACATTTTGTTAATTTACAACATAGTCTAATCCAAAAAAAAAATAAAATTTATGAAAATGGAAAAGTTAATTGTTAACATATTAAATCTAACTTTAAAAGTAGGCAAACTTATAAAAAATGGACTGAATATTTGCTGTTTAAATATAATTCAATTCACACAGTCGTTTCATAACATTACGTAATTACTAAAATATTAGGGCAAGAATACGTTTACTGCTTAAGATCACGTGGAAAGTAAATTTTTATTTTCGTAAAATTATATAAATTCTGACAATTTTGGATTTTTTTTATTTTGAAATTTTTTTCTGAAACTTTTTATGTCAGAAATTGTGGATAAATTAATTTTGGCAGTTTTATAAATATTTGCGTGAATTTTTTACAAAATTTTAAAATTTTACTAAAATAAAAACTCACTTTGCTCGCGGCCTTATGCATGAATGGGTTTATTGCAAGTGCACGAATGAGTTAAATGTGTTAAATGTTTTAAGACAACAGCTGATATATACCCAAGTAGCTCCTCGGGCCGCATTCCCAATTACGTTTTGAACGACCATATCGGCACAGGGTGAAGAACCATCTCTCAAATCCGAAGTTTCGCGAAAGGGACTATCAGCTCCAGACACGTCATGGTGATCCCGACTGATCACTATGGGCGCCGTGATTTTTCCTACATAAAGGCGCGCGTTTACATTCATTTTTAAAAAAAATTTGAAATTAAAAATATAAAAAATAGCGTTGGTTCAATATTAAATAATTATTTAAGCATATCAGTAAGTTTATTTAAATATAGTTAAAATATTTATATAGATATAAATATAATTAGAGCAGCTGCCCTGGGTGCAGAAAATATTATAAAAGAACATAATATATTTTAATGAAAAAACTTAGAAAATATTTTTAAAATTTTTCAAAAAATTAAAAAAATTTTAAGTGCGCCCCTAAAATATATATAAATAAATAAAATATTGTATAATGTTTAATTTTTTTGAGGAGTTAGAAATTATGGGTCATTCGGAATTAAAAAAATTCAAAATTTTAAAATATTCTTAGAGCAATGGCATCGGGTGTAAGAAAAATTGTAAAACACAATGCTTAGTTTTCGATTAACAAGCTTGAATTTTTCTAGGATTTTTAGAGTTTTGAGAATGACTTCTGAATGTGTCCTAAGCCATAACTATATACCTGTATCAGGGTGTTAATTTTTGTTACACTTGAAACTCGCAAAAATTTGTTTTTCTTACTGGTAATTCACATGGTATATATCTTTCAGAGCGTAGAAAAAGGTTATGTTAGAAAGGGTTTAATTATTCCCCTTGGTGCTTTCACGGAGAAAGGTATAAAATAATACATTCAACCATTTTTTTTTTTACATTTCAACATCCGTTAAAGCTATTTTCCTTCGATGTTTATTTTTTAAAAAAACGGAACGCCCTACAATGCATATCTCATTCCAAACTCGTCAGATAATAGACAATTAATTGACTTAGAAAAATGTATCTTTTACCGTTTTCTTGAACATGACACCAAAACCTTCTTAGCCAATACTCAAAAATAGGGTAGAGATGATATAACACCTGAAGATACGAGATCGTTAAAAGCCTGAGCAAGTTGAATCCTTCCTTCGTAGTTTGAATACAAGATCCGGGCCTTTGTACCAACTGTTAGGTACCCTCTAGGCTGTGTGGCAATATGATGCATCCAATTCAAATTATCTTCCATGAGTTGGATAACCCGTTTCCTATATCGATTGTAGGCGTGATGTTCTTGTTGGCTGTAATACCTATGTTGATGGTCCTCTATTACACGAGAATCAAATGATTAAAATATTAATATACTGTTTTTTATGTGTTCTGTTTTTTAACAAATATTTTTTGGAAATAAAACGATTGAACAATTTCATTAGGTAGTTAATGGTATATATTGCAGTCATTGCTAAAAAACTAGTGTTATGCCACATAAATGCAAAATAGAATTATAATAAGGGCGCGTTTAAAGCAAAAAAAAAATAAAAACAAAAAAAAGTGTGGAAAGGTAATATCATTTAATTGAAAACGCATATGCCTAGAAGTTTTCTGAACTACAATTCCATTCCATTATATGCTATAAATCATAGATTTTGTGTATAACTTCTCTATATCAAACCTTCTTAAGGTCAGATTGGGCCAGAAAAAAAAATATTACGTAACCGTGCTTTTAAATATGACAAATTTTTTAGCAAGACCTTTATATTTAAACTGGGAGGCATATTAATAATGGTCATGTTGTGGGCTCAGATAGCTCAGTGGCAAACCTTTCTGTCTTACAAGCAGGAGGTTGCGAGTTCGAATCCATGCACAGGGCTTTTTTCTTCGGAAAAAAGTATACATGTGCAGCCACTTTAAAGCTTCTGAGTGGCCTGCTTAGGCAGTAGCCTTAAACAATATGCATAAAGTAAGAGCCTAGGCTAAAATCCTAGGTCGCCGGCGTGCGAGCAAATGTAACTATTTAACCCGCCGGCAATATTAAGTGCTTTGCTGAGAAAAGTGTCAAGGCCCTAACAGATATGGCGCCCCTAAATGGGGAAAGGTTTGAGGAAACCTCAAACCAATTGTTTTATAATGGTCATGTTAACAGGCCCATTACTTGGTATATGTCAGTTTTATTTTACCTCTTTGTTTCATAATAGCCAAGTTAGAAGATATAATATTTGTTGCTGTTTCATCAGTCAAGGCAAGGTCTTCGTCTTTTCCGGATGTGCAGATCCACCGGAAGGGACCGAACCCTAACGAGAAAACTTCGCCCAAAATGTCTTGCACGTATGAGGGGTACCTGGAAACATTTAAAACAATTAAAGTGGCTAAAGTTTAATTATTATTTTGGCGAACAAAAATATTTTAAAATAAGCTAATTTAATAGTCAGTTCATATTTCGTCGTGTTGATCTAATTAAATGCTCATTTTTATGTCTAACTTTTGCTTCCCGAACAAAAATTATGAGATCAGTCAATCTATTTGTGCCTTTGTATTTTAGCCCGCGATTACATGCGTTGGGTATGTACATAATTACCTCAGAACATTATATAAAAAAAATAAAGGAAATTGTCATTATAAATTGAGATAATATATACTCCTCTCTTGCTATGGTCTGCTATTTAGCACATGTTAGAGCGCTAAAAAACAGAAACAAATGTATTTGAAAGAGAAAATACTTATACAGAGCTTAGATGAGCATAAGTTAAGGTCATCAATAGTTATGCAGTTTAACGTCTCAAAGTTGATGAGAGTTTTACAAAACTTTATGACGACGAGATAATACAAACAACTTACTTGAATTTGCTTTTCTGATCACCATCGCTAAATATATCGGCGCCGGCTTTGGCTGCTTCGGCCAAGAAAGCGTTACCATAATCCCAAAACACCATACCGGTAGCTTCCGTCAGCTTGTTAATCAGTTCGACCTGTCGACTTAAACTAGCGCAAACCGCGGACTTAAATGCAACGGGATCTGTTGAAAGTAACGCGTTTGATTGCTCGACATTCATGCCTTGGGGATAGTAGCCACCGCAATAGGCGTTATGTAACGATGTTTGATCCGACCCAAAATCCACAAGTTTTTTGTGAGTGCGTGTGTAGTCATCCCACAGGGCTTGCCTGCCAATTTAAAAGTTTACTTGCACAAATTATATATTACACAGGTCAACAAATTTTTGAGAATTATGAAATAACTACAGAATTTAAACCTGCCATCTTGGAAATTTTCAAATCCGTTAACCGTTTTTTCTAATCAAACTTAGTTAGTCAGCTATAAACATTGAAAATGTTAGAAAAATTATCTAAATTCAAAAAAAAAATTCAAAAAAAAATTAAATTAAATTTTTGCATGTTTACAACAATTAAACTGTTAAATTCAAACTTCAAATAATATTATTTAAAACCGATAATATATCATGTCGTATTTAAGTTTGGACGCAAAATATTCTGTATTATCTAAATGCTGATGTAAGAGCTTGATATAATAAAAAATTTTATCTCTCATTATTTGTCATGATAAATATAGGTTACAAGCAATTTTTGTATAAAAAAAAGTTAATTTTGTTTTTAGGGTATTCTCGAGGTCACATCATCTTTTAAAGAGGCCATTTATGATATGGACGGATCTAAGGAGCCGAAGGCGGAAATTAAGAAAAACGGAAAATATATGTAAGATAAGGCCATCACAGGGATGCATGCTTTTATGTTCTCATATACTTATTTTTTGTAACATTGGCATTTGTTGACCTGTGTTATAAATTAATATAAAGAACGGCATCATTTATAGTGAAAAAAATATATTAATGCAGCTAGGGTTTTCCCCAATATGTTATTTTGTTTTGGCCCTTTATTATTCTATCAAATATAGGGAGTTTTGATAACCTAAACTGAGGCGACATATAAAAAACGGGCAGTAAATGTTAAGCCCACAGAAGTTTGAAAATATCATCTAGGTCGACTTTTAGGGAAAAATATATAATTTATGGATAATCATGGGTTTATTTCAAACATTTAAATCAAATTTTATATTTATTAACTATTTCTTACCACAAATCAACAATGTTTCCGTGATAGGCTAGGCTAATGCCGCCTTTGGACTCTCTTGATGCCCGGATTTCGGCTAAGATTTCATCCAAATTTGAGGTGTATTTGTCGAGCCAGCCCTGCTCGTGCCGTTTTTTGATAGCTCCTAGGTCAACCTTAAATATTTACGATTAGAATTAATGAAATCAATTTAGAATGTTGAAATCTAAAAACTTTTAACTGTTTATTGCAAATTAAAAGGCGACAACACTAAAGAATTGTTTAACATAGATATTTAATGAATATTTGGCTAAATATAAAATAAAATAAGCTATTTTAAAGGCCGTTTTTTATATATAATTAGCTTAATTATATAAAGTTGCCCGATAAGACAATGAAATCGCTAATAAGATTGGCTAAAGTAGGCCAAATAACCTATGTTGACAATATGCTAGTCTCATAATCAACATAACCAAAATTTTAGTTTTTTTACACTGAAAAATTCTTCCAAACCTTTTTCCCTTTAGGAGACCTCCTACCCGTCAGAGCTATGCTTCTTTTAACTCCACAGCATGCCTCGCAAAATTGTATGAAAATTAACACATGCCGTTTGGTTTTTTGGGCATAAGCTCTCAAAAAAATGGACGGGCTTGGGATTCGTTGGCGGTCACCCATCTAACCACTAACCTGGCACAACGCTGCTTAACTTTAGTGTAGAACACAACTTAGATTACATGCACTGGATGTCCGACCTCTTGTAAAGGGAGTAAGAGAGTATGCTCTACATGTAGTTCATATTCTTGAAGATGCAGGGTATTTTTTTGTTAAAATTCAAATTAACCTCAGCAATGACACCGATGCAACCAACTATGTTTGCCGCTTTAGCTTGTGCACCGCTCATCCCACCAAGTCCCGAG
This sequence comes from Acutogordius australiensis, assembly GCA_030555515.1. Lineage (NCBI taxonomy): Eukaryota > Metazoa > Nematomorpha > Gordioida > Gordea > Gordiidae > Acutogordius > Acutogordius australiensis. Next base: position 10,950,814 of record CM060244.1, read on the forward strand.
GAGACGAACACCTATGGGAAACGATATAGCAAAATATAATTGAAAAACAAAATTGATTTATGAAAATGATTTGATAGATAAGATATAATTTTTTTTAAATTATAATATAAATTATCATTTGTTTCAAATATTTAATAATTGCTATTTATGGTCTACTCAAAACCAATCAATGATTAAATCTATAAAATGATTCTCGGCAATATAACTCGTTAATATTTTTAGTTATTTTTGATATCTTATATATATAAACTTTTTATCATATAAATCACACATCTAAATGTCATTTAATATACCATAAAAACCGTTTAAACCAATAAGAGTTTCAAAAAAAAAATTTTTTTAAAACATAACTTTTCCCTATATTTCAACCCTTAAAAAACCATTTCTAAATCTTAAACCTTTCCTCCCAACTCGGAGCTGCCTTCAAAATATTTACGGGCAATGTTCCGCAGAGTTATAACTGTCCCGTGGACGATCCCTTGTGGACCGATGTAGCAAAAACTCCCAGCTGTCATCTGTCCGTATTGGGTCACCCCAAGTGCGAAAAGCCTTTCATATTCTTCGGGCGTTGAAAACGCGGGCACCATCATACCGTTCGTAATTATGAGTCGAGGGGATGTACTATAATTGCGTTATAAGAATGAATGAATGAAGGTTTATTCAAGAACAGATGTTCATCCAGATAATATATTTAAACAAAAAGATTATAGTTTAAAGGGTTTTTCCATAATATTTCAACGAAAAGGGACAAAAAGTATTAAAACAAAGCATTTAATTATGAAAATTTAATCGCGCTGGGGCAAATTATTTAGATTGAATCTACAGGAGTTTTTTTTTTTTTTTGATAAATGATTATAATTCCTTATGCATATTAAGAAAACAATTTTTTTATATGTGTTATCATTTTTCCCCAAAAAACCAAATTTTATAAGACCCGCCTATGAGAGCCAGCTAGAAGTTTCAAATTATGTATTTTGTGCAGAAAATCATACTTAAACTTATCTTTAATTATAATTGTAAACTAATCACTCAATAGAGTTGTCAATTTTAAAGTTTCATACCTAGCGGGCAAAGTGTCAAACAACAATATATGCCTGGCTAAAGAATAAAAATATTCTATTTAAAAGAAACTAAATTAAACAAAACCCCCTAAAAATTGGATTTTAAAACTTTTTTAGGAGTGATGTGTTCAAAACTGTTCAGCTATCAAGCCGCCAGCTATTCTCAACTTTAATTCTCGTTTATAACTTTGGTAGTTATGACCAGTTCTAATCTAGAAAATTTCCTCGGCCCCATACTAAAAAGAAATATACCTAAAATATATAATTTTTTGATAGGGGAGCGTTCTTCATTCGTTTTTACAAAAAAATTAAAAATTTATGTTTCATCAAATATTATTTATTATCGATTGTTTTTACAATATTTTTTAACACTCGAAGCAATTGCTCTAAGGCATCTAGATCTTTATAAACATAGCAACCATTTCCAAAAGACTTGTAGAAAATCCCTCACAAAAAATTTCAAAATTGAACCATTTTTTTTAATTTTTTAAAATTGTTGAAAATTTTGCAAAACTTGAAGGAAGTTTGAACGCGCCCAAAAATAAATTTTGTAACTTGATTGGTGTTAAGGACCGATTAAGATCATCGCAAGCGTTTAACTGCAACCTTCCAATATCGCGAGTAGTTCTGCTGTAAGCGTGCATTGGGAACAGACCGAGAGGATGTCCCGAACACAGTACAAGCGTTTGACCGTTTTCCATTTCCGCCAGGTATTTCATGGTGAGCAGGAACTGTAAAATTAATTTAGGTCAAAAAGTTTATAAAATATTGTATTCTACCGTGTAGATCTAACATTGAGCTCCGTGATTTGCACTTGAGTCAGCGCTGACTGATCCTGTTTGGTGCGTGACAACAGTCCGGTTTAAAAATTTTATAAATTATATTTGTAAGTATGATAGATTTCGAGCAGCAAATAATTGTTTCAGTGTTTAGAAAATCTCGAAATCAAATGTTCCTAGAAGTATAAGTAAAAATTTCAATTTTTTATTACGTTTTGAGGTTCAATGTTACCTTGTATAATGCTCCTACAATATTTATATGGCCCAAAAGTGTTGAACTTACATAAATGCTTTTATTTAGAATCGGAAATGTTTGGTTGACATGGAGCCCTACTTCATTAATCTTGAAAAACGTTAAAAATGTTCTTCGGTTTAAATAACATTATATTGGGTTGAGTTGAGTTGAATAGAACCAATTTGATATTTCCTTGAACCAAAAGGGTGCATATCGCTTATACTTCTCATATTCTTTGTATTTTTAATAAAAATCGGGGTGGCCCCAAATTTGTACGAAACAAAAATCTATAAAGTAACGAAAATCTAACGCAAATCTATAAATTCTAATTTTGTGAGTAGGGTAAAACGTCCGGCTGAGGTGCAGACGGTTAAAATTAGGGTTTTAGAGAGGTCTGCTTAGTATTATGAGATTAATTTTAAAGTGTGGTTAGCTTAGAATTAATGAGATCAGCATAACGATAACGTTAGGTTAATTTTGGGTTAGATTTATAATCATAATAACGCTAATTTTTGATTGGTTGACCAATCAAATTTTTTTCGTACTTAATTGGTGCCATTGTTAAATAACAGTTTAAAATTTATAAAAAAAACTATCGCAGTTGTCATGACTAAAAGAATATTTTTTTTTTTGGTGTAAAACGAAATATTTTCTACAAAATTTACCTGTGCCCAATTCGAAAACACCTGTCCGTTAGAACCGTAAGTAACTAATTCATCGGGGAATTGTGCCACAGCCGGATCTAGATTATTCATGATCATCAACATGATAGCTTTGGCGTCGGTCAGCTGTCCCGGGTATTGATTAATGGTGTAAGCCCTAAATTATGCGTCAATGTATATTAACCGACACCCATACTTTAAAGTAAGAGTTTTTAGGGTTATATTTTAAAGTTAAATTATTGTAAAATAACTTTTAGCCCCGGTCATTTGTTTTTACAATGCAGAAATAATAACAGTTGTGTGGTTGGAAACCGCATTTGCTTATGGAAAAATAATCCGCCGGAAGTATTTGCACACTATTTAATAAACAAATTCTAAATCATGGAAAGCGGTAATTTTGGCGTAGAATCGGTGTTTTATTAGATAATTTACATTTAAAAATATCTATTTAAACCCTAATTTAAATTTTATATTATCTTAAATATTGTTTTTTAAATTAATTTTTAGTGTATAACAATTATTAATAGTCCCTCGCGCGGCCTTGCAGGCCTGCCCGGAAAAAGAGGCCGAGACAGGTTGAAATTTAAAGCGGGCAGGGCCTATTTTTTTTATCAATTATTAACAAATCGACAAATTTTCATGATTAATAGAATTACTTCTACTTTCTGTTATAATAACATGTTTTATAGTTTTAAAAATGTTTTTGCGGGCCCACATAATGTGGAAAAAAAAACAATTTTTTTGCTAAAAAATGACTTCGAGTTTGTCCACGGTTATGGCCTCCAATAGACTAAATGGTAAGATAAATAAAATAAATTTGTTTGACTTGATGGGTATGCGCGGCTTGAACCGATACATGTAAATGTGTCCGTACGCGTTAAGTTCCATTTCGAATTCGGCGCGTAGGATGTCGTGAGTGTCCCAGGGAAAATATCTAAGGGCATTTTTAATTGCCAACTATAAAATACACAAAATCTCAGGTCAACAAATTTTTGAGGGTTATGAGCTAACTACAAAAATCTGCTGTCTTAGGGATTTTCAGACCCGTTTACCCGTAGCATTAAACATGGATAATTTAAAAAATCTTTAAAAAAAATAGGAAACAAAAACAAAAATAATTTAAAATTTTAATTCACAACAGCAAAACTTATATTTAAACTTTAAATTTTTCATTAGGGCACGTGCAAAGTAAGTTTATTTTTTTGTAAAATTTTAAAAACTTTAAAAAAATTTATTTTTTTTTAATTTTTTCCAAAATTTTTCATTTTAGATAAAGCATTTTAGGGCACGTTCAGAATTTTTTGAAATTTTTTTTTTAAATTTTTAAAAAACTTTTCTTTCGGAAAAACTATATAAGTGCAAATAATAAAAATTGGCGACTTTTTGTAAAAAAGTGTTCAATGTCAAAAGGTAAATATTTTAAAATTCAAAAATTTAAAAAAAAAACAAACAAAGTCAGAACGCGCCCTTATGTGCATATATCAAATTTGGCAATTTTTTTAAAATTTGCGTTTTAATTCAAAATAAAATTTTTTTAAATTTTTTGAAAATTTTACGAAGATAAATACTCACTTTGCACGTGCCCTATCCCAAACATATATCGTTCTGTCAAAAAAAAACATTTATACCAGTGGCGGCTATTGTTTCATAACTTTGACTTAGGTTGGGATGCGAAATACTTTTTATTATCAAAATGTTGATGCAAGAGCTAAACTTATAATGTTTATCGTTTGTTATTTGAAGAAAAATATGTTTCAAGTAATTTGATATGCAAAATAAATTCTTTTTTACTTTCTCTTTAGAGTATTTGAGGTCGCAAAATCTGTTAATTCAGTCGAAAAGGTTATTTTTTTGATATAAAAGGAGCATCTCAGAAGGCGAAAGAAATTGCGAAATATTTAAAATAGGCCATGATGGGGATCTATTAATTTCATGGTTATATTATTTTTTTGACACAGATAATTGTCGACCTGTGTTTTAAGCAATCTTGATTAAATAGGCCAAAAAAAATTTAATAAGCAGATTCAGCGTCTGGCCTTTTTTTCCTATTCCTTTTTGAATTTTTATTGAGTCTGACGACTCTGAGCATGTGCGAACCTATGGTATGTTTCATACTATAAGCAACGTCCAGGTTAGCAATTACTTAAGTGACCGTCAGTGAATCCCAGTCTGAGAGCCTAGAAAAACAAATGTCTTCCGGTATGCTAACATTTACCCGAGCATGGCTACTCACTGAAGTTAGAAATGTCAAATTTTTAGGGGAAAACTCTTACATTACATATTTTATTTATTCATTCAAAAATATTAGGTCACATAAATTTAAATTTCGCTAAATTTTTGATTATACATATGAGCGCCCTAAGCGAACCCGAAAATCACTTGTTTTTCTTCTTCGTTCAGTCCAGTACAGCGAATAGGGGCATGGGTATACGTCTCATCCCTCTCTTGAAACTCCGGTAACGGGCTGACTGGAATGCCTCCGCAAATTTTTTCTAATGTGTCCAAACTCGAATTCAAGGAATTCATATAAAATTTATTAATAAGTTATTAAAAATTAAAATATTTTTATACAGTGTTAAAATGCGTAGAAATTAAATGAGTGAATACTTAACCGCTAAACACATTTAGGTTTTGTGCGTAAAGGTTGTGATTAAATGTTCGCTAGGCTAGTTAGCATCTGTATTTTCCATTTTTAGGAAAATTAAAACTAACAAAGTTTAAACCCAGGTTTCAGCGTTTTGAATTTAATTTTTCTAAAACTAAGGCACTAAGTTCCTTCATTCTTATGCACTGTGTCTCACGATATAGTAATCCAATTTTTATTTATTGACTAAGTTTCTTTAACTGTATTATACCTTAACTTAAGAAACAATATAATAAATCTTGTCCATAGCGATCCTAGAAACTTGGAAATCATATACATAAAGGATAATATTGGGAAAGACTTTATTTTAGTAATTTTGATTTTTGCTTGTGGCTTTAAGGTAAAATTCAATTAATTTAAATTATTGAAAGTTTAAATGTAGCAAAGCCTAACATATGATTAATCGACAAGGTTTGATTAAACAAATTAAAGAAAGAGAGAAATCCATCGAAAATTTTATTGATCATGATTAAAACAATGTTAATACGCTGTAGTTATGTGTTTGGACTATGAAGTATGATTCTTAACGTATTTGGCCTTTTAGCAACAGCTGGTCAGTACCGGTTTTTGCAATCTAAGATGGAATTAGGCTCTTTTTCGAGAAAAAAAACATGTTTTAGATGTTAGGCAGGAGTTTGCTTAAGGACGTAAATGTAAAAGGCGCGGGACTCGCACTGACAAAACAATTCAAACAAAAGAAATTTTGTAAATGCTATTCCGGCTAAGATTGCCCTAATTACAAAATTTTATGCAGTAAAACTTAGCTGAAATAATTAAACGAATCTTTGGTTCTTTTTAGCACATCTATATTAGAAAAAAATTACATTTGGTGTGAACCTGAAAAATATTTTCTATTTTTTATTGATTTGGGTCGATTGAACCATCTTCAAATGCAATGACACGGCTTACGCCCCCCCCCCCCCCTTAAACTTTGGGTCGGACCGGAAAATGTATAATGGAGTAAACTCATGAATAATGTTGATTCCATATAGGACAAATGTATAACACTAAAGTGTCCGTTGACAGATGCATACAACATGTATGTATATCAACCATTTCAACTCATTCATTAATATATTAAGATTGGGGGAGGGGAAGGCGGATAAATTTTTTTAGATCTATTTAGTCAATCTTTAATCGAGAAAATTAATTTTTTAAATAAGTTGAAGTGTGTCAAAATCTTTCTAAATATTACGATATTTTACACCGGTAACTTAACATTATATGTCATAATATTAAGGAAAAAGTTAAGCCTACTTACCCGCCTACGCCTCTTTATGTGCTTAAGGTTTTTAAGTCAATAGATCTGGTAATCTTATGATAATACTGCAAATCTAGAGGCTATTTTTTTTTACCTTTCTCCTTAAGGGTACCATAGCCGTTAAGGGCTTTGACTTTTTAGCCCGGGCAAAACCATAGATATGAAGTCATGGTGATATTTGCTCGCACGCTGCCGACCTAAGGTTTTATCCTGGAATCTCAGTTGTAGTGCTTAAGCAGGCCACTACTCAGCAACTTCAAAGTGGTCATGTGTGCGAACTTCAGAAAGAAAGATTTGCAGCTCGGAATCAAATGCCACCAGACCTCTTGCGCGTAAGACATATGTTTCTACTATGCTATTAAGTTAATAGTTCCCGGCCTTTTTATGCTAGAAATTCGAGGTTTCTAATAAAACATCTGTTATGTTTTATTTCGAGCCTATCTATAGATCTATAAAGCGGGGACTTTGCAAATTCTCAAATTAAATATTAATTTTTTTAAGGGGAAAATATTTATAAAATTATTGAGTTTAGTGTGAATCGCTAAATTTTGAGGCCAAGTTTGGCCGAAATTAGGCAAATACACTAAAAATAAAATAATTTAATTCAAAAATAAAAAAAATACATTGCAAGGTGTTGACTAAAATCAGTTTGACAAATAAATCTCTGGAGAAGGGGGGGTCAATCAACAAAAAATTTTTTAATACACCCAAGTGTAAACATAAAAAAAAGGTAAACTATTAATAATTTATTGGGCGTTTATAAGAAGGTGGTGTCATTTTGACACGATTGTACGAATTGGAAAGAGAAGGCGTGATCAATTAAAGTGAATTTAGAATTTGGCAAGTAAATAGGCGTATAATTTCTATCACCTTAGATTTCCGGTATAAGAAACGGTCCTTAAAGCTCGCTAATATCTCCCACGTGAGTGATCGTAAAAAAATAAAATATGACAGGTGCTAAATTTTTTGGATCTGTCACCGTTACTGTGTAAAATTCTTTAGTGGGTAGAATAACTTGCAAAGGAACAGTTAATTTTAGATTTAATAACATTTTCTAGTTTGTATGAATCAAAAATTAATGAGTTTTAAAAACACTCATTTTGATTTTATTGTAAATACATACACCTTTAACATTTTCAGGTAAAATATGTCCCAAACAAGCCTCTTATAAAAACAAATGAAAATTTAAATTTAAGGACATTGTCGCTTAAATATTTTGACAACTTTTATAAATCTTCAATTCTAAACAATTTTCATATTTTTCAATGTTGAGTGCAATTGAATAACCCAAGAAGATATGCCTTATTACCTTTCGAGTGATTACAAACTCCAATCTCTCATCATTTACACCGTTTTTTCGGTGGTTGGCGTTACTTTAAACACCTGGTTTTTGTACGTAATTCTCTTCAGGATCCATCGACGACCAAACTATAGATGGCGTACTATTTCAGCAGCCCTCCCAAAACTTGAAGGGGTAGCTCTTGGGGTCAGGCCCGAAGCAAAGCGGGCCTATTATTTTCTGGGGTTTATCCTGGCCGTCAACGTGTGGTATTGCGTGATTTACGTCTTCAAAATCCTGGAACATGTCCATGTCCTAGCTATAGGCTTTAATATGCGCTGCGAACTATTCCTCTGCCTCAAAAAGTGTTTCATTTACGCGCAATACTGCGCCACGGACCTAAATCAACTGCTGATAGTGGCTTATTTCTACGACAAGTACATGTGCATCGTCAAGTATAACCGGATCAAACGACTTCGGAATACAAAGTGATTCACATTAATGTTTCATATAAATAATTTTACAGACTCTTTAGCCAGGTTTTAAAAATTAATGGGCAAAGCAAACTAACTTTCATAAGTGTCCTAAAACTTTCATTATATGTCGGATAGCTTTGTTAGGCATGCGTGCTCTTTTATAGAAGTGAATTAATCTAAGACTTTATGGATCTTTAGGTGTAATTGTAAGAAGGTATTTCTAGCCCTCAAGGGCACGATCGGTCCTCGTAAAGCTTTTATGAACAATTTGTAATTCAATCTTATTAAGAAATCAGATTTCTGAGAATTAACCAGTAATTTTGTCCATCAAAATCCTATTAACAACATCAAAAAAAGTTGTCATAAAATAACTCAAGAAACAAAGTTTGATAATATTATATGGGAAATGTCGTGCGATTGTTCTTTAACAAAGTTCTTTGTGTATATTGAAAAAAAAGTCTAATAAGACAACTTTGCAAATAGAGCAAGCAAATTTTTTTGTAGTTGTCTTCTTAATAAAAAATGGAAAACTTCACTTATACCTTCACCCAAATTAAGAGGTGCCATACCCATCAGAATTTTAATTTTTCATAACTGAGAAAATAAATTTATTTTGTGGTAGGGATATATTGTAAAAAAAATTTCGCAAGCTGGTGACAAAAACTTTTGGTCTAGGATTCTCTCACTTTTGAGCATTCTATTAGAAGGCCATTCAACGGCTATATATTAGTTTTATCTGTGCCCGCATACATATTTCCATATAAAAGCCATCCTTAAGCGGCATCTTACATATAACCTCCTGCATTAGAGGCTGGGACGTTTTTAGTAAGAAAACTTAGCCAATTGCCATTTTATTTACACCATTAGATTCATTAAGCAATTTTAAATTGACGCAAATATAACTTTAAAGGCAAAGTTTATCGTTATTATGAGCTTATTATTTAAAACAAAAAAGATATATTTAAGGATTTACTTTTTTTTCTTAAAAAGTTATTAAGACATGAACAGGGCCGTTTTAAGACTCAATGGGGCCCCTAATGGAGCCGGCTTATAAACTGTAGTTAAAAAGTGCTTGGCGCCTGGAGGTTTTGCTTTGCCCTTATGGATGGATAGGCCCTGGACATGCTAGGCTCTGCGCTTATTTTTATCAATACTTATTTTAATGACTGCTGGGATACTAATAAGACCTTGACTTTCCTCTGTGCAAATAGTTAATGGTAGAGTTCAAACCGGGACGTAAAATTTAAACACGGCCCACCCGACATATTTTTTAATTTAGGTGAATTAGGTTCTTTTAGGCCGGGCCCGAAGTTATTATATTTAAAGCTAAAAAATGCAGGGTGTAGTTAATACCCTTTATCGAGTGATAATAAATATATTATTTAATTTATAATAAAATAGTTTATATTATAAAAAAAATAATATATAAAATCGGCCCAGCTCATTTTTCAGGCGAGCCAGCATTGGGCTGGGGCTTCCCATTGAATGAACAATTTTTTTGTTTCCATTTTCTAAGGGTTTGGCATTATAAAAAATACTATATTGTAAAATTTTATGTAAAAAGGAGGAGATATTACATTTTAAAATACAATCTATATTTCTTACAATCCCAACCCGTGATACTTGTTGTAAATATTCGCAGACTTTACACCGCGTACCCCTATGCCTGCCTCGTTTTCGCACTCATCATAAACATCCCGGCCTATTTCATCGTCGTTCGCGTGGAAGATGATAATGCCTCGACTACTCGGATGGATGAGCTCCGGCAAATGTGTTTTATCAGTAAGTTTCCTTACATCAACACATGGACGCTTTGGATGCTGATCGATACAGTTATTGTTCTCGTAACTTGCGCTGCCGCCACAAGTTACATTTTTATCGCTATGATACGCCATTTACGTAAAACATTACTTATCATAAAGCCTTCTAGCAATATACGTAGCTTGTCTCAAATCTTAAATTCACAAAAAACATCGTGCAGAACAAATACAACTATTGCTTCACGTATCCCTAAAGAGGAAGTTTTACCTGAGGGAGCTTTGAGCAATTCGATCCGGTTGCCTCCAACCGAGGTATCTTTATGCCCCAAAACGGTGTCGAGACCACCAACCAAAAAAAGCCCGGAATGTAGTGGTGCAAGACCATCTTACTCAATCAAGACGGTGAATTTTTGTGCCCGTAGAATTACTATCCCCCGAAGCATAGATCCCAAAATATCCCTGAAAAATAGACGAAAAAGACTGATTCAAAACTTGAGCATACTCTTTGTGCTCATAATCATATATTATTGCCTAATGTTACCACCTTCGATCTACTTTCTCAAGAAAATTATCACTAAACAGCACCCGAAATACCTGAATAAACAGAACAGGCGAATGGCAATCATTAATTTTGGAATATTTTGCTGGTACCCGATATTTTTCATGGTATGCGACAAAAACTTGCGTAGAAATCTATTCCGCAAAACAGGCCGCCGGGGCTCAAATTCACTATCCACTAATCTCGTAGGCCCAAACCTTTCGTACTGAAGGCTTTGGTTCTCTACATTGACAACCTTGTTTGAATTTGAGTTGGTAAAAGATTCAAAAACAAAATTTGAAAATTAAGTTACGAGAGTTTAAAATCAGATTCTCTGTACCTGAATAACTTAATGGCCATTGTCAACTCTAACCGTCATGTAATTTAATAGTTTTTGGAGAAATTATCTCAAAAAAACATATTAATGTAGTTTGTATTTTAAAACTAACAAATTTTATGACAAAATCTATCATTTAAATTATATCCGGTAAATGAATAATGCTGTCCATAATAGTGCTCAATTCCTAATCTAACGTTTGGTTCCTAATTTCAAGTGGGACAGCCTTAAAACGAGTTAACTTATTCATAATCTGATTCTTAAATTAATCATTGACTCTGTCTAAGTCATTATTTTTAAGGGGCTGTGCCTTGACGGTTATGCCGTCTTATTAGCAAGGGATGCATCGTTTTAGCAGGAATATGACTCTAGCCTTCTTTTTGCCAGAGAAGCCTGCATGAGGTATTATTGCAGAAAATGCGGCATCATTTAATTTTGGACTATCAATCCCACGGGTTATGGACGTCGCCGCATAACAAAAATGCTCCCTGCGCCCCAAAAAATGTAATATAATGATGCATTTAGAAAAGCTGAAAATATTAGGATCAGATTTACTCGTATATTTTTGTGTAATTTAAAAATAATTACGTAAAACATATTCCCCAACTTATTAAAAATAACCATTTGCCCACCATAAAACATCTTTATTATATCTATTTTTTATATTTTTGGTTTACTTATATAAGATATAATTAACCTAGAGAGAGACTAAGGATTTATTTCTTAAAATTTTTAATAAATAGTTTAAAAAATTTAATCTTTTCTAAGCGTGTATGTTAAGCTCAGGTCAATAAAAATCAATAAATGTTTGGTGAAGTTTATGAAGCTAGAGCAAAATAATTAAGATGATGGCCTTATCTCAAATATTTTTTCCGTTTTTTAAATCATCTTAAGAGCCCAGCTAATTTGATAATTTACAATCAGAGAATTGGCGAAAATGACTGATTTAGCGACCTCGAGAAAAATAAAAGAGAAAAAAAAAGAAATCACGATCAAGCTCTTACAGCATTTGGCATAAAACAAATATCCCGACCTAAGGATGTGACGATTTTGTCGGTTTGAAAAAAAAAGTATACTGTCTTATATCTAAATAAATTTTTTAATATTTTTTAAATTTAATGTTTAGAACTGATTCACAAAGTTTGGAAATAGATTTGAAAATCCCTAAGATGGCAGGTCTGGTCTTTAAAGTTAGTTCATATATCTCAAATAGTTAAAACGATGTAAGTTGTAATATTTCTTTTTCAATTTTTTTAGTTGCAGATGGCCCTAGTCATTTAGAATGTCTTTCTAATTATGTTGTTTCTTTTGGCCCCCAAAGTCCTATAAAATCTTATATATGTCTATATTACTGTAATCATTTTTATAATAATATATATTTATGTATAAATTAATCATGATTGATATAAAAATATTTAACAATAAATATATGTGTATAAAAAATAATACCCCACAATATAAAAAAATATTTGCACGAATGTTTAGATTATAAAGTTCAATAATAATAATTAGGTGTGTTAATTTTGAAAATAATTCACCTGATTCATTAGAGTTTAAAACATGATAAGGTCTTTTATTTCATAGCGAAGTGGATTTGTTTAATGAAAAATACCCTATTTGAACACCTTGTATATTCATTCAAAAGTAGTAAGTAAAAATACATATTTAATCGTGATAATATCGAAATAATTTAAACATAAAAAAAGATCACACGGTTAAATAATTTATAGTAAAAAATTCCCCTCAAATATATTTTGTAACCTAAATATAATTTTATAAATGTTTAAAAATTGAGCTCGGTGTAAAAATGCCATGTATTAAAAATTTTGGTTTTACAACTCTTTATTTTAAGTAAGCCTAAAATTAAAGAAAAAATATGTGAAAATAATTAAATAAATAAGATTATAATAAGAATAGGTAACCCATTAAATCTATGCCAAACCAAATTTCAAAAAATGATATTAGTTTGTCTGAATTTTGAAAAGTTAAAAATATTATTTTCATATGGCATTCGAACTTAAAAACTGTATATCAATAAAAACGGGTAAAGGTCAAATTAAATCGCGTTGATACATGGCTATTAAGTATAAAATTTGTAGCAATTATTCTTTTATATATCATCCTTAATTCTAAAAATTCATGTTTGGTTATAACTGCAATTTTTAATTCTAACAGAACGGTAAAAAGAATTTGGTGATAAAATTTTTGTAAGCTCCCCCCTGATGATATAAGACAAAGATATATTGTTGTTGATTCTTCACACTAAGCACCCTGGACAGAATTATTAGTTTGATTGGAATGCAAAGAGATGTGATAGCCCCAAAAGTCCACTATGCTTTTGGGATCATACGTGTAAGAACTCCAAGAATAGGTCGGTTTGACCATCAAATTTTCTTCCGTTTCATCTTGCATTACATTGAGTTTGGCCGCATCCTTTTCCTCAGCAGTGGATGATCGTAATTCGGCATCGTCACAGTATAAAAGTTCTTTGGAGGTGTCTTTGAAAGAATTTTCAAGATTCTAAAAAAATAAGTAATTTAAAAAAAATTAGGATGCATAATAATAAAATTGAAAATAAAAAAATCGGCATAATAAAAGTTTAAAATTTAATCTACAATAGTAATGGGAAAATACCGATTAAAAAAATATTTTCTAAAAAAATGTACCAAAATAACACATTAAATTTCAGAAATATTTAAAATAATCAAATTATAATAATATATACTTGATCTAAAAACAATATGCAAAATGGGTATAATACATTTTAATAAAAAAAGAGTTTGAATTCAAAATAGAGGTGCCATATAATAGTTGAAGTTACATTAAATTGATTAAACCCTAATTTGGATTTAGTCAAAATTTGCATTTATAACTTTTTTATGTAAAACAGTATTTAAACTAAAAACTTATTAAAAGAAAATACTAAGGAACAAAAAAGTTCGAGTAATAGGTTGACAATTGTCGTTTATTTTAAATGAACCACGAAAAAGATAACATACTTTTTAAAAATACAATTAAAAAAAAAATTAAATTCGCAAGTAAAAGAGTTAAAAATATATTTAACAAACCAATATTTTAAGCTGGTAAATTTCTTTTTGTAAATTTAAAATTTGTTTAAGTTTCGACTGATCGTAATGCAAAAAAATCGAGAAGGGGTAAGTACCATCATAAAAAGTCCAATAATTTTTCAATAGAATAAAACTTACTTTGGTTGGAAAGAGGCATTGCATTAAGGCTTTGTCTTTGATTGGTTTTGAAAGATTCGAAATTTCGGGATACCTTGCATGTATCTCTAAGGTTCGTTCTAATACCGTATTTACTTGACGTGGTGAAACTAAGCATAAATTTTGAAAGGATTCTTCCTCAATTTGTGCGGATTTGTTGACCTGTAAGCAAATAAATTTTAAAAAATCAAATTGTACCCAAAAAATTTCATAACAATTAAGCATTTAGCATAATATAAATTCGTAACATATATTATATTACAAACAAGAGAATAAATAATATACTTAATTAAATAAGAGGCTAGTGAAAAAAAAATAAACAAAAAATTAATACGAAGATTAATATTGGTTATAAACTTCTAAACACGGATCAAGTTTTTAAAAAATTGAAAATCAAAGTATATGACAACCTTATACAATTTATGGCAAAAGCTCACTTGAAAGGGCATTAAAAATAAATAGCATATATAACTAAATTTTCAAAAAAAAAAATATAGATTTCATCATTTTTTTTTTCATTATACTGAATGCTAAAAAAAGCCAGCTCTAATAAATAGGCAATGATTAAAGAACGTTATCAACCAAACTATAAAAATAATTTTCAGTTGCCCTTAACTAATAAATATAATGATGAGAGTGTTTTAGCAATTTTTATTTGGCCTTTCTGTAATAAAATCTTCTGAAATTTATTCAAAACATTTTGCGGTGGCAACTTTAAAAATATATTATATCTATTTTTTGTTACTGTTGGTGCTAATTCAACATGCCAGACCCAAGAGACTGTATGGTCTATCCAAATATTAAGATCTTCTGTGTTTGCTATTGCCAATATATCGCTCAGACCTTCAGAGTATGAACAGGTTGTGCCTAAAAAAGGAAAATGAAAATAAATACAAATAACTTATTGATATATTATTTATGGTAATTGTTGAATAAAATAAAGAGAATTGGTAAACTGGCTATACTCTAAGAGAGTATTTAATTTTAATGTTTATTTAATATGTGCGAAGAATTTGAAATTAAGATAGTTTAAAATATCAAAATATTAGTATTGTAATTTTGGGTAACAATGAAAAATTTCTAGACTACAATACATAATAACTCATAAACAATATATTTTAAACATAGTACAGATTATCAAAAATAATTTAAATTAATATTAACTATAATAACAGTTTAAAAAAAACGCCTAAGAATAATTTTTAATTAGTCGATATTAGCTTATATCCTAAGAAATATATAAAAAAATTTTAATTTAAAAAAATAATTTAGAATATTATTTATGCACCAAAATTTATCAATTAATTTATATGGAAGAATTTAATTATTATTTTTAGCTATTTCAATAAAAGAAGGTATAATTAGAGTTCAAAAAAAATAAAAGGGTAATTAAAATAGGTAATTTATATTATTTTGAAGCAATGAAGCATATGAGCAAAAAAATAATAAAGACATTTTATTTGAAAGGATTTTGATATGAAATTAAAGATTTAAAAAACATAAATTTTAGTTAGATGTGCAGGATATTTGTTTTGAGGGTTGAAGGATCCAAGCTATTAAACAGTCATAATTTTGACCCGTTAAATAAATTTTTAGAATCGCAAAAAAAATGGTTAGAAATATTTTCTTACATGAAACATTTAATTTAATAAAAATAATCCCGCAAACAAATAATCAAATTTTTGATTTATATTATCAAAATATTAAATTACTTTTTGTGGTATCTTTATTTGCTGAATCTAAAGGCATTTTTAAAGCATTTTTATTTTGACTATCACGCGAAACAAGTATTGATGTCTCTATTTGTTTCCTTATATTTTCATGGTTAAATTGATCTGGAAGGCTTAAAAGTTGAGCGATTTCTGCGAAAATAGACTTATCTTTAACAATGTTTTCGTCGGTTGATGTGTGAGGTTCGTCTAAAAAACGATATAACAAAAAAACATAGGTTCATTCAAAACAATGATTCAAAAATAGAAAATGTGTAAACCTCATTTATATATAAATTCTAATATTAATGCAAAAAGAGCTTGATAATCCGATGTTAAGTAATTAAGGTTTAGACCCTAATGAATATTTAAGTTAGCGAAATTCAAACAAAATTTATACAGCGATAGATTACAATCTTTTAAAAAGAAATATACATTTAAAACCAACAAAACAATACAAACTACAAAAAATTAACCAGAATATATTTTGAGAAGGGGATCGACAAAATACTCTCTCATGTATCGTTCGAAATCAGCATCTAAAGTATGACCCTGGCTATCAATTTTAACGTTTGCAACAGTATTTTGGTCGTTTTTGGGATAGGGTGGCGGTAGAAGAATGAATTTTTGCTCGTGTAAAATGCGATACTTTTTAACTGTATCATTTTGTGAATTTTTGTGCATAAACGTGTCGATATTTTGTATTATGTTATCATTATTAATATTATCATAAGTATCAAGATTTTCATTTATTTCGCCAGGAACTAGGTTGAATCCATTCTTCACCAGGTGCCTTTTGGAGCGCCTATGACGACCGAGTTGTTGAACAAAATTAAAATTTTGCTTGTGTGGTGGTGGCATATGGAATAGTTCTTGTGGTTTAGTGTTTTCCTGTGCAACGTGTATTACAAACGTTGTCCAAAGACCTATTAAGTAATAGAGAATACATTACATTTATAAAATAGGTTACCAAAAATTATTAATCACTCTAAAATTATGGTATTATATTTTGTATTGTGATATAGATTTAAAATATCTTTAATTTATTTGAGTAGTCGTAATATTGCTTCTAAACCCGCATTATCAACCTTAAACGCTCGCAAGCTTGTTTATAACACTCAATAAGCAGCGGCCTGTTAATTAAATGGATGGATGACGGCCAATGAATCTCCAAGCCATTTAAACATTTTTGAAAGTCTGGAATCTATAGAACTAGGTCAATGCGCTTTTTATTTAACCTATTGGGGTCACCCACTGTAGTTAAAAGAGGCAAAACACTAACGGGTAAATTGTCACCATAGAGAAAAAAAGGTTTGGGGTATTTTATTACCACAGTTATTTTGATATATAATCAACCCATAAATTTTATTGTTCCATACTATAAAAATAACACAGGTCAATTTTGAAAGTCACGAGCTAACTGCAGAGACCAAACCTGTGGGGATTAACCGTTTTTAATCACACTTTGTAAGTCTAACATTGCAAATTTTTCAAAAGTTGTTAAAAAAACAAAAAAAAAATAAAAACAAAAATGTTTGAAATTTTATTTTATATATTTACAACAGCTAAACTGTTAAATTAAAACTTTTTTTTATTAAAAACCGATAATAAATCGTGTCGTAATTAGGTTGGGATGTCAAATATTCAGTAATCTAAACGTAAGTGTAAGAAATATACTTAAAATTTTTTTTCTCATTATTCATTTGTGATAAACAATATATATGAAGCAAATAATTTTAAACAAAAAAAATTCTTAAATTTTCTCTTTAGGGTATTCTCGAGGTCACAAAATCTGTCAATTTTGTCAAATTTTTTCAACATGGACGTAATAGCTAAGAAAGAGACCTCAGACGAAAAATATAAATGAGATAAAGCCATCATAGAGATCTTTTTATTTCAGTATCGAAAACCATTTTCTAACATTGATATTTGTCGACCTGTGTATAATCAATCTAAAATTACAGCTAATTTTTATTTTGTTATTTGATAAATAATTGCATTCAAAACCGGGCAACACAACAGTTTGATTTCGAAGCATGTGTTCTTTACGGATAAACTCAATTTTGTCACTCATTTCATCGTGGTGAGCCGAACAGGCGTAAGTTTTGCGGTATATCGATTCGATTTGACCCACCGGATTGACAAATGCATAAAACAGCGTAACATCTGTGTCTAGATGGCGTATAATTAAGGAAAATATTGTCTTAATAATATTAAAACAACAAAATTTAGCAACTTGCTACAAATAATATAAGTATATTAATATCTGAATGAAAAATTGCATAAATTTTGAGTCACAAATGACTTTGTTATTAATATGTCTTAATGTATTATAAAAAACCATTTTGTCTTTTGCAGAGCCGTAACCAGGATTTTAAAAAGGGGGAGGCAAACCTCAAAAAAAAACTTTTGCCATCTTAAAAACAAATTATTGAATTTGTCATTTTTTATAGGCAAAAAAATTTTTCTGTAAGGCCACGTTCAAATTAAGTTTTGTTTTTTCGTAAAAAAAAAAATTTGACTCTATATATTAGAATGAAAGGAGAAAAATACAGTTAGTCGTATTATCAAAACAAAACGTCGTTTTTCAAAAGATATACAACGATAGTAATATTAATAAATTATTTAAAAGGTGTGTGAGGTAAAATATTATATTTTTTGTATATATTTTGGGACAAAATAACAAAAATGTAAAAAAATAAGCTTTTTAAAATTTGAGCTACAAATATAATATAACGTTAGGCATAATAAATAATTTTAATTTTTATAAAAATATTTTTTGAAAAATCCTTAACATAAATTTAATATAAGCCACATATTTACGAAAGAAATCGAGCGAAAAATTAGCGAGCGAGCAGGCCTCAAAAAAATAAAAACTAGTGAGCTAGATGGATCAAGGCATCATTTAAGAAAAAAGAAGTAGCCGAAACAAATCAAAGGATTAAGCACGAGACACGCAATTTATCCCATTAATCTGAAACAAAACTCAGGGAATTTGGGCTGAAACTTAAGATTAAGACCAAGTGGGTTAAAAAATTGTAAAAAAAAAAATCTTTTATATAAAAAAAACACTTAACCTCCCCTCTTTAAAAAAAAAAGGGGGGGGGGGGGGGGAAAAAAAAAAAGAAAGAAAAAAAAAAGAAAAGAAAAAAAATTTAAATCTGATGAGCAGAAAAGCTTTCAGAAAAATATAGGCGTAATCTCTGAACTTAGCTTATAAATCATTAATGTCTAAAACATCAAATTTTGAAAGAAATAAAGATAGAATATGGCACGATAGATGGCACTTTAGAAAAGGATACGATAGAAACGGATGTGCTATACCAGATTGTAATGGATTAATTTTGTAGCTTGCTTTTTCTCAATAAAAATAAAAAATATTACTAAATATGAGCAAGACTAAATACCTAAATAATAATTCTTTTGTGCCTCATATTTTTAATATGAGGCGAAGTTTATTAATTGCTCTATGCGCACGAATTAATTGCTATGTAAAGGAAGATTAGACTTTATCCTTAAATTTCACAAAAAATTTGTGACATAATTTTTTTTTGTTAACCAATAACTATAATACCATAAATACTTAAGGGCACGTTCAAAATTCATACATTTTTTTAAAAAATTTGTTAAGCTATAGAATTTTTATAGAAATCATATTGAAATAATTATCAGCTATGTTTAAACAAAATTAAACAGAAGTTTACTAAAATTTTGAGTTATAAGAAACAAATGTAGATAAAAATAGCAAACAATTTTTGACAAACAAACCAAAATTTTATAAATGTAATTTAGCATTTTATAATTTTCGTTAAAATGAATAATCTTTGAACTGCGCTAATACTTTTAAAGATATTCTTGCAAAGTTATTTTTTAATGCCCTTAACTTATTCATATTGATAATGTTGAGGTTAAAAAAATTTAAATCTAAAACATTCACAAAAAATCATGTTGAATTGTTTTTGTAAAATGGTCCTTATTTATATATATTCAGAACTATAGTTCATTTTAAATCACATATAAAAAATATTTTTTTATTAAAAAAAATATAACTATTTCACGCTATTAATGAATGTTTTTGTTAAATTAATTGTGTTTTACAGTTGTACTTTAGTTTTTGTAAAAAACGTTTACCCTAAATTTATTTGGCCCAAAATAACATAATCCCGATTCCACAAGATTTGAAGATCTAAATATAACATGCGTTAATACATTTAATTTCATATTTCAAGCATCGGTTAAAACATATTTCATTTTTTATTAATAAACATTTAAAATTGAGAGCATGTTTCTTAAAAATATTTAATTTCCATATATATAACGAAAAAAAAATAATTAAAAAATAATAAAAAATAACTTTTTATTTTTTGTAATAATTTATACAAGGTTCGATAAAATTTACAAAACTGCAGTAAAAATAAGTTTTATCAATGTTTCCCCTAATATGTCTGAACAGGACTCCAATGGAAGAAGTCGTAAAAAAGAAATAAATTGACATGCCTGGTTTTGCGTTAATCATTAATTTATAAAATTAAAGAAAAAATATTAACCATGTTAAATTAATTTTAACTTCAATTTATAATAGATTCTATATCAGGGTTTAACATTGACATTTGGATTTTACAAAATGTTGTGAATCCCGACGTTTAATAAGATTTACCGGTTCAAAAAAATACAATTTTTAAGTTATAAAGCTTCATATATAAAATTTAATAAAAAAAAATCCTAAAAAATTTTAAAAATTAACTTTCATCCGAGGTATGGTTGTTAGCTCGAAACCATTCATGAACCTTGGAAGCATATTCAACGAGAAACCGTAAATCAGAGCGGGTTGAGAGCATATGCCCGTAATTTCGAAAAAACTGTTCCTTAAAATCACATTTTTCGCCAATCTGAGAAAAATTAATAAGAATAAGAGCTAAATAAAATAATATAAATAAGAAGAAATCCCTATAAATATAATAAAAAAATACAATCTAAAAAAAATCTATGCCATAATTTAAAAAAACTAAAACGCCATAAATTTTTATATAGGTTCGATTTATGAAATTTAACAAAATTAGTTTTTATATTTAAAGAGTTAAAAATTTGCTTATGTTGAAGGAGCTTTCAGATTTAAATTTTTATGATATCACAGGTCTACAAAAATCAATGAATGTTCAGCGTTATAAAACATGCAATGAAATATAATTTAATTTTGGGCCTGCTCAAATATTTTTTCAGTTAATTAAATCATAAAATGTGCCCAGCTAAATTAATAGATGTAGATATGGCGAAAATCAGCCAAATTAACAATTTTGCCTCCTTGTCCCCAAAGCAAAGGCTAAAAAAAAAATTTTGTATTGAAAATAGTTGTCAATTCTCATCTCGAATAAATAATATTTTTAATTATACATCAAACCCCTAAATCAACATCTAGATTATACAGAATATTTTGCAACACCTAAAAGGACTTAATTCTGGAATTAATTTAACATTTTATTTGTTTTGTAAGTGTCTTTTTTGTTTTTTAAATTTTCAATATTTATAGCTTACAAAGTTTAATTAGAGAAAACGGTAAACGTATTTGAAAATTCCTAAAATGGCAAGTCTGGTCTCTTAAATTAGCTTATATCTCAAAAATTTGTTGAGCTAAGTAAATATTATGGAAAATTTAGCCCGATAGGCCCAAAAATAACAACTGATATAAAAACGCAAAAAAGAAAGATTAAAAATATTTAGACATTAGTAAATCAAAGAAAAGAAAAAAAAAAGGTAAGTTTTTGACTTAATAAACATCATTCAAAACAAAGGAAAAATATAATTCCAACAACGGTATAAAACAGAGTTTAAAATACATTCAAACCAGTTCCTAAGTCATACAATCTTTCAGCTCATTAGGCGACTTATAAAATTGAAGTTTGAAATTGGTTTGATTTTTTTACCTGTACACGCTTAAAAAGTTGAGCAAATTTTGGAATTCCATAAATAATAGGTGGGGCATAACGGACATATAGCTCCGAGATGAAATAATCGTTTGTAATTCGGTTTTTATGTAAGCCGTATTTAAATTTGTCCCTAAGCTTTTGAGAATTTGGAACTGGTTCACTTTCGTCAGGAGCGAAAGGGCGATATTCGGTTTTATAAGTCAAGAGCAGCCCGTTGAGATCATCGTTATAGCTATAAATAAATTTTTATAAATATTAAAAATATACAATAAAAAAATAAGTATAATTAGTAATAATATATAGCAATTATTATTATAAATGAAAGTAAAATAATGATGGTTATAAAAACATCATTAAAATAATAATAACACAGGTCAACAAATATCAAAGTCAGATATAATATTATGAAAACATAAAAGCATAGATCCCCGTGATGGCCTTTTCTCATATATATTTTCCGTTTTTCGTAATATCTTCCGCCTTCGGCTCCTTAGATCCATCTATATAAAAAAATGGCCTTTTGTGACCAAATAGAAAGATTTTGGGACCTCGAGAATACCATATAAAGATGAAATTGAAAATCTTTTTTTCATATATAAATCTCTTGTAACATAAATTTAACATCCCAAATATTGAAAATAAAATTTTTTAGTATATAAAACTCTACATCAGCATTTAGATAATAAAGAATACTTCGCGTCCAAACTTAAATGCGACACATTATATATTCAGTTTTTAATAAAAATACTATATGAAGTTTGAATTTAATAGTTTAGCTGTTGTGAATTAGAAAAAAAAATGTTTTGATTTATTTTTGTTTTTGAATCTTTATTGTTTTCTTGACATTTTTTTTAATTTTAAATAGTTATAGCAGACTTACTAAGTTTTGAAAAACGGTAAAGGGATTTGAAAATCCCTAAAATGGCAGGTTTGATCTCCGTAGTTAGCTCATTCCTCTCAAAAATTTGTTGACCTGTGTAATAATAGTCACCTGAAAATATTAATAATAAACAAATTGCAAAAGAAAACGTTATAAGAATCTAAAAGTTGTAGGAGAAACTTCAACAAACTTGTAAAGATCGGCTTTAAGGAGTGTTTTATTTGTTATAGTGTATTTGTATTTGGAAGTTAAAGGTATTTGATCACTAAAATTCTCATCCTTTTTGGCGATGGAACTATCTTGTACACCAATATTTGTATAATGGGTCTTCAATTCAAAGCATTTCGTCATATTTCTACCACTAAGGGGTGGTTCTTCATTCATATTATTTGTATTTCTTAATGAATTGAGGCGATTGAATGTTAATCGGTGAAAAGCGTCGAAATATGTAAATTTAATGACATTATTATGGGAAAAAAATTCGCTATCAGGGTCATTGTAGGCGAGGGAATAAAGGTTAAACCAATAACCATTAATGTTAGGAATATCTAATTTATTAAACAAATAAATAGATAATGTATTAACAAATACAAATTTTATTTAAAATTAGTAAATAAAAATATCAACATAAATAAGAACCAAATTAAACATAATTCGGACTACAATTATAATCCAAAGGCTAATAAAAAATTATTTTCAAATATTTTAAAATATAAATAGTAACTTGAAAAATAATTTTTCGAATTGTAAAATTAATTATATTTAATTTTATTCTGTGGTTATACCAAAACTTATAAACATCATCAAAAATTTAGATGAAATATAAAAAGATTAGCAAAAAAAACTAAAGTCAGAATTAACCTGTATAAGTTTTCCCAAACACATGCTCTTCCACTAATTTTACAATATTTTGATCAATCAAGCTTTCAAATTTTCGGGCTATGAACTCGTCAGCCCTTTTCTCCTATTAAAATAACCATAACAAATAAACGTAAAACGCTATTAGATAGATTATAACTTTATATAGAATAATGGACTACAATCTTGCAAATAAGCAAATTTAAATTTCGAAAAAAAAACTATTTTTTAATAACTTACCTCAAAATCTAATGAACTCAATGGTGAAAAATATATAAAATATAATCAAAAATTATCAAAATAGAAAGGGGTTGCATCATCGCGCAGTTAGGTACGTCCAAAATAAGAAAATATTTTCCCCTCTTATCATCGAAATAAGTAGGAGAAAATAAACTGATTAGAATGGTTTATACTCGGGAAAAATTGTAATCTCATTACTTAAGACATATTGCAAAAAAATAAAATATATGTATTCTCTCAATTGTTTCCAAACTCATATTTTCACTTTGGGCATTATTTTTACCACAATATGCTAAATAGAGGTAAAATATATTGCTCTCCCACTATCAAAAACTATCATTCGGGACCCAAAGCCGGTTTTCACAAAATATAATCTTCGGCGGGGCAGGTTTGAATTAGAAAAAACGTAGGTACTAAAATTAACAGTTATTATATATTCAATCACATAAAAAAGGTATTTCAATATATTGTAGTTTGATAATTTAAATTCTCTGGGCTTAATAATTTAGGATTTCAAGTCGGGTGAGGCCGGCAGTAAAAAAACAAAATTAAAGGTCAGGCTAAGTCTAAGGGCACGTTATCAAAAAAATGTTAGCACAAAAATAATTGAGTAAAATTTAGCTTAAAATCAGCGTATAATCAAAAATGTAAAACGAATTGTTAATTTTATCCGTAGGGCACGTGCAAAGTGAGTTTTTATTTTTGTGAAATTTTTAAAATTTTGAAAAATTCTATTTTGTAATAAAACGCAAATTTTTAAAAAGTTGCCAAATTTGGTATATGTACATAAAATGCTTTTTAGAAATAAAATATTTTCAAAAAAATTTTAAAAATAATAATATTTTCAAAATTTTACGAAAATAAAAACTCACTTTGCACGTGCCCTTATGTAAAAAAATAAAATTAGGAAAACCAATCCTTCATCTTTTTTTTTGCGAAAAAAAATAAAGCTACAATTTAAGCGTGTGCCCTATGGCGAAATATTGTCGGGCCGGAATAACAGAACGGTTCAACTTAAATGTAAATTAGCTTGGTATTTAGGATATTACTGGTAATAAACGGTGCGCGTCCGAGCTCCTAAAGTTGTGGGGCGAACAGCCGCACCAATCGACGAATTTCTTGTACTCACAGGTACAGCCCGAGGGCCTACGCCATTTGATGTGATGCAGGTTATTGGTGACGAAGTTTGAACAAAACCGGGAATTTAGGAGTAAGGTTTGGAAGAAAGACTAAAAATAAGGGAAAATGAATAAATTGTGCATGTATGTAGAATTGAAAATATCAATTTTAAATAAAGGTAAAATTACTCGAAGAGAGCTTAATGTAGCTCGTGAAATGAGGTGAGCCCTAATTTACAAAAATTAAGTTATTCGCAATTTCTTTTTTGATTTTATAATTAGTGGTATAATAATTTGATTCACATTCATTTAACAACATTATACAATGTATGATCCAAAAAATTCAAAAGAGAATCACTAAGAGTTTTATATTCGCTCGTATTTATTTTTGTTTTTACTCAAAATCAGTGAGCTCTGAGCTTAAAAATATAAACATCTGATTATAAAAAAAATTTATTTCGGGTTGGTATGACATGAAAAACAAGAAAAGCTAGCCAAATACTTCAAAAGCCAATCAAACCCCTTTATATAGATTTAGGTGCAACCCTTTTGGAGCGCAACGTTTCAAATGGATTTTGTATTATAAACAGAAAGAGGCACCTAAAATTATTGACAAAAGGGTTTAGAAAGGTTGCAGCATTGCAATTTGACACCTCTTTACCCCCCAAAAACCGGTCAAACAAAGGAAAAAATATTATATCTAAATTAAAAAAATGCCGTTCTAAAATCAAAGTGTTGCCTATTTTACCCAGACAGACCTATACACAAACCATTCTGTTTTCCATTATAGATTCTCTATGCATACTTCGGCAGGTAGAAGTGATTGGAAATAAAAGTCCTTGAGGCCTTTCACGAGTTCCATATCGTTTGGGGTAAAGCCATTCGCAAGCAGTGGATCTAGCTTGGCGATATCGGTTATAACGGTCAGACTAGTATTTTCACGGGCCGCGAAATTAAACGGGTTTTCAATGAGTCCATCGGCGACCATGTAAGATCCGAAATGCCGTGTCAAGATGAGCCAATCACTAGCCCCATCAAAAGCGATATTTTGGATGAGGGGTTTACCGGCGAGGCGCCAAAGATGGTTATCGCATTCGTGGAATAGGTAGAGGAGACCCTGTTTTTGGATGAATCTGGCAATAAAAACATCAAAATTTTTTTAATATATTTTGTTTTATAATTTGCATTTCCAGCATTTTACCCAAATTCTTTGTTTGCAAATGAAAGTATACCAACTATTGTATATGAGAATGCAAACAAGCAAAAATATTGAACAAATATTATGTGATGCAAACAAAAAATATTCAAAGTTTCATATAAAAATATTCATTATTTAATTTACAAAAAGGTGTTAGATATGTCGACATGTACACTCTATTAATTCATCCTTTTATAAAGTTTTTTTGGGGAGTTAGGAGCATTGAAATTGCTATGTGACGATGTTTATAAGCCCTGGTGGGGCCATTAGGATTTGCGTCTCTTGCCAATACCATAATATCCAATGAAATGACGCCGAATTTTTCCGAACATAATAGCATGGATGCTTAACAACTCTAGGAAGCGAAGGCCAAAGCCGCACTTGCTAAAACAATGCCACCCTTGCCTACATCTCTATTTACCGTGCAACCCCCACCAACGTATAACTCGGCATTCGTTAGGTTATTTTTGCAAAAAAAAAGGTTTTTTTGTCAAAAGTTATTAACTTAATAAATGGTAGCAAGTTTGCCGAAATTTTATTAATTTTTCTGATATTTTTTTATATATAATAATTTTTATTGGCCCAATAACTTTGCAAAAGTATGAACAAAAAAAGATTGTGAAAATTTCACCAATCAAAAGAGCCTTTTCAGGCAATTTTAGCAAAATTTTCTATAAAGTTTGGCCAATTTTAGTGTAATAAAATGTTGGTGAGATTGAGAAATATAGCAAAAGATTTCAAAAAAGGCACAACTCGATCGTAATATTTATATGCCCAAATATTTTAAAAACTCAAAAAAAATTGTTGGCATAATCAAATATCTGCAGACAACTCTCAAAATTAAATTTGTGCCCCAAAGCTTTATTTAGCAAATACTTGGTAGAGCTATAAGCCGCGTGAGCTTTAACGAAGTTCGTTGCGTTATTAAGGGTAAGAAAATTGACTAGTTCATCAAGAGGTCTAAGATAGCCATAAATATAGAATAATTCAAAAGGCAAATAATTGTCATATAATATTATATAAATACGAAATTGGCTTTTTGTATTCTGAAAATAAAATAGAAACTGGGTATATAAACACCTCAGAAACTAAGTCCCCATTTCTTTAAACATACAATTAAACATTTATACGAGAAAAGCCGTAACATCTTTTAAATTAAGCATAAGCCGCAAAATAAATTAATTTTGGTTAAAAATTCAACCTTTTAAAAAGACGAATGAGAAAACTATAATTATTATATACTATAACAAATTATGGTAAAACTCAGGCTAGCCATAAATAAATTTCCAAATATAAGCTGGAAAAAAACACCTTTAAAATTTGAACTCCATATTGTAATAATAAAATTTAAGATTTATTATATACAAATATATAAAAAAAACATTTTTTGATTCAAATAAATAATTGCCCAAAAAAATATTAACCAAAAATTCGAGCAAAAATAACCTAACCTGACGAGAAAATCGGATTCACTCAAATTTATGAAATAGTCCCATTTCCAATGTGTTTTAACGTAGCTGTCTTGTCTCAATAAATAATCTAGGCTGTATAACAAGACATCGAGTAGAGAAGTTCCACCCCAAATGGGAGTGAATCTATGGGGCAAGAATCTAACGTTTGGTGGAAGGTAAAATTCCGTGTCAGGGTCGTCAGATGATTTAAAAGTGTGAAAATTTGGGTTTTTAGATTGGAGATCAGCTGGAAATGCTTGTTTGTAAGGAAACGAAGTTTTGAAGGATTGTATGAGGCGATTGTATAGATATTTGCGACGCTGTATATTATTTCAGTATAGCAAATTTGTAATTATATGTAAAAGTGAAGAAGTAGTATAAATAATGTAGCTTGAAAATAAAATATAAATCTTTAATTTAGATTTTATCTAAAAATTTATACAAAAAAAAATAGTATGTTTGTATTTTGGGATAATTATTAATATAATATTATGCTCTATATATGTAATGATAACATTAATATAAAAATGCATTCGACTCCATATATCGTTCGCCGGGGCAAAATTTAAGTCATTCACACTTTTTCATAGATTGTGATTGTAAATTAAAGCGTTTAAAGTTATATTTTCGAAAATTTATATTTTTTTCGGGCAATTACCGTGTGAAAAATGAACATATAAAGAGATTATTTTTTATTATCAATTTAAGACTTTAGAGTAAACTTTGATATAAATAACTTGAATAATTCCCATTTTACAAAAAAAAATCCCAAAAAACGATTTTTAGTTTTTTTTCAGCTCCACCTGATTAACACAGTATTAAAGAAAAATATCATTAAAAAAAATGAGACGTGGTTCGGTATATAAGAAAAATGTCAAAAATATTATAGATGATATATGATAATAACATTGCTAAGCGTCCCCCATACATTTCCTCAAAAACCTGACTCTTTTAATCCAAAACAAAGCAATTAATACTGCCCAAGTGGGTTATATAGTAAGATTTGCTCGCACACCGGCGACCTAGGTTGTTAGCTTCTCTCACTTTAGGCACGTCGTTTAGAGCCTACTGCGAAAGCAGGCCACTCAGCAGCTTCAAAGTGGTTGTATGTGTGTTTGGAGAAAAATCCGTCTATGCGAATAGAACCCAAACCATCGTGCAAAACATGGATGTTTGCCATTTAACTAACCTAAAGAAACTGTGTAATGAATTAATAAGTTCTTTATGGCATAAGGCAGGGCGCGCATAAATACCAAATTTCGGCAAATTATATGTTTTATCGAGCTGTAAGAAAAATGGTATCTCTCGGCACCAAAACATATATATTAAATATATTCAAACTTTGAATAAAAGTATTTCGGAAGAAAAAATTTAAAAGCTCTAATAACTTATTCATTTTTTGGCCCCATGATTAAAAAAAGAAGATTTACGGCGCTCTCATAGTTGATTCAGTGTTTGGACAAATTTTAGATTATAGTAACACTATTAGCAACTTTTTATAAAAAATTACTCCAAAAAAATCAAACAACTATGAAGGCGTCCTCACATTAAATTCAAAAAAGTGACACGCTCAATAAAGGAGAAAAAAACATTTAAATATCTTCCATATAAATCACGTGGGGGTATCAAATTTCTACGATTTTCAGGTCTAAATGAGCCCTATAAAATTTTCGACAATGTATCGCAAATTAAATAGCGCTTATTTAAATATTTACCAACAAATCAAAACAATCTAGGAAATTTCGATACAAAGTATTATTGTACATCAAGTTGAATAGGTGTAAACAAAATATTAAACGTAAAACAAACTCAGCCAAACAACTAGCTAATTCATGTTTAATAGTAAAAAGATATTTAACAAAAATAAACTGTGCAAATAAAAAAAAATATAAGTTAAGTTCCTTCCATAATATCGATGTTTTCAATAAAAAGGTAAAAACAATATTTTAGCACTAAACCTAATATTTGAACGAAAAAAATTAAAACATTTTTTAGATTATAAAAATAAAACGAAAAAAAAAATTTCAAAAACGTTTAGCTTAGTGGGAACATTTCAGACTTGCACGCTAGAAGAGGTATAATGTTCGAATTCGGCCAAGACAATTTTTTTTCTCGTAATATATTACACTAAACTATTGAGAGGACGCCTTAGGCAGTAGCCGGTAAACAATTCGCTCAAAGCTAGACCAAAAAGAATAACCGAACGGCAATATTCAGATCAAAAAAATTATCCTTCTAAGGTCGTGTCTTGTAAATGGTTTGGTTTTGTGAACGAAATTTAAAATAATTATATTTCATATCTAACAAAATGTGTTTCGCGTTCTACCTTTGGAGAGGCAATAATATAAAATGATTATAAATAACCATGATTCATTCGTTTTTATTCTCAATTTTTGAAAAAAAAATTGAAAAAGACAGGGCCTAACATATGTGGCACACATATGCAAGTTATAAGCCCAAAATTAAATCATTTTTTTCTTGTAAAATTTGCAACAAGCTTATCCGCACCCTTCGAAGCAACAAAAAAAAATTTACGGCATCAATATGTATCAAGTAGTAATGTTCGGGTCTGTATAGCGATTTAAGAAGTCTCAGAACTTGTCGGTCAGCCCGCCCGTTCAGAACGAAAGTGAAAACGATACGGATTTTAGGCGTTCCTGCTGGTATCTTTCCCGCGTGCGCAGGACCGAAGGTTGCTGCCCGAGTGTTGATATTCATTTTAGATTTGTCTATACACCATAAATAAAAAAAAGTATTTTTAAGCCAGTAGTGTGCCTATTTAATATTTTTTATTAATTCAAATGGTATGTATCATTTAGCTAACATTCACATACATGTCTTACATAATGGATGTCTTATTTTGATATAAATAAAGAGCCCGGATTGTCAATTTTAAAATAAAATGATGTTATAGCGTTCAAATATATAAGTTAAAATATATAATATAAAAAATTTTATTTATATGTACTATTCTTAGTGTATTAATTAAGTGCTATTTGGCTCAGTTTTTTTTTTGCAAAATTAAATAAAAAAGATGTTGTAACCCATAATAAATTTTTTATCCAATTTTAATACGATTTTTCTAGAAAAATGTAGCTAAAAATTTATAGGCTTCCAAATTTACAGAAAAAAAATTTTTTTTTTGCCAAAAATAATAAATATTATTTGTATTAAACAATAAACAAAAATGTTATAATTGCTGGTGGCTAGTAAAAAAATTAGGAAAAAAATACGCAATTGATTAATAAGAAAGTAGCTGGTTCTAAATTTTCAGTTTTTTGTTGGCAAACGGACAAATCATATTCATTTTATTCTTTTGAGTAGCCGGTATTTAAAATCTTTTATATTTTAATCACCAATCAAACAATTCCATTTTCTTTATTTCTGGCAATAATGCCTTTGACTTAAAGAGCAATACAGCTCACCAAATTTTTGAGATATATAACTATAAAGACCAGACCTGCCATCTTATGATTTTTCTTCCGTTTACCGTATTTTCTACAAAAATCTTTGTAAGCCAGCTAAATATTGAAAACTTAAATAAATATTAAATTCAAAAACAAAAAAATACTGAATAAAATTATTTATATATATAACACAGCTGAACTGTTAAATTCAAACTTTAAATATTGTTATTTCAAGCAAAACTCCGTTTCATGTATAGGTTGGGCAAAACATTCTCTATAACCTAATATTGATGTAAGAGCTTAATAAACTTACAAATTTTATTTCTCATTATTTGAGATGAAAATGTGCACATTTCAAACTTAAATTTTTTTATGGCTTCTCGAGGTCGCACACCGAGTAAATTTTGCCATCAATCATCAATCTGCTGGTGGCTTAATGATTCAAAAAAATGAAAAGTTTTAGAAAGATATAATAAACTATTTAGCTGCCCTTTCATAAATCTCCGTAAATTTTCGAAGACCTGTGTTATATAAAAAAAATATACAAAATGGTACCTAGAAACCCTGTACTGATGGTGACAGCTGACCCAGGAGTGCCACAATATTCAGTTCGGTCCTTGGATCCTTGACAGCGTGTCTTATTGCATTGCAAGTGTGCTTCCGATGGGTCGCTGAAATTGACCGAACCGGAAGAGTTAAACTTGAAGCCACAGTGACATAGATTGCCATTTTGCAAATGAGCATACGTGTATTCTATATGTGATTTAAATAAAAACTTAGCAATTTCGGTAATTTCAAAAATATATGTATATGGTCAATTCCACCTCAATCCAGCAAGTCCGGGAGGGGTATCCCTTTTGATTTGGCTGAAATTTTGCATGGAGGTAGTATCTAAGGGTATCTCATAATCTGGAATTTTTTTTTGACCGGAAGTGATTTTTGACGGAGATGGGGGCAAAAGAAAAAAAATTGCAAGGTGAATTTTCACATTTGATGCAACTTTGGGAGGTTATAAGTCAAAAAGTATTATAGCTAGAGACTTAATTTTTTTTTTATTTTGAAGAGGACAATAAGGGCTATTTTGCATGTGTTTATTTTTTTAAAATTATTTTTTTGAAATTTTACAATTTTGTAAAGAACATTCAATTTGATATAACTAAAAAAACGTATTTTTGAATTTCTTAAAAAATTTCTAAAATACAGTCCTTAGTATTCATTATTAATATGTGAACTCAAAAGTATGGGACCGACTAGACTTTTTAAAAAAATTAAAAAAAAAATTTTTTTTTTGAATTTTAGACAAAAATTTGCTCCCTCTTCTATATTAAAATATTTAAAAGTGCCAAATTTGTCTATATATAAGAAGTTAGACATAGGGGCAAATATGTTAGGCTATAACAGTTTTATTAATTTGATTCAAACTATTGTCAATTTTGGAAAGAAAAGGGGAACTTTAGAACAAAAAAATTGGTAATTTTCAGTATTTTACTCCTATCTTCTAAGCCGACTTTCTGGGTCACTACCAAACCAATTTGAAAATTTAAAACTGCATTTTATACATAAAACATCCCTATATAACATATATTTCCCCCAACATTTTTTAACGTACCCATAGCTTTTTATGAAATAAAAACCAAAGTTTGCCAGGTTTTTTGAAATTTTAAGGTGTAAAAAATAAAAACTTAAAATTTTTATGCTAATATATGTTAACTTTTACTAGTCATTTTTAGTTTGATGAACAATAATAGAATATGTACATAATTCTCAATATTTATCCTCGGCAAAATTCAAAAAATTTGTTAAATATATTGGATAAAAAAAAATTTAAGAGGATTTTAGAAAAAATAATAAGGTTAAAAAATTTGTAAAAATTAATTTTTTTCTATTAATTAATAGTTTTTGAATAAAACAGCCTCAACAACGTTAAATCTGACAAAAATAAGTAAAATAGAATATATTTGGCCTATTTAGAATATTATGATTTAATAGATTTTCTTTTTTTATGATTATCAACAAACTTAAAAAAAACGTAAAAAGTCAATTATTTTATGAAACATAGTTATATGGTTTTTTAATATTATAACTACATAAAAGAAGTCAATTTTAGGGTTAAACGACCTTAAATGATTATAACGGGCAGAATTAGCTTCAATGATGAATTTTAAGACTATATTAGACCCAATTTAATATAAACAAAATATAGACATTCAGTCTTTTTTACTAATTTTTACAAATGCCAAATAAGTTTTTGAAAGGCTATTTAGAACAAGGCATACAATATATATCTAACCGACCTTAATAAAGTTTAAAAACCAACAATTTAAATTCCAATTACATTTTAGTATATAGACGCACTAAACCTATTAAAGAAAGAGGAAATATTACTGTTACTTGATTCTATGGGCATATAGATTTGGGCATTGACCTAAAGTTTTTATAACTAAATGCGTTCCTTACGAGTTTTAGAACAAAAATGTGTTTTAATAAATACATTAAATTACAAATTTAATTAAAATAATTAAATGATTTAATAATCTCTATTTTTTATAATTTACCTATCTAGTTCTTTTAAGATTTTCTATACATAACATATATACTATTTTTTTAACTCTTTAACAGGCAAAATATGACTGATTATATAGGTTCTAGATATTTTTAAATAATTATGCAAAAATAATAAAAAAATAAGCTTGCACAGACGAATACAATCTGCGTTAGTTTTTTGACACCTGAAAATTTGCTGTTTTTTGGCAAATTTAGGTATTTTTATTGTAGAAGCGTCAAAATCGAGTGAAAAAAAGTGGGGCTATTATATGTTATTAAGCAATATTTTATCTATATAATAAATGTTAAATATTAAAAAAAGGTTGGCTGGTTAACCAGAAAGTCGATTTTGAAAACAGGCAAAATTTTCACTTTTTTCGGTTTTAAGGTTCACTTTTTCATTGTAAATTTAATAATGCTAGTAATTAATTAAATCAAACTAGTATGGTCTAACATAATTGCCCATATGTCCTGCTTTTTGAACAAATTTGGTGCATTGGCATATTCTAATATAGTGCAAAGGGCATAAATGTGTCCCAAAATTATTGCAAAAAATTGATTTTTTTAAATTTTGTAAAAAGTCATGCCGGTCCCAAACTTTTTAAATCATATACTTATTAACATTATTAAGGGCCCTATTGTATAAATTTTTCAGAAAATTCAAAGATACGTTTTTTGAGCTATTTGTGTCTAAACTTGACTTTAATTCTTTGGTAACTTAAAAAAATTTTTTTTTAATTTTTTTTTGCATCTAAGGTAGCTCTTATTACGATCTTCAAAATAAAAAAAAATTATGACTCTAGCTACAATACTTTTGATGATACATGCGAACAAAGTTGCCTCAAATTTTTTTTTTGCAAAAAAATGAAAAATATTTTTGCTTATATCTCGGTCAAATATCACTTCCGGTCAAAAAAAAATTAGGTTTTTATCAGCACCCTAGGACCCTACCAGTGTACCAAATTTCAGGCAAAACTGAGACTTCAAGGGAAAAAGTTTGTCGATTTGAGGTGGAATTGACCATATATATACACACAGTATATTTAGTTGTTAATTTTAAATGCACTAATATTACCAAAAAAATATTAAAAAACTGAATGAACTCGGAACGCGTGTTTTAAAGAGTTTCCTATATATGAAAAAAAAGACCAAAGGAAAATTTGGTCCATGACTAGATTCTCCTATTTTTTCTTTTAAATCCAATGGAAATAACAAAGAGTTACATCAATTTATATGGTAATTTTTTGGAAACTACGATAAAAAAAAACATTGAAAACTCATGAAATAGGAGAGTTAAAACATATTAACCCAAGAATTCTAATTGAAAATCCAAGTTTATTACTCAAGGCTAAAGCTTACACTGTTGCACTTTGAAAATTAGGAATTATTTGGACCTAGAAAGGATTGTAAATTAAAATTGGCCAATACGTTGTTTTAGAATACCATTAAAATAACCATATATCACCTGTTTAAAAATTCATTTTGAAAAACTTTTCCATTGGTCACACTTTGATTAAAAAATTAGGCAGATTTGACATGTAAATAGTTTTTGTGACATATTTTTTTGGATATTACAAAAAAAATCCTGACTAAAATTTTTGCAAAGAAAAAATATCTTACACGTTAATGCTAAGATATGGTAATGTTAATCCGTCGCCTTCAATTTTTAAACAATAAACCAATTTATTTAGGTTAATAATTAGAATTAGGCAGAGAGGGCAAAACGATACAGTTGAACAATCACAAAACTCTTTTTTGGATTAAGAAATTAATTGGATGTAAGAATTAACAATTCGACTAGAGCAGGAAAACTTTGATCACGGCGAAAAATCCGAAATCCCTGAAAGTTATAATTAAAGGCAAAATTGTGTTTTATCATATAGAAAAAAGCAATTGATGGTTTCCCCAATCCATTTCCCCAAGAGGCGCCATACCCGATTAGGGCTACAACAATTTTAACCCGAGCAAAACAATTAAAATTCCGATGAGGTAGTAAGAATCGCTCGCACGCCGGCGACCTAGGCTCTCACTTAAGGCATAACGTTTAGGACGTATTGCCTAAACAGGCCACTCAGCAGCTCCAAAGTAACTGTACGTTTACTATTTTCATAGAAAAAAAGCTTCCTGTGCACTAACCCAAACCTCCTGCGTGTAAGACAGAGATGTTTGCCACTGAGCTGATGTTTTTCGTATAAAGAAATTACATTCTAGGCTCGTAGGTAACCTGCTTAAAAAGGCTGCCCAACTCAGGATTAAAATTTGTACACTTTTAATACTGAATTTGGGTTTCCATACCATACTCGTTTAAATTTAATTGTTTAAGCGGGGCAAAGTAATTAATATTGCTGTCCGATAAATGAGATATGCTCGCTTGCCGTTGTCTTCAGCCAAGGGCGTAGCAAGTTGTAAAGTTTGTGTGGGGGGTTTCAAAAAAAAATTTTTGAATCTCCTTTCCCCTCAAATTAAAATACTAGTTTAATAAAAATATTAAGATAATTTTCATATTTTTGAATAATTGTTGCGCTCTAAAAAGACCAGGGACGTATGCAGAACCTTTTCTAAAGAGAGGCAAGAGATTTCTAAAGGGGGCAAGAAATTATTTTGGAAGAATAGGATACAGATGTCTATTTATCACTGTGTAAGTGAATAAATGATAATTACATTTACTAAAATGGGCTAACTAAAATTTTTTAAGTTTGTTATATCAAAATAGAAAAGGAACTTTCTGCTTCGCATGTTGTAATTGGTATTAAACATAAGATTTTTAATAAAATATGAATGTTTGGAAATGTGTAGTTCGGACAAAAAGTCAACAAATCTATTGTATTTTTTGGTTTAAAACTTGATCGTTTAAAATAATTCTGCCACAATTGGCATTCAGCTATAACTATAGTTTTAGAATGCATAAATAATTTTCATATGTATTTGATAAATCATTAAATTTAGATAAATCAAAAACATGATATGGTAAAATAGATGTAAAATTATCTATTATATTATAGTGAGACAAAAATCTAAAATTTAACTGTTGTATAATAAAATCTAGAAAGGGAATGTATAAATTCATTTTAAAATATAAACGAAGAGGTGTAGTTTTATTTTTTGTATATTGATTAGTTATTTCAAATAGTTTAACTTTTTTCTCTACCTCGGTCTTTATAAATTAAAATGTTTTTCTGAGTTATTTTTTATTTCAGTGAAATCATTTACTAATTCTTTAACCGTAGATAAAGTTTCAACTAAATCTTAATCTATTCGCTGAAACGACTGACATAAAATAAAAGTTTTCGCAAAAATACTATTTGCCACAAAAAGGCCTGTTGAAAATTCTATATCATAAAATCCAAGTGATAAATCCGAGGCTTCTACTTTCAAAAGTATATCCGTCCAAATTTTCAATGACTTTGAAGGAATGATGAATCACATCAACGCATTCTGTAAAAGAATGTATTGAGCGATGTTTTTCGGTCCATCTTGTTGAACACATCTTTATTAATTTCTCCCCTCTAAAATGAGGCTTGTTACGTTTTAGCTCCTGAGCAAATATTAAGCTTCTTTTAGGATATTTAAAAAAATCAATGATTTTGCTCTTAAAGAATTAATAAATGATTTCACTGAAATAAAAAATAACTCAGAAAGACATTTTAAATTAATATGGACCGGGGTAGAGGAAAAAGTTAAACTATTTGAAATAACTAATCAATATACAAAAAATAAAACTACACCTCTTCGTTTATATTTTAAAATTAATTTATATATTCCCTTTATAGATTTTATTATATAACAATTAAATTTTAGATTTTTGTCTCACTATAATATAATAGGTAATTTTACATTTATTTTACCATATCATGTTTTTGATTTATCTAAATTTAATGATTTATTAAATACATATGAAAATTATTTATTGCATTCTAAAACTATAGTTATAGCTGAATGCCAATTGTGGCAGAATTATTTTAAACGACCAAGTTTCAAACCAAAAAATACAATAGATTTGTTGACTTTTTGTTCGAACTACACATTTCCAAACATTCATATTTTATTAAACATCTTATGTTTAATACCAATTACAACATACGAAGCAGAAAGGACCTTTTCTACTTTGATATAACAAACTTAAAAAATTTTAGTTAGCCCATTTTAATAAATATAATTATCATTTATTCACTTACACAGTGATAAATAGACATCTGTATCCTACTCTTCCAAAATAATTTCTTGCCCCTCTTTAGAAAAGGTTCTGCATACGTCCCCTTTTTAGAGCGCAGCAATTATTCAAAAATATGGAAATTATCTTAATATTTTTATTTAACTAGTATTTTAATTTGAGGGGAAGGGTAAAATTAAATATTTAAAAATATTTTATATGTAATTTAATTTTATATTTAATTGGTATTTTAGTTGGGGGGGGGGGGGGGGGGGGGGGGGGTGGGGGGGGGGTTATTCCCAAACCCCCCTCTTCCTCTCCTACGCTAACGTCTTGAGCTCTCATTGAAGGCATACGTTAGGGCCTACTGCCTAAACAAGCGTCTCAAAAACTTCAAAATGGTTATGTGTGTCTCTGAGGAAAAAAAACTGATGGAACCGAGTCGGCTCAGAGCTCAGTGACAAACCTTCTGTCTTAGACGCAGGAGGTTGCGAGTCACAATAGCTTTTTTCCTTGGAAAAATAGTACACATATGTAACCACTTTGATGCTTCTGAGTGGCCTGCATGCTGTAGACCCTAAACGATATAATGAGAGCCTAGTCTAAAAACCTAGGTCGCCGGCGTGCCAGCAAATCTTACTATTTATCCCGTCGGCTATATTATGCTTTGCTCGGTTTAAAAGAGTCAAAGCCCCAACGCGTATGGCGCCCCTTAATGGGGAAAGGTATGGGGGAAACCTCAAACTAATTGTTTTTTTTTATAAACAGAATCGAACAGACCTCATACGATGTTCCCATGGAGCTAACGCCGACATTAATTTGATTGGAGAGTCATATATATATAAACGCCTAAAACAAGCCCTTAAAACTGTTAAG
The DNA here is from genome assembly GCA_030555515.1 of Acutogordius australiensis. Classification (NCBI taxonomy): domain Eukaryota; kingdom Metazoa; phylum Nematomorpha; class Gordioida; order Gordea; family Gordiidae; genus Acutogordius; species Acutogordius australiensis. The sequence goes on from CM060244.1 coordinate 10,989,425, forward strand.
ACTCAAAAAACGTTTTAAGCGGTAATCAACATAATTTTTTGTACTTTGTAATATATATATATATATCACACCTGTAAAACATTTTCTATAAAATTTTAAGCCGGCTCAGATAACTTAATGGCAACATTCCTGCCGTCACACGCAGGAGGCCTAATGTTCAATCCCCTGAGGGGCTTTTTTCATCGAAAATAACACATAAGTACAACTATTTTGAAGCTGCTGAGTGGCCAACTTAGGCAATAGGCCCTAAATGGTTTGCCCAAAGTGGGTGCGACAGGTCGCATAGCAAACAAATTTTAGCCAGTCGGTTTCAAAACTATGACAAAAAATCAAGTTTTCCGAAAATTCGTAATTTTATTTATATGGTTTTGTTTTTTACATTAAAATGTCTAATTATCCTTAATCCAATTTCAAAAATCATTTAGGTATTACATTTTGCTTTGCTCGGATTAAAAAAGTCTAAGCCCTAAACATGGCGTTCCTTTTGGGGAAAAAGCATCAGGGTTGTCAAACATTTTCTTATAACAATTTTAATTTTCCAAAATTTTTTGGAGACAGCTCTCAACTAGTATTTCATAATTTAAATTGTCATTATAAGTTCGACTCTTTCATGGCATTGAAACGGCCTCATGTGCTCCTTCTCACTTCACACTTGATACGTAATTGTTGCCAAAACAGTGTTAATAAATTGTTGATATAATTAATAAATACCATAGATGTGTTAACTAGGCTATTAAGTGAATTATGTAAACATATATAAAGTTAGTGGAAAAGGCAGGAAGGTTCGTATATGTGATAAATAGTAAATTTGTACAGAAGAAACATGTTATATTTGCATAATACCTTATATACATATTTAGGTCAATAACAACCTGATAATAAATTTATTAGGTATGAAAATGTTTATATAAAATATCACATATGAGCTGTAGGTACTGGTACTCCTCAAGCAATAGATTCTGTAAACTTTATTTGAAACAAAAAAATAGAATAAGTCCTTCTATGTGGTGGGCTTATTAGATTAAATTAAATTGTAAATTTTTAGGACACAAATTTAGGTTACAAGTAACATCAAAGATAATACCAAAAAATAAATAAAATAAAGCCATTCTGCACATTCAAAAAAACAGCAATACGTTTAATTTTGTTTAGATTTATATGTCAGTACATTAATCACCTAAGCACTTTGGGTATGCTTATGACTTAAATAATAAGTTGTGACAGGTATAAGTCATTTATTAAACCTAGACAAAACTAGGTGACCCAGAAACAAAATTTATCATATATTTCTAAGCAATTAATTAAACAGGTTTAAAACAGATGTATATTATTTGTATATACATAATTAAAATATATACAAATACATAAATTTTGTTTTCTATATTTAAAACATGTTAAATTAACAAACACAGTATTTTAATATAATTTAAAAAAAGAAAACTTACGCATATTGTAACAATGATTGCTACATTTGGAATAAGAATTGTCAGGAAAATCAGTAGTGTAATCTGTAATGTCTCGGCTATTTGGTGGCTCCTTATAGCAGCCTAAGACTTTATATTTTTCTAAAAACATAAAAAAATTATTTTTTAAAAAAAATGCATTTATAAAGATGCATGCAATTACTTAAGTATGGACAAGTTGGTTCAAGTGTCAACGGATATAGTGACCTCTGTTGAAATTTACATGACACATCAACTAATAATTTTTTACACTGCCAAGAAGTAGCCCTTTTGATAGCATCTTTTGTCTCTGTAGGAACATTGCATGTATAATTTAATGTGGTTGCTTGATAAATTTTATTAAATGAACTTGAGTATTCAGATACAGATAGTGAGATTTTTGTTGAGCTTAAGGATGTTTGAGAAGTTTTATTTGGAATCAATCTTATATCAGATATCCTAATTCCAAGAAAGACCTGAATTACGAGGAATGCACATACTATATATATTATTTTTCGTCTTTTAAAATAGCTTTTTAGATTAAAGACATTTTGCATTTTAAATGCATGGAAAACAAATAATAATAAAACCCCTTTACGTTAAAATAAATATTTACATTTGAAATTTAAACAAGAAGCATGGTAATCATATGAATTTTGGATAGTTGTTTTCAGCTGAGAAAACATTTACCATCAGTGGATAATGTATGCTTATAATTTAGTGTACCTCATTAACCCGCAAATAGTAGGGTAAGAAATTTGTAACGCAAATGCTATGGGGAAAAAATTAAAAACAAAAATATATAGGGATAAGATCATGGGGATGTATGTTTTGTTTTAATAAACCTATTTTTAACATTGATATTTGTTAATCTGTGTAATTAATGTTACCGTTCAAAGTAAGTTCCATAGCTAGGGCATAAAACGACAAAGATGTAAATTACAGAGAAGGGTGGGAGCGCCGTTTATGAATAGAGTTAACTCAGTTTACATGGATACAACTTATAGTCTAAAACTTTATCAAACTTGTAGAGGCGGTATATGGCTTTACCCATTAGAAAAAGTGCTGAAGCTCCTACAGATCTCCCACTTGCAAGCTGGCATGTTAAAAGCGTCAAATAATTGAATAAAATATCGTTAAAAAAATGTTGACGTCCTAGTCCTATATTTGCCAATAATATTTTTGCGAGTCTCAAAAGTAAAAATCGATTAAAAATGGATACAATAAAAATTATTTAACTAAAATAAGATATTTAATAAATTAGATTACCCCTAATTAACTTAATTAATATTTATAGCAAAAAAAGTTAAATTAACTATAAGCTATAAAATATAAAAAAAATTCTTTGCATATTAAAATCAATTGTAAATTATAATTTTCATCTCAAATAATAAGATAATAGTATGCTTTTAGAACAACATTTAAATTATACAGAATTGGCACCGTAACCTTAATAATACAATATTAAAGTTTTTATCTAAAAAATTTTTTTAAGTTTTTAAATTTAAAAATAATTTTTTGCATAGGAAATTTGATACTGCTCTAAAATTGCCAATCTTTATATATAAAAATAATTCCGTTTAGATTGTGTAGGCATCTATTTCTAAAATTTAAACAACAAATTTTTTTAAAAAAATACATGAATAACGTCAAGTTAATGGAATTAAAAATATATCATATTTGAAATGAAGCATGATTATAAATTTTTAAACCATGTTTTTTGTGCTTTTGATAATATAAATAATTTGGGATAGGACACTGGGCTGTGCAACTCTGAAGTAATTTATCATTTAAAAAACAGATGATTCGTTCAACCTATGGCATGACAAATATGTAAAATTTTCAAAACCAATTTATGAGAAATAAATATAACTAAAAATATATAAAATATTATATTTAATTAAAATAAATTTTAAAAATTGTATCTTAAATATAATGTTCATAAAATTTGGTTGTTTTTATATACATAAATTTAATGTTCACGTTATTGGAAATTATTGAACAATATAAAAATGGTATTGTTAATAGTTTGGACGATGAAGGGAAGAATTTTAGAAAATCCGGTAAATTTGAAAAAGTACAATAAACGGTTGTGTATTGTATATTATAAAAAGTATTTGTGATCAAGAGGAAGGGGGCAAAAGTTGCATAATTTAACTTTATGAGAACAAAAAAATATAATTCTCTGGTATAGGCAAATGCATAGCTATTTCGAATCGCCTAGCAATTAAAATTTTGTAAAAGTTTATCCAGTGTTTGAGGGTACATCTTATGTTCGGCAACTTTAATTCGTTCGGTCAATGTTTCCACGGTTTCATTGCGTTCGATGGGAATTGCCGTTTGAGCAATGATAGAGCCGGAATCAACTTCCGCCTAAAAACAATTATATCAATTGTGATTTGTATTTTAAATTTGATTAAATAATTGTTTTTGAAATAGGCTCGTTAAAAATGGTAAAAAAATAGACACAAAATAATAAAGTTTGAGTAATATATCTATATACCTGAGATTAGCAATGTGGGGTCCACACGGACCCCAGCACTTAAATTTATATCCCTATAAATGTTATATATTATGGGTCAACTTTTTGTAACTTTTTTCTTAAATATATAATAAACAAAACTAGTAATTAAAATTTGATCTATCTAATAATAAATTCTAGAAATTAGATATTCTATTGGGGTCCGTATGGACTCCACACTCTCAATTTCAACCATGATATTGCCTCATAATTTTCTACGTTATTTTTTAAATAGTATTATATTAAGTAAATAAAATTATTGTGTAATAAAGATAATTTTTTCTCCATAAAATATCTAGTTTTAAGGGTGAATAATAGCCAAAAAAAAATTTTATTTCAAAATATTTTTTTATCTTGAATTTTTCTAAAAATGTTCTAATAGACCAAACACTATTTAATCAAAAATATTGATACATTTCGTTAATTGACAAGATTTATCTGATGGAATATAGAAAAATAAAAAATTTTCATTTTTCAGGTTTTTTTACTATGTGTTAAATGATATTTGCAATTTACTTTAATAATAACTTATATTAGTTTGTAGTTAAAGAGCAAAAACACTTGAGGTTATAGAGGGTTAAATTGGGTCTGTGAGGATCCCACTGTAATATTCGCGTTACAAATTTCTCACCCTACCACACAGGGGTTAAAGTGCATTTTCTTTTCACAATTATAACGAGTTTAATTGAAAAAAATAATATGTAATTTCCTTCTAATATATTTATAAATATAAAATTTCATAAATTAAAGCCCCCCAAAAACATAAATGACATAGATAAACATACACACTCAATAGTTCCCGAAAATATGATCTTAATATACACAATAAGTCCCTCTCAATTGTTTAGGGCACACGAATAAATTGCTCTACATGCACAATATATTTGCTTAAAATACAGTTGCCTGTGTGACATTAAATAAATGCGCAGCATTAGAGCATTTATTCGTGCGCATAGAGCAACATAGAGGAACTTAAACTATTAGTGAAGCTAAACTAATTAATTTTATAAAAACAAATAAATAGAACTCCCTAAAGACGTATAGAAATTTGCAACAAAAAATTATCATAGAGACGCTAAACTAAATCGTTAGGTAAGCAAAATCATAATATTTTCATATAACTTTAATCTGCCATTGGAATTGAGTTTTTTATAGGGGACAAAAATGGAACAAAAAAAGACATAAACGTTTCAAATAAAATTTTTTTCATTCTTTCTCTTTTGATAGGCTAGAGCTAAAATTAAATTTGAATATATATGTAAAATATAAATTTTGTTTAAAAATATTCCAACTCCCGTGCCATTAAAACACAGCTATGAATATGTTGAGATAAAACTTAAAACCCTCTATATAAAAAGATTTAAATTTTTTTTATAATATTTAATGGATATAGAAATTAATTACATAAGTTATAAAAATGTTTCAAAAAAGAATTGAGTATAAAAATAATATTGTTTAATAAAATATATTACGGCTACATAATGTACAGTAGAGCCCGTTATTTTGCATCCGGCTTTGAGTGCTTGAGCAGGAGCGTGTAACCCTCTAAAAGAAGGGAGTAATGATGGATGAATGTTAATTAATTTTCCTTGCCACCGGGATACAAAGTCAGCTGTTATATATAAATCAGAGAAAAGTGTATTGCTTTCAAAAAATTATTTAAAATGCTTTTTTTGTGGAGCAATGAAATAATAGGGTCTATAGGCATGAGTGCGTCTCCTCTCCAATACCATGATAGCGTATTGTGCTCGGCTTTGCAACCCTGATAAACTGAAGGCCAGAGTCATTTGCTGTCCCCCCCCCCCTTGCCCCCTATAAGTGTAAACTAAGAATAAATTAATAATTCCAGAATATACAAATAAGTTGCAATTAAACAAGTGACTAAAGACTTCACATTGCTGTCAAAAATCATAATAAGCTAACAAATATAAAGGTTATATTTAATATCAAATATATGACGAATTCTTGATGGCAAAACAAATTTTTTTATTATTATTTTTTCAGACCTATACCATTAAATATTAAAATGGTTGGATAACATGATACAAATCCAATTATTATAAATTAAATAAACACTAAATTCACTCAACGTAATAAATAAAATTTTAGACAAACCTTTCCCCTCGATAGAGGTACCCGTCAAAGCTTTGCTTATTTAAACTCCAGCGAGACTTGAATTATCGCCCGCAAGAAATGAGATTTAACGCACGTAGGCGTCCTAGGGTTATAGACCTCCTGCGTAAATAAAAGGGCTTTTAGAATTTTTTGGCGACCACTTCATTTACGTACTAAACGTGCTCAGCACCGCTTAACTTGCGTAAAAAACACACCATAAGATTACAGCATCTTAGGTCGTCCAATATAAAAAATTTTTTATCCATTTGAAAGTATTTTAGAAATTATTTTACGTGACAGGATGCGCATAAAACCAGCCAGGCATATAAACTCAATCCTGTTTTCTTGCAAAGTTTTTTCGATTGCCTCGTAATATTCATTTTCGGGATAGCGATCGGGTCGAAATACCTAATAAATTATTTTAAATGGCAAAATAAAATTCATGCTAGGAGTGCATCCAAACTTGTCAGCGTAACAACAAATTTTATTGTCTGATACATTTCTGTCAATATTAGTACGGGTCGACAAGTCCTGGGAAATTTTTATTTCTTTTTTTTTGTTTTTGCAAATAAATGTAAGCCAAAAACTACAAATCGTTGGGGAGAAAAAATAAAAATTTTATATATTGCTACACATTTATTATAACCCAAAGAGGCGATTCAAAGGCTTTATTAATAATAAAATATTTTTTTATAAGTAAAGAGTCAAAGATACAATTTATCTAATTATTGAATTTTGTTTTAAAATCTCGTATTCCTTCCAAAGTAATTAATTCGAAGCTGGATATTAGAATTGTATCTCATATCAAAAAAAGTTTAAAAATTGGAGTTTATATAATCCCTTATATTTTCAAACATTGGTTTTAATTAATATTTCTCGGAATATAAATGAAGAATTACCTTAACTTATAAAATATATTTAAATCAATAATCAATTGTTTAAGATTCAATTTTTTTTGATTTAAACAGGTTTTTTCCTCAAAATTATCTTTAATAAAAAAGGATCTAACGGTTAGGTTAAAAATGAAGTTTTGTTAAATAAAAAAAAATAAAATTTAGTTTTTCTAAGTAATTCAAATGAGAGGAGAAAAATATGAACGTTTAATATATACAAAAAAATTATTTTAACATTCATTGGGTATATAGATTCAAAATATTACATTAGCTATTATTGATAAAATTTGACAAAATAAAAAATAAAACTTGTTTTTGAATGACAACTATAAACAATGGCATAAAAATTCGATATTTTTAAAAACATTATCACTTATACAGTTTTTAAGTCTAAATTTTGATATTTCTGATTTATGCATTCAACAAGTGACAGTTGAACCAAAAAAGAAAATAGAAATTATTCACAAATTAGATAATTTTTTTTCATCATTTTTTTTTTAAATTTTGTTTTTTTTTACAATAAAAAAATTTGTTAATTTTCCAAATTTTACTTTATTTGGAATATTGTATTTTGATGCGATGGCCAAGCCAGGGGCGGTTTCTTTATTCGAGATCACAAGGTTAACTGAATACGCGCAAGTGTAGATATGAGCAAGGGAATATTCAATTAGTGCTTTAAGGTTTGATCCTAATTATAAATTATATAATTACACAGGTCAACAAATATTTATGTCAGAAACGTGATTATTATGAAATCATAAAAGATCGCATCCCCAAGATGGCCTAATCTCATATATGTTTTTCGTTTTTCTTAGTTTCTTCCGTCTTTGGCACCTTAAATCCGTCTATAAAAAAAATGGCCTTTTTTTGGCCAAATTGAAAGATCTAAATATACCCTAAATAGAAAAAATTTAAAAATCTTTTTTGCATATTAAAATCCCTTCTAACTAATATTTTTAATCATTAATAATGATAAAAATTTTTTATTAATATATCAAGCTCTTACATCGGCATTTAGATAATACAAATTTCGCGTGTAAACTTAAATACGAGACGATATATTATCGGTTTTTAATGAAAATATTATTTGAAGTTTAAATGTGATAGTTTAACTATTGTAAATGTGGAAAAATAAAATTTATTATCTTTGTTGTTGAATCTTTTGTGATTTAATTTTTGTTGTTGTATCTTTTTTTGCTTTTTAGCCTTTTTTTCTAAAATTATTTAATGTTTATAACTTTATAACTAAGTTTGATTAGGAAAAACGGTAAACAGATTTGATATTCCCTAAGATGGTAGGTTTGATCTCTGTAGTTAACTAACAACTCTAAAAAAATTGATATTCTTTAATTTATCGACCTTTTAAATTTGCAGGGCCAAAGGAGATTGGAAATTTAAAAAAAACAATGAAGAATCTAAGGTTATATAAACAAAAAAGAATAAAAAAATAGATGTAAAAATGAAAGATATATCTGAATTTAAAAACGAGTTACAAGAAAATAATCAAACGTCTGGTAAACTAAACCTTATTAATGAGTTATTCAAACCCACAAAACACTTTTTATATTAATTAAGAAATTAATTTTATTTTTCTACAGATTTTTCTTGGGTAAACATGGTACTTAAAAATTTATATAATTGCCGTATTTTTTAGGTCCCTAAAACCATAATTTCACATTTATTTTCGGCTAGGTATATTATTTTTCTAATAATTCAACAAAATGCAAAAAATGGTCGACGAAGTATAATTTTTTCAGATGAATAATTTGGGGTTTGATGGAAATTGTAAAAAATAATTTATAAAAATTGTAAATAAATATTAAAAAACCAGTTCCAGATATAAAAACAGCCACTCTAGTTTTATGAGTCTGAAGATGAGACATTTGATTTAGTAATTGATCGTTCCTAGAAAAATTAGGTAATTTTTGTTCGGAATAATTATTTATGCCATCTGCAATGCCAGGAGTTACATGAGCGTCATTCTGCGTTGATTTGCCTAAGGTAGGAAACAAAACCCTATCTAGCGCCCGGTCAAGGTTTATGATTTGAACGGTTTTACCTGCATTCAAAATAATGTTACTAGCTAAACTTTCAATAACTTATGGTGTGTAAAGGGTCACATATATTTATACCATAAAAAATGGTCGTGTCTTTTTAACTATTTCCTAGAAAGAAATATTCCTTTTAAAATACAATCAAAAAAAATGATTTTAAATCATGTCTCGTGGTTTTTCAATCTTTCCCACCCAACAAACCAATTAATGGGACTTATCAAACAAAAATGTCATATGTAATTGCATTCATTCACACCTTTAACCACGGTCCCTATGATCCAAGCGTCAAGACCCATCTCCCGAATTTTATCCAGAACGCCAGCGCGAACAACTGTTTCGTTGACGTCTCCGTGCGTACCATTACCCACTGGTTGTTGATGGCGAGAACTCACGACGAGGACGCCCCCAAGTCCAAGGTTAAAGGTTTGTGCCAATTCGTGCAAGCTTAAACGTCCCATTTCGCCGAACCAGGCGTACACAGGGGGACAGTGCCAGGCTAAGGCATCGAGGTGACAGGTTAAACCGGCTGGTAATACGCGAGGTAAGTTTTGTAAAAGGCCACCACCTGTAAAATTATAAATGAGTGCAAGTTGAAAGCAAATACACCTAAGTCCACCGCGTTCAAAATTATTTTTTTTTGCAAATATTTAAAGATGAGGAGAAAAAAGATTAATATTTATTTCCATGAATACGCAGTTTAAAAATATAGGATATACAGCAAAATTATTACACAGGTCAACAAATATTAATGGCAAAACCGTGAATTTTATGAAAACATAAAAGAATATATCCCAATGATTCATATATATTCGTTTTTTTTAGTTTCTTCCGGCTTCGGCTCCTTACATCCGTCCATATCAAAAAATGGCCTTTGACCAAATTGACAGATCGAGAATACCCTATAAAAAAATTTAAAAATCTTTCATATAAAATCACTTGTAACTTATATTTATTATATCAAATAATGAGAAACAAAATGTTATTCTAACATTATTTAGATAATACAAAATATTTCGCGTCTAAACTTAAACACGACACGATATATTATAGGTGTTAAATAAAAGTTTTATTTGAAGTTTGAATTCAACAGTTTAGCCGTTGTAAATATGTGGGTTTGGGATTCTTTTTTGTTTTTTGGCCTATTTTATAATTTATAATGTTTGTAGCTGACTAACTAATTTTGATTAGAAAAAACGGTAAACGTATTTGAAATACTTATGATGGCTTTGATCTGCGTAATTAGCTCATAACTCTCAAAAATTTGTTGACCTGTGTTGTTAATATATCTTTTTTTTTAATCTGTAGAAATAAATATTATATTAATTTTAATCTAACTGTCTTATTTGTAAGTCGACAAAATTCAAAATTAAAACTTGACTGTGCCCTAAAGCAAAGTTCAAGCGTTGTTTATTCAGGCCCCATAAATAAACATTATTTACTACCGCTGGTAAGTTATCAAATATGTTTACATGTAAGATATTAATATAATGAAAACAGATTTTTTTAAATTAAAGATTCATAGGAGTAAGCTTATCATATAAATTTATAATCTAAAAAACAAATAATAAAAACTATAGTAAGAAAAAAGTAAAAAATAGTGAATTAGAAATTTAATTTTTAAAAAGAATATTTCTAGATTAACTAACTCTTCAATATAAAAAGAATATGATTTTACTTTTAAAGTATATATACCTGTAATATGAGCAAAAGCGGATATTTTGATGGCCGAATTGTTTAATTCTAATTCTTTTATTAGGGGTAAAACGTACCGGTGATATATTATTGTGGGCTTGAGCAAAAACTCACCTAGATATCATATCAAAATGTTTCATAAATAAACGCAAACAAATATAAAAATGGCATAATCCGGGCTATAAAATTTGGCGATTTTAATATAATTAATTAACATGATTGTTTTAGGTGCAACAAAATTGAAAATTAAATGCTATTATCTAGAACAACCATTCATCAGATGGATTTTTTTAGCCCAACCCCCTATACATAAAAAAAATGTTGAAACTTTAAAAATTTGAAAAATATAAACATTAATTTTAAAAACAAGGAAAAGATTAGAGATGGACACAAGTTATCTTAAAAAAATATACATTATCTAAGGGACACGCCAAAAATTCTTTTGAATTCTTTTAAACCAAACATACCGAGTGTAGAATCTGGACACCAGGGGTATTTGGAGTCATATTGCAGGCCCATGTCTTTAACAATTTTTCGAATAAGGCTGAAACCATTGCTATGAAAGCCAGATGATTTAAGTCCTATCACAATGTCACCTTCTGAGATGCATTTCTTAGCGGGCAGTAGATTTTCGCTGAATAAATATGTAAATATAAAAGCAAATTTGCAAAAACACTGCATCTAAACATTTTGAAGAATTAAATAAAAAATACATTTTTATAAGTAAAGTCGGCATGACAAAAATATTAAAAAAATGGTCAAAATTACAAAAAAAAAGAAAAAAAAATTGTTATTTAAAAATAAATACAAAAAATAAATGTTAAGGAATGTGCTGTTTCCATCCAACTTGTGGGTTAGAAAATTAATATCTATCCAGAAATAGTTCATTAATTTCCAGGCCTTTATATTGTTAATTTATTTAAAATGCACTTTATATATAAAATATTTAATGGAACAATATTTTAAAACGCATCTAGTTTACAGACGGAACATAATTTAGATTATTTTTTTGAAAAATTATAGCCATATATAAATGAATATCTGATTAAATATAAAGAAATTTACCGCTCAACTATCCCGACTCCAAAGCCGGCCAAGTCAAAATCTCCTTCACTGTACAGAGATGGCATTTCTGCAGTTTCACCGCCTATAAAAATAAAAAAATTTTCAAATCTTAAATTCAAGATTAAAAAAACTAATTTATACAAAATTAGCTTACAAATGACCCACCCACAAAAATTATGTGCAAAGAATCAAAATAAAATTTAAAGTTTTAACTAATTCACACAAATTAAATTTTGACAAACAATAAATTCGTATATAGGGCAGTTTACAAAAAACATGATTCAACTTCCTAACCAGTTTCATTTCATAAATATTCAGTTATAGCCCCATATAATGATTGCCAGCCATACTATATAAACACTATAAGGTGAGGCAAAAACGGTGGGCAAAATTAAAGAAAAGTTAAAAAATATTAGTTTTAAGGGGGAAATTTTAAAATACAAAAATTATATTTAGAGCCAAAACTGTCCATTTTTAAATTAACAAGTTTTAAAGTTTGCATACAAAACGCATTTTTTCAAAAAATACGGTTTTTGAATTTTATATCGTTTAAAATAAAAAATATAAAATCTTTAAATTTTTGAAAATAGCTCATTTTTAGACTGCATATAATTAGCTTACAATTTAAAAATATTCTTATCTCATTAGAGCTAAAAGACCATCAAAATCTTTCATATTTAATGCCTCACTTTCGGCCAAAAATAGCCATCTTTGTCTTTACAAATCGACGGTTATGGACAAAGTTTTATGATACACTCATTTAATGATAAAAAAATGAATTTTATATTGCAAATAAATTATTGACCAATATGTGGTATTTAAATGGCAAAAAAAAGTATTTTTTATCACAAAAAAAGTGCCGTTAAAGATGCGATAATTAACACATGAGGATTGTGGTCTTAGCTAAAAAAAACATACAAATATATGCATCTCTATCTTCCCTCTAACAGCTGAGAGTATTACCTACGAGACAGCATTTAGCAGCTGTACATCCCGAAATGATGCCATCTACAATGGCTGAGGCCTTGTCAATGTCCAAACTCGCTGTCGCAATGTAATCCAGAAAGAAAAGGCATTCAGCTCCGCTGGCTAGTATATCGTTGGTTGTCATGGCAACCAAATCTACACCCAGGTTAGAAAAGCATTCAAGCTTGTCATATTCAATTGCGACCTATAATTTAGATAAAAATTCATTGAAAAAAAAAGAATAATGAATAAAATAATTAAATAAAAAAACTGACTGTTAAATAATTAAAAATTAATCAAATTGTAATTTAAAAAATAATATTACAAATAAAAAGAAAATTAGATGCCTTGTAAAAAAAAATAATTATTTCAAAATCCGGGATCGTTATCGCAAAAAAATTCTCTACAAAACCCTCAAAAAATCGTTTATGTTGTATTATTTGTTGTTCAGTGTAATAATAAGTGATTAGGGAATATATTATATGATGTTTAACTATCTATCATAGTTATTTCAAGATTCAGATTGTGTAATTAAAAAAACAATTTAAAATAATACCCTTTAGCTCTAAATATTTGAGTTTCATTCAGCCGAATTGGTATGAATGTAAAATAAGTTTGTAAAACGTTAAAAATAAACCTTTAATTTAGAGCCTACTCCGTCAGTACTTGCTACAAGGACAGAATCCTTGTCATATTTTTCATATGAATCACCTCCCATTTTCCCAAAATCTTGGGTTGAAGGAGACGTTGTGATAAGGTCTTTGAGGGCAAAACAAGCGGCAAACCCTCCTATGTCAGTCAAAACTTCGGGCCGAAAGTTAGCTTTGATCCGTGGCGCGATGCGCTCTATAAAGCGCTCAGCTTTAGCAATATCGACGCCGCTTTGCGCGTATGCGTCGCCATATGTTGCTTCGTCATTTACAAGTGTTTTTGGACATTTTTGTTTGTTAGGAACTATTGATTTGGAGGCATTAGGGCTAAGAATGAATCAGTAATAAGTAGTTGAACACTGATAAAAATTTGTAATAATTTTTAAAAAAATCTATATATATTCAAAAAAAGTTACAAAATAATTTCAAATCAATATGCATTTTAAACGACTGTGTAAAAGATAATATAATAGTAAAACTATTCACTAATTTTCCTATGATTTATGTTTGAAATATTCCCAATTATGTTTAATATGCAGAATTCAGATTTTTATATTCAATAACAAAAATAAATTGAAATTTAATTTTTGCATATTCACAATATTTAAACTGTTAAATTCAAACTTCAAATAATATTATCATTAAAAATCGATAATATATCGTGTTGTATTTAAGTTTGGACGCGAATTATTTTGTAGTATCTAAATGGCGATGTAAGAGTTTGATATATTGATAAAAAATATTTTTCATTATTTGTGATTAAAAATATAAGTTACAAGGAGTTTTTATATGCAAAAAAGATTTTTAAATTTATTCTTCTTAGGGTATATTTAGATCTGTCAATTTGGTCAAAAAAGGCTATTTTTTGTTATAGACGGATCTAAGGAGCCAAAGACGGAAGAAACTAAGAAAAACGTAAAATATATATGAGATTAGGCCATCTTGTGAATGCATTCTTTTATGTTTTCATATAATTTACATTCCTGAAATTGAAATTTGTTGACCTGTGTTATAAATCTTAAAAAGTTTAACTAACCTAATATTTTGACTTATGTCATTTCCATTCGCATAGGAACTTCTAATGCATTGAGCACCAATGTCGTTTCGATAAAAATATTCAGGCCCATTTTTGTGATTTTCATTACCATTTATATTATTAGTGTTATCGTGGTTGGCTAATGACCTCCCAAAACTAAATTTATCACATAGATCATATGCACATGCAGCGGAGAGTTTTAAAGAATTAGCCACACCTACTACTGTGAAAATTCGACCTATCCCGTTTGTCTGTCTTATAGTTTTCTTGGTAACGGGATCTATTTTTATTAAATAAAAAATAAGATATATTAACACATTACAAAGGCCATTTTGAGAGTTATGTGCTAACTTAGAGACCAAACCTGCCATCGGCATTTTCAAAACAATTTACCATTTTTTTAATCAATCTTTGTAGAAAATTACTATAAAAAATACTAAAAAATATTCATAAGGGCGCGTTCAGACTTAGTTCGTTTTTTTTTTAAAATTTTAAAATTTTTAAAAATTTTTAAATTTTTACCTTTTGACGTTGAACGCTTTTTTACAAAAAGTTGCCAATTTCGGTTATTAGCATTTATAATGTTTTTCTGAAAGAAAAGTTTTTAAAAAATTTTGAAAAAAAAAATAATAAAAATTCAAAAAATTCGAAATTTTTAAAATTTTTCAAAAAAAGAAATGAGTGTGAACGCGCCCTAAACTAGAAAATATTAAAAAAAAATTATATTTAAAATAGCTAGCTAAATTCAAAAAATGATATTTTTATTCAAATCCGATACTATATAGTCGTGTTCTATTTTAAGTTGGGGTGCCAAATATTCTGTGAAACTTAGATGCTGATGATAAAGGCTTATATACTTAAAAATTTAATTTCACATTATTTGAGATACATTTTTCAAGTTATTTTAATTTACAAAAAATCCTTAGATATTCTGTAGCAAAATTAGTCAAATTTGGCCATTTTTTTATACCTAAGGACATAGCAGAAATATGAAGCTTCGGAATACGAAAAATATATGAGATAAGACCATTATAAGAATTATTTTCCACCAGTGTAATAAAATACTTTTTTCACTCACTGATTTTTGTCGACATGTATTATAACACAGGTCAACAAATTTTTGAGAGTTATGAGCTAAGAGACCAAACCTGCCATCTAAGGGATTTATCCGTTTACGATTTTATCAAATTTAGTTAGTCCGCCATAAACATTAAAAAAATTTAGAAAAATTTAAAAATACAAAAAGGGTTCAAAAACAAAAATAAATTGAATTTTTTTGCATATTCACAACAGCTAAGTTTAAATTCAAACTTTAATTAATGTTTTTATTAAAACCCGATAATGTACCGTGTCGTATTTAAGTTTAAACGCAAAATATTTTGTATTATCTTTAGGCTGATATTAAGAGCTTGATATACTAAAAAACTTTATTTCTTATTATTTGAGATGATAGTAACAAGGAATTTTTATATAAAAAGAAGATTCTTAAATTTTTTCTTCTTAGGGTATTATCGAAATCTGTCAATTTGGTCAAAAAAAGCCATTTTTTAGATATGGACGGATCTAAGGAGCTGAATGCTGAAGAAACTAGGAAAACGGAAAATATATATGAGATAAGGACATCATAAGGATGTATGCTCGTATGTTTTAATTAACTTATTTTTGTGGCATTGATATTTGTTGACATGTGTAATAAAAATGGTATGAATGAGTAAAAAAATAATACAAATATAACGACAATAATATTAATAATAACAAATAACTCATAGAATGCATAGTAAGTTTCAATAAACTTAAAGAGTTTCAAAAAAATTAAAAATTTAAAACTGTCAGAATCTAGATACAATATCAATATTGTAAAAACTAATAATTAAAAAAAATATTAACAAATTTAAACCTTTAACATATTGTGTGCCAGCGTCAAAAATTAGTTGAAACATTTTGGATGTAGGTAATGTATTAGGCTCTATATTAAGTGAAGATATTCCATTTGATAAAGAATGATTTAAAGGTGAAATGATATCTCTACCTTTTCGAGCTTGAAATTGGACTAGGTGTGGAAGAATGATTTGAGGAAACTCTAAAAAGTTTTAATTAAGATTAAAAACTTAATTTTTTTAAACTATTAAATAACTATTAAGGGCAAAAAAATGGGACATGTCCAGTTAAAAATCTAAAATCAGTTTAATATATGCAATAGAATTAAACTACATGTATTTAAATAAAAAAATTCTTTAAAATAATTCTTTCAAAATTTCACTGACTTTACAAAGTAAAATACTTTGAATTATTAATTTATAAGAAAGTATGTTTTTAACTATTTTTTTCGTATTAGAGTTAATGACAATTCTTGAAAAAAAATAAGTGAAATTTTCTACCTAATGAGGGGCACAAAAGAGCATAACATTGCTAATAATAATTTCACTAGGCCTATAACTGATTTAAAAAAATTTTATATTAAGATCTAACTGATTTTGTGCTATATCTAATTTAAGATAAACACCAAAATTTAATCTTTTAATAATTTGCAAAATTAGCTAAAACTTTTGATATTAATTTTAAAAACAAACACAACAACATAACTATACAGACAAAATATTTAATAATAAATTACCATGTGAAAAAATAAAAAATAACCTTCTACGATAAGATTAGAACATTTGGTTTCGGGGTAACCCTTAGCAGCGAGAACTACGCCTGTACAATATGTATCTGTTTCCCATTGCAAAGGTGATATACTTTTCAAAGTTCCAATGGCGCAGTGCCCCATAATATCAAGCAAATCCGTTTTTAGGAGCGGTAATATGACCTAAAGCAGAACACATGATAGACGTTCAAAGTGAAGTTAAATTTGTAGAATTTTACAAGCAATATGTTTTTGCTTATGATTAATACTCGCAACTTTTGTAAAAATATTAGATATTTGAAAAATTATGGAATAACAAATGTTTATATTAAACATGTCCATTTATACAAAGTAATTAAAGGAAACAATATTTATACTATTCATTTATAGTAAACATGATTAAAAATGGTATGGAAATTCATAAATTTTTGCAATAATCACAAAACATCTATTTTTTTTTAATTAAAATAAAATTAGTTAAAAAACCTGTGTCTCGGGATCTCCAAACCTACAATTAAATTCTAAGACCTTAATCCCTTCAGGCGTTATCATTAATCCTGCGTATAGTACACCTGTTAATAGTAATATATAATAATTATACAAAATTAAGTAAGTTTTTTGTATCAAAATATACATTACACTGGACAACAAAAAAAACAACATAAACGAATTTTTAAGGGTTTTGTAGAGAATTTCCTTGCGATGACAATCCCGGGTTTAGTTTTTTTCCAATGCCTCCAATTAAAACCGCGTCCAAAGTTCAGAAAAAAATTTTCAAAATTTCACTATTAATTTAACAAAAAATCTATTGGCATATTCAGATTCCTTATATAAAACATATCTAAAAAAAGTTGTCAATTATTAGCAATCTACTTTCAAGTCAATTAGGATCAAAAAACGGATATGACGAAAACCACTAAATAAAAAAAAATAAAAAAAAATTAAATATTAAAAAAAAAATTTAAACCCCTTACGTTAATAATGAATGTTTCCGTTATCTAAAAGTATTTTAAACTTTTGTTACTAACAAAAGGTTTTATGATACAGACCCAAAATACCCCAAGAAAAATCTCAACTTAGACACCGAATAACTGAAAATCTGAGGCATTGGCTAAAATTCTGATTTCATATGCGTGATCAGCACCAAAAACTTGACCAAAAACCATAGTTGCCATAAATGATACTTAAGGGTCATCCAAATTTTGTGCAGAGTTATAAATGCATCAATTCACGTCAACGTTTAAAAAATAATTAAATTTCTCATCAAATTAAAATGAGAAACTACAAATATGTGAAATGCAAAAAAAAATATTTTAATAAAAAAAGGTCCAAAATGGTAAGCTTATAATTGCATTTAAAGGATAACAAATATAATATTTAAATTATTTAAATTGTTTGTATTAGAAAAGGTCTTGTATAAAAACGGGCTTCTTAATTAATATGATAAAATGCTGGGGTAATATTAAATAAAATATACCTTTGTATATTATGTTTCTCTTTTTCAATCCCACCATAACTTGATCAAAGACTTTAGTTTTAACATACTGCATAATTTGAGGGGTAGCCTAGGAATAATTAGCAATAAAAAAAAATGATTCTATTTTTCAATAAAAAGTCAAACAAAAATTGTGGCTTACAAAACTGAACTTTTTTATATGATTTAAATATTCAAAATAAAAAAAAATATTAAAGAAAATGCAAAAAAAACTTAAAACATTTCAAAGACAAAAAAATGATTACCAAGGGGCATGGAGAATAAGCTCCCATGCCTCCTGTGTTAGGTCCTTTATCCCCATCAAATGCTCTTTTATGATCTTGGCTCGCTGGCATCAATTCATAATTGGTACCATCCATAAAAGCCAAACACTAAATATATAAAAAAATTAAATATTTAATTAAAATACATCAAAAAGATAATTTATTTTATTATTTAAATAACAGGTTTTACATTAAATTTTCATATAATTAGCTATTAATATACTGATATTTCAGGTCCAGTTAGAAATTCTTCAATAACTATTTTAGAGCTGGAAGGACCAAACTTTTTCTCCTAAAAACCACAAGTTAGGCTACATTAGAAAACAAAATTAAATTGACAAAATTTATATATTACTTTTAGCATAGTATTAGCTGCATTTATGGCTTCAACCTTAGTCATTGCAATAATAACTCCTTTCCCACCAGCTAAACCATCTGCTTTAACCACAAATTTATCCCTAAAAAATTGGAAGTAAAAAGATAAATGATAATATAAACACTTACATTTTTGATTTGTTTATATAATTTATGGCTTCCTGGTTATCAACAAATATATTGTATGTAGCTGTAGGTATTTTAAACTCATTCATAAAATCCTTGGCATAAGATTTGTGAATTTCTAAATTTGCTGCTAAAATGTTTGGACCAAAACAAGGTATGCCTTGTGATGCCAAATTGTCAGATATTCCTTCCTCTAGATACTTCTCAGGACCAACTATAACTAAATCAATTTGGTTTTCATGACACCAGTTAGTAATTTGTAGCACATTCTCAAAATGTTGGTCTAAAGGCAAAATTATAATACATTATCATACAATAACATTAAAAGGTTAGAAATTACTTATGCTTTCAACGTGAGATAAAAAAGAAATTTCTGCATTTCCTGGATACACATATAGAACTTTTAAGTCAGGATTTTGACAAATTTTATAAGCTATCGCATGTTCTCTCGCACCACCTCCAAGTAAAAGAATACTTTTTCCCATGTGGAAATAATAAATTTAAATATTAAATGAATGTGTGCTAATTAAAGTTTACAGGTGAATTTTTGAAAAGCAGACATCACGATGGAGACCATGGATTGGATACCCTTGGCGCAAAATTTGTTTATTAGGTATATTTACCACTTATAAATTTTAATAGAAAGGAAATTCATGGGGATATGATTTGGTCTGACATGATTGATGTTTCAAAATATGTATTAGCTGTAGCTCCATATGGAGGTCCTATTGCACTTTTAAGGAATGATCCTGCATACCACAAAGGCTCTTTATCATCATCCGGGAATTCGAAACCTACTATACATTTGTACAACGCATTTGGGAAGGAGTGCATAAAAATAAAGTATGTATAATTTCAGATATCATTATAAAAACAGATTAGATAGGCAAATTTTGGCATACTTTTGGTGTCCTTATTATACTGAAAAATTATTATGCCTCCAAAATGATGGTATGGTTTTGATCTACAACATGCATGGCCAGTTTATAAAAAATTTTGCTTTTTATGAGTCAACCCAATCAAATGGCTCAGATTATACAGTAATTGATAGCTCTGTATTCCAATACAAAATACCTGATGATGATAAAAATAAGAATAAAATTTTGACAGGGTTGGCAATCTTGGCCAAGCAATTTAGCTTCCAAAATTACAAACTTTTGTATTGTGAAAATGTCCTTGAAACTAACATAAGGATTAAACGGTTTTGCACCACTAAGTTTTCACAGCATGTCAGTCAAAATTGTGTAAGGACAAGCAATAATTTTAATTGCACTCACTCACAAATGTCTTTAGAAGAAAAACCAATGTGGCACTTCTTTTTTAACCAGGTATACTACTTATTTAAGGATTTACAAATTAACTAACACTTCAACTGGCTCAAAAAAATTTAGATTATATTTTTTTTAATTATCACACATATTGAGAAAAAAAAGTTTCAAATGATTATAATAATTCTTAATGTATTATAAATCCCTACCTCCTTTGAAATCCACTTTCTATACATTTGTATATAGTAAAAACCTTATTCAAGACTTAAAAACTTAGCCATCTTTACTCTGAATCAAAACTTTTTTGTGATAAATGTTCATAATATTCCACATTTGATGTTGCAATTTGCATTTTAATTTTGCCCATGCGGTTAAACCATAAAGTAAGCCTCAAAAAAGCAGAATAAATATAAAATTTAAGAATTTTTTATATTGTATCTGGCCATCTAAAAAAATACATTTGAGACTTGTAATGACATTAGATACAGCCAAAATCATTCAGAAAAATAAATTTATTGCATTAATGTTTTAATGAAGTTGCCTAATCATTATTTAAAATTTATAATGAAATATGGAATTAATTTTTAAAAAAGTGCAATTTCTTTCAGAAGGCACATAATTATTCCAAACTGAAAGTGGATAAATTAATTTTATTAATAGCAAAAACATCCAATAGTCCTGATAGTCAGAGAAAAGGAACCTTGCATTTCACTTGTACCTGAAGATGGGACAGACCATAAATTTTACCTTTTACATTTCCCACCTGCTACTACAGTAACACAAAAATCTATCAATACCAATGTTTCAAACACCGCTATTCTTAGATTTTCTCTTGATGTTGCAAAGACAAAAATATTGTTCCTCCTTAAAACAGGGCACTGTTTAATTGGAAAACTAGAGTTGGATAACATTATTTCTTTAGCAATTACCCACAAATATGACCTTAGCGCAAGTATAAAAAGTTGCTATTTAGTTTGTGTCATGTAAATTTTTGGTTTTTTGATTTCTAAATCAATAAATAATGGCGTTTTTTTAATGGCGCTAGAACGGTATTTGCTAATTTCATTTAGGTAATCTTTTTTACTTAGAAAAACTATTAAAAGAAGCCACTGCCTTATTTGTTTTTATGTTTATAATCTAAGCCAGACGGGTAAAAACATTTTAAGCTATATGATGGGATAAATAGAACTGGGAAATTTTTAACAACTGAAAAACTTATATGTATTGTAATTTATATTTTATCAAAGTATATTATGATTTCATATTTTGCCATTTAATATCCTATCAGATGCCCCCTCAAACCTTTTCTGGTGTGAGCCTGAAGCATTTGGGGTACAGCTTAGTCAGTCCACTCATTTACGAATATATTCTATCAACGATGATGCGAAAATTGAAAGTGTTAAACCTTTGGACATTGTTAATCAAAATTATGTCGATATAACTATGGATGATGTTGATGAAGTAAGGTAATTAAAGTTCCAAATAAGGCTACGTATATACTTCGAAAATTTTTTTTGGAAAAGAGCTGACATATATAACAAAATCTTTGCAAAATCGAGTTTTATTTTTTTAACCAATTTTATCTTAAAACAATAGGGGCTATCAAAAATAGTAAAACCTTTTTATATGGAAGTATAATTGTTTTTAACTATAATTTGACTTTGAATAAAATTAATAAAATTGTTGTATTATCATTTTTAAGATTTTATTCTAACGTGGTTCGTAGTCAGCATATAATTGTTATAAATGCATATTAAATTTAAAAATTTAGTTCAGCTATAATTGATTAGATGAAAAAAATGTTTTCTCTTCTTTTATATACAATTATATTTTTTTTTCAATAAATAAAAATAAATATTAATATTGTTTAAAAACACACTCATTCATTTCCCCCCTTCCCCTTTTGTTTTGCATAAGAAAGTAATCTAGTTAATTGGTAATTATCATATTATTCACCTAATATCATATGATAGGTAATCTTGGTATTTGTAATTATCATCTTATTCGCGGATATCATTCAGAATCAATTTATTGATCATTCATTCTTAGTTTATACAAATAAATTCTAATTGTTTATCATCGGTCATTCGGGCCGGATTGTAAGTAATTCAATTTATATGGTTGACACATCACAACAAGATTCTATTCTTATGAAAAAAAGGAATAACATACTAAACGAACTCAAGAGATTTCAGGTATATGTTGCTTCAAATGTGAATTTCCATAATTTGACTATTCGAAGGGCCAAAGCATATGAGTTGCTTAGCAATTTTAACGATATAATGGATCAATTGGAAGAAGATGTTCAGGTTCGGGCGGTTCGATGAATGATCTTTGCAGCACGTGGATACTGATCTTTACTTAGTTCAGCTAGTTGATTGAGAACCCGTATGGCGAAGAAAGGGGCGGATGCACTCCCATAAGTAACAGTATTTAAATCATAAGCAATTCGTCGGAAGGATTCCTTCTCCACAAATTCTCTGTAACTGTCGATGATTAGGGACAAGTATTTGACGATACATTTTTTCGATATCGGAAGAAATTGCGATTTTATATTTTCGAAAACGAATTAGGATACATGTGAGATCTCGTTGCTGTGTCCACTTACTCCAGAACACCTGAAGGGAGGTTCATATACCTTTAAAATCCAATATTTCAGCTTTAGGAGACTCGTTTAATAATGCACTTAAAGAGTTTTTATCTCTTGAACGCAGATTTTTGCGTGACCCTAAATTAAAGGATGAATATATTAAATTCATGAATGAATATGAGCAATTAGGTCACATGGCTCCTAGTTTAAACCAAACTGATGCTACCTTACCGTCGTTTTATCTACCGCATCATTCTGTTTTTAAGGAAGACAGCATCAGTACTAAAGTTCGAGTTGTTTTTAACGGTTCAGCAACTACAATGAGCGGAATTTCCCTTAACGAATGTTTGATGACAAGCTTTGCAACAAGATCTCACATGTATCCTAATTCGTTTTCGTAAAATATAAAATCGAAATTTCTTCCGATATTGAAAAAATGTATTGTCAAATACTTGTAAGCCCTAGTCATCGACAGTTACAGAGAATTATGTGGAGGAGGAATTCTTCCGACGAATTGAAATCTTATGATTTAAATACTGTTACATATGGGACTGCATCCGCCCCTTTCCTCGCCATACGGGTTTTTAATCAACTAGCTGAACTACGTAAAGATCAGTATCCACGTGCTGCAAGGATCATTCTTCGCAGCTTCTATGTTGACGGCTTATTAATAGGTACAGATTTCACATGAGAGGCTAGAAGTTATAAACGAGGTTAATCAAATCTGGGGATTTTGTTTTAAAGAAACGTGTGACCAATTCACCTGATCTCACCCATTCAGATAACCGGGATAATGTAGTCTTTAATATTAACGATGCTGCACGAACTCTCGGACTAACCTGGACGGCTGCAAGTGATGAATTTATGTGTAATCAAGGAGCCCAGCCAACATTCGAAATACACAGAACGAGTTATCTGTTTTGAGATTGCTAAGCTGTTTGATCCGTTAGGACCAGTAATCATTAAAGCCAAGGTCATACTCCAACAAATGTGGTTAATCAAATCATCTTGGGACGATGAATTACCCGCTGAAGCGTCTATGATTTGGGATCACTTGCGTATCCAACTCCAAAGGTTAAAATCCCTGCGAATTCCTCGGTTGGTAAACAACCATCCACATCCAACTCAACTGGAATTTCATGGTTTCTATGATGCCAGTGAGAGTGCGCACCGGGCATGTATTTACCTTAGGTCACAAAATTCAAGTCTTTCTGTTTGCACGTTAATTTGCTCCAAATCCAAAGTCGCACCGATTAAACGTGTCTCATTGCTCAGATTAGAGTTGTGTGGGGCAGTGTTATTGGTCAAACTCATGGCACGAACCATCGCAGCGTTCGAATATTCAAAATACCAAGTATTTTGTTGGACTGATTCAACGATCTAGCATGGTTAAATTCGTTAATCGATGGAAAACTTACGTCGCTAATCGCGTCGCCGATATACACAAGTTGTCAGCGGAACATTGGAACCATGTCGACTCCAAAAAGCTGATCTGTTATCGCGAGGATGCGATTCCTTGAAGTTGACTAACAATCGGTGCTGGTGGAACGAACCCAGTTGGTTATCCTCAAATACCAACTGTGAGTCAAATTACAATATGGTACCATCAGCGAATATAGAAGAGATATTGAGATCCACAGCCTTAATTTCGGTGAACAACGACGAGGTTTGGACAAGATTCTCAAAGTATTTGAGAATGATCAGGGTGATAGCATATTGCCTGAGGTTTATGTCGAACACTCGGTCTAATAAAGGGAATAGAAAAACAGCTATGCTCTGTTCAGAAGAGTTACATCAATCATTAATGCTCATTATACAGCAAGTCCAATGTCAATACTTTTCAAAGGAATTTGAAGAGTTAAAGAGAACTAATCAGGTGTCACACAAAAGCAAATTGCTAACCCTCTGCCCGTTTTTAAAGGATGGAGTAATGCGAGTTGGGGGCCGTATAACGAAAGCCCTAGTCTCATTTGACCATAAACATCCTATGGTTCTACAAAACACCATATCACTAATTTGGTCATTAAGCATTACCACGAAAAACACTTTCATTTAGGTGTTCAAACCACCCTTGCTGCAGTAAGAGCACACTTTGGGCCGTTGTGTGCTAAACCAGCGGTAAAGGATGTTATCCGTCGTTGCGTGGTGTGTTTCAAGGCAAAAACAATCGCTACAAAATACATAATGGGCGAGCTCCCATCTTCTAGAGTTGTACCAAGCGCACCATTTACTAACACAGGAGTGGATTTTTTCGACCCTTTATTGCTCCGTGAAGGGTTTCGCCGCATTAGCACAAACAAACAAAGTGCTACGGAGCGATCTTTATTTGTTTTGCAGTGAAGGCTGTGCATTTAGAATCAGTTTCAAACTTGTCTACAACAGCATTCCTCAATGCATTTAAACGTTTTTGCGCCAGACGTGGGAAACCTTTACACGTATACTCGGACAACGGTACCAACTTTGTGGGTGCAAGCAAGAAATTTAACAGGTCTTAAAGGTCAGCCAAGATGAGGGTGAGATAGCCTCATCTCTTGCCATTGAGGGCATTTCATGGCATTTTATACCTCCAAGCAGGCCCGATTCTAGCTTTCTCCATTTGGGGTGGCAAAAAAAACGCTTGGGGTAGCAGTTAAAAATTTTTTTGCCGCCTTCGGTCACGGCATAATTATAATATTGAAATACATGTAATTTTTTTTTATTGTTATCAATTAATTGTAATTCGGCGGCAAATTATGCCGTGACCGAAGGTCACGGCATAATTATAATATTGAATTGAAATACATGTAATTTTTTTTATTGTTTTCAATTAATTGTAATTATAGAGAATTGCCTTTTATTAAATTATTATTTGCACACAAATATCATTTGCGTATAAAAAAGATATGCGAAATAATCAAAAATATTATAATAAGGAAAGCTTAATAAACACTGGACAACAAAATTTTGACGACCCTAAGCATCATTTATGGCAACTATGGTTTTTGGTCAAGTTTTTGGCGCTGATCACGAATATGAAATTAGAATTTTAGCCAATGCCTCAGATTTTTAGTTATTCGGTGTCAAAGTTGAGATTTTTCAATTTTTGGGGTATTTTGGGCTTCTATATCGTAAAACCTGGGTAGTAACAAAAGTTTAAAAATATATTTAGCTAACGAAAATAATGATTATTAACGTAAGGGGTTTAAATTTTTTTTAAATATTTAATTTTTTTTATTTTTTCATTTTTGTAAAATTAGTGGTTTTCTTCATAAACTCCGTTTTTTGATCCTAAATTACTTGAAAGTAAATTGCTAAAAATTTTATGTAATAATCTTTTTTAGATATGTTTTTTATAAGGAATCTGTATATGCCAATAGATTTTTTGGAGAATTAATAGTAAAAGAAATTTTGTAAAAAATTTTCTGAACTTTGGACGCGGTTTAAAAAAAATTGGAGGCATTGGAAAAAAAACTAAACCCGGGATCGTTATCGCAAGAATTCTCTAGAAAACTTTCAAAAAATCGTTTATGTTGTTTTTTTTTATTGTCCAGTGTATTATATAATAAATACCACTATTGGCATTTTCTTCAAAAAAATTGATGTTATTTATATATATAAAAAATTATAAATATGGTAAATTTAATAATGTTATAAACTATTATCTAAATAATTAAAAAAATTATAAATAAGGGAATAAAAAATGTATAATAATAAATACCACTATTATAAAGTTTAATATTATCTAAATATTTAAAATATTATAAATATGGTAAATTTAATATATTGTAAATTATTATCTAAATAATTTAAAAAATTATAATAAGGAAAATTTAATAATGTATAATAATAAATACCATTATTATTTTCTTCTGAAAGTTTAATAGTATTTAAATAATTAAAAAATTATAAATAATAATTTAAAAAAATATAAATAAGGGATATTAGACTAATATTATCTAAATATTTAAAAAATTTTATTATATTGTTTTATTAAAATTACCCAATAAAATATATTTTTTTTATTTAGCTTATGTTTGTAATAAAGAACTGTATTTAGTATGTATATTAAGAGGTTTAAAGTATAAATAAAAATTATAACCTGGATTTTTTGTAAAGTATTTGTCAATTTTCTTAAACATTATATTTTAAATTTGTGTGAAATGAATGAGATAATTAGGGTTACAATGAATGAAAATTAAAATATTTTATTAAAAGTATAAAAAAATAAATTAAAAAAATTATATAATATAAACAAAAAAATATTTATGTAATTTTAATTGGCAAATAAAATATTTTTTGGGGTGGCAATAAAATATTTTTTGGGGTGGCAAAAATATATATTTAATGTATTTTTGGGGTGGCAAATCAAATTTTTTTTGGGGTGGCAATGCCACCCTAAAAGGGGTCTAGCGTCGTGCCTGCCTCCAAGGGCACCTCATTTCGAATCCGCAAAATATCATCTCCATAGAATTGTCGGCAAAACAGCAATGACCATTGAAGAAGCCACAAACGTGTTGTCACAATTGAGGCAATCCTTAATTCAAGACCACAAACACCAATCTCTAATGATCCAAATGATTTAGCCTTTTTAACACCTGGGCATTTCCTTATTGGGCGTCCGTTAACTTGCACGAAAGAGCCCGATCTGACGGCAATTTCAATTGGGAGGCTATCTCGTTTCCAGCATCTTGAATTGATGCGACAGCACTTTTGGAAAAGATGGTCGAAGGAATATTTGAGCTTAATTCAACATCGAAATAAATGGACTTCAACATCTGTGCCATTAAACCCTGGTCACCTGGTGCTCGTTATTGAGGACAACCAAACTCCGCTCCTATGGAAGATGGCACGCGTTTTAGAAGTTCATCCTGGAACTAATCATCATGCACGTGTGGCTACCATATTCTGTTCCGACGGGACATACAAAAGGCCGGCAGTAAAGTTATGTCCTTTTCCCCTTCACCGACAATTTCAACAGTCAGCAACCGAGGGAGTTGAAAGAATCTTCTTTCAATGGGGGGCAGAATGTTTAAAAACACACTCCGTCACTTTTCGTTTAAAGACACACTCATTCATTTCCCCCTGACAGTAATCTTGTTAATTTGTAATTAACATATTTTTCGCCTAATTAATCTTGGTATTTGTAATTATCATCTTATTCGCGGATATCATTCAGATGCTTTTTATTATCAATATATTGATCATTCATACTTAGTTTATACAAATAAATTGTAATTGTTTATCACATACATTACTAATAAAAATCAAGATTTACTTTTATATTTTCAAGCGACTTAAAACGGTATTATTACATTTAATTTAGGCCATGACTTATTCTGTTAATATGTTTCTATATATCAATACTTAATTGATTCATGATTTTATTTAATTGTTTTTTGCAGTTTCTCTGTGCTCTTTAAAGAAACGCGTTTTGCCTAAAATGAATGCCAATTGTGCTTTAAATTTTCCGATGCAATAAGACACGCCCTTACTTAATCAAAAAAAATGCAATTAATAACCTATTTATTTTTGAAAAATTGAATAAATTTTTGAACTTCATTTATTACATTCACTTACAGTCAATATGAGTAAGGCATGTCAAAACTCCGGAATCTGGAAGAAAATTATAAACTCCGGAGTGTTTTATTAAAATTTGCTAGTTATTATATGTAATTATTACATAATTAGCTGCTCTTTCATTTTTTTACAACTTTCATTAAATAAAAATGAGTTTTGACTACAAAAATACAAATTCCAATATTTCCAATTAGCTAATGTTTACTAGAAAATTCAAAAAAAAAATAAAACTCCGGAACTCCGGAGTTGATGGACTCCTTCCCGACTCCCGGAGTTTTGACATGCCTTAGTTATGAGATATTTAGTCCTTTTACGATCTTCAATTTTTTTTTTATGATTTCGACAATTTTTTACATTTGTTATTGAATTTATTAGAACAGATGTCGATTCGTCAACCAACCAAAACTATCATTTGGTTGAAGAAATTGATGGGATTCGAGTTATAACGCGTTACACTAACTCCTTAGTTACCATTGTGCCCTCATGTCTAGTGGATATTTATAAAATTGGTATTTACTTTTTTTGTGTGTTTTTAATAGTAAGAACGTCGCAACCGCACACGCTGTAGGTCTGGTGTTTGATGCATAGGAAGCTTTTTTGCTTCAGAAAACAGTACACATGTACCAACCTCATTAACTGTCTATTTACCTTGGGCAATATGGCCAAGACGATATGTCTTATACAGCTTAGGTCGCCGGCCTAATAAAATCTCATACCCGATGGCAAGAATAAATTATTTGGTCGGTCTTAAAGAGTTGTTTTAACGGGTATGGGACTCCTTATTTTAAAAATGGGTATGTGGGAAACCAAAACAATTATGTATTTATGTTACCAATTAACCTTTCATAAATAAAAATTCATTTTAAAAATTGCAAAATTTTTTTTTGATTAGGGCGTGTTCAGACTCATTTTTTTGAAAAATTTTAAATTTTTGAATTTTTTTTGTTTCAAAATTTTTTAAAAACTTTTCTTTCAGAAAAACTATTAAAATGCTAATAACAAAAATTGGCGACTTTTTGTAAAATAGCGTTCAATGTCAAAAGGTAAAAATTTTAGAATTTTTTAAAAAAATGAAATGAGTCTGAACGCGCCCTTATATATATAATTTTATTAAAAATTTATACGTTAAAAATTTTTTTTGCATATTTTAGTACCTTTTATTCAGCTTAATAAAATTTATTTGTCATTAATATCTTTTGTCCTGAATTAATATGATACCTATGCAGGGTTGGAAAAAAACCGGGTTTTTTTCAAAAAAACCAAAAACCTGGTTTTTTTGGTTTTTTTGGTTTTTATATGGTTTATTTAGTTTTTTTGGTTTTTTTCAATTAACCTTAACAAAAGTAACAGATTGATATGTAAACAAGGTATAATATTTATTAATGCTAAAATTACATATTGTATTATATAATATAATATTGTATAAATGTTATTTCAATGGTTGCATGTAGAAATAAAGACATTTAATAATGATAAATTTAAAAGTATTTTAATTAAAAACTTTAAATAAAAAAACAAGCTTAGATGCCTTTTCAATTCCAAGCCTATTTCTTAACTTGGAATGGACGAGGCCAAAAGAAGAAAATACCCTTTCTACACTTGCAGATGAAGCCTGAGCCAACAATAATTGCTCCACGATGGGGAAAACCCCAAAAAAAATTTGTTTCTATTGTTTTTTCTTGGCTCTTCCACCATTCGTAAGCGGTTAGATACTAACTATGCTTTCTTTAAAAAGTACTTCTTTGAATGGAATTGCT
This sequence comes from Acutogordius australiensis, assembly GCA_030555515.1. NCBI lineage: Eukaryota > Metazoa > Nematomorpha > Gordioida > Gordea > Gordiidae > Acutogordius > Acutogordius australiensis. The sequence goes on from CM060244.1 coordinate 11,019,915, forward strand.
ATAGCCTGAAACTTTAAAAGTAACGGGATAAATAGAGTGTTGGCATATTTGTCTGAGGCGAACACATAAGCTTCATTTTTTTCCACATCAGTTAGTTGATATTTAGGGTCCATGTTAATGTGACTCGTTGTAATAAGAAAGGCCAAATAATGGGCCGGCGTCAGCGCCATATCATAACGCTTGATGAATTTGTTTCTTATTTTGTAATCTTCGGTTGCATTAAAAATTTTTTCTTTTAGCTTTTTCCATAATAAAACAACATGTCCTATCGGGCAAATATTTTTTTGCGCTTCGTCGAGTGTTATAGATACTGGCTTTAAGATTTTGATGAGGTCTTCAACATTTCTTTTTAATCCAACATTGGTAACTTTAGCGTAAACGCTTTTTTCAATTTTATCCCTGTTGTCCTCACATATTTTTATCAATACGGGCCATGCATTTATAAAACCTTCAAAAAAATCTAGAATGCTATTCCAGCGGGTTTCTGCTGGCATAACTAATTCTGTGGCCCCTGTCTTGCGAACGCGTTAGCAGTGTTTGTTTCGAAAATATTTTATGATGCTCACAACATGTTCTCATAGATTTGGAAACTCAAAATCATTAGCTAAGAGATTTAATATGTGGGCTGAGCAACCGTACGCTATAACATTTAGTTCTCTGTGATTTTCCAGCATTTGTCTCATTTTTGTGACGTTAGCCGCGTTGTCGGTAACCACTGACCTAACATAAATTTTCCTTGTTTCATATTTTTTAATTGTACTATAGGCAATTTCCGTCAGATATTCAGCCGTATGAGCATTATCTGAGGTGTCCACAGTATCCATCAAATAGGTCTCACCTGTTGAGGTAGTTAAAGTTAGACCGGGAATTGGTTCATTGTGAACATTTGACCACCCGTCAATCGCGAGGCAAACCAATTTGTTATCTAGATTTGCATAACTTTTTCATCTCTTCATCGTAAACCGTGTCTAATAATGGCCCTGATATATTCTTTCTGTTTGGTGGTATATATCCAGGTCGAAGATCATTGATTAGCTGAAGAAATTGTGGATGTTCAATTTTTTGTTTTTTCTGTTTTTCGAAAAAGTCTTATTGAGGGTTTAATTTGCGACTTACCAAGAATATAGGGGTTTATTAATAAATATATAAATTATATTCTGAATTTTATTTACATAGGTGCTAACTTATTGAAGCATTAAAATTTTCAAATGTCAATTTAAATGGGGTTGCACTTTGCCTCAGAAAAAACTAAATAATTAAAATATATTTTATGCATATATTATTGATAAAATCCTCAATTTTTAAACTTGTTTTTATCGATATAAAACGTGTTTTTGATTTTTTGGTTTTTTATCTTAATAACAACAAAAAAAAACCAAATAAAAACCAAATAAAAACTAAAAAAATCAATTAAAAACCAAAAAAACCAATAAAACCAGTTAAAACTAAAAAACCACTGGTTTTTTAAAAAAACCAAAGTGGTTTAAACCACTGGTTTAAACCACTTTGGTTTAAACCAAGCCAACCCTGTACCTATGTTAGTTTACTTTTTTTTTGATTCCAAATATTTTCTTACTTATTTTTCCACAATGATTTAGGTAGCGTAACTTCCGCAGCTTTCTTGTACAACGCAGCAGAGCTATTTTTCGATCGTGAAGACCACCAAATGTCACCCAATAACAATATCATTAACGATAATAACCCAGACGTAACGCTTGACGAAATTAAGAGTACGCTTCGGTCGGAAAATTACATACGGACCTTAATCAATACTAATCCCCTACATATGGAGAGTAATTAATTTGTATAACTTGTATGTCATGATTGTTAATCCACATAAACAATTTTAAATAATTATTTGGTATGTGCCTATAGAGAAGGTGGAAGATCATCATTTACTTGATATATGGGCAATTTAATTTATATTTTATTTGCTTTGTTGTTAACATGATTATCAGCTATGTGTATATAGATTTAGATAAAAATTTATCAAGATTTTTAAATAGACTTAGAGCAACTAAGAAGAGAACATGGTAAAATCAATGGTTAATTATATTCTTCGTAAAAACTCTTGAATTTATAATAGTTTATTTTTGTAAAACAAATTAAGTTTGAACGGCCCCTGGGAAAACAGCCAATGTCTGAAGAAATTTGGGATAACGGAAAATGTATATAAGATAAGACCATTATAGGAATTATTTTACCAAAGTCATAATTTTCTATTTTTCACTCATTGTTTTTTGTCGACCTATGTTTTATACAGTCTATAAACTTTACTAAACCCTAAAAAAATTGATGACCTATGTTATAGGACGCGTTATTAATATCTTCGGAAAATTTAAGAAATTTATAAAATATTCTGTATCAATGCTCATAAGGACTAGAATTTGCTTTTTTTTAATGCGTTTTATGTCGCGAAAAATATTTGAATTAGTGAATTTTTCCACAGAATAAATTGGCCGAGCCGCTTCAAAGTAATAAGTATGTTTATTTATAACATACATTAAGATTAAAAATTTATTAATTCATCAATTTATAACATATTGTTATATAGAATTAAAAATAAATAAGATTTTTACTTTTATTTTTATATAACATTATGTTTCTTAACGAGTTGATGAATTAATATATTAAAAATTGTAATGTATTAATATTTGGTAGATACATAGGGTATCTGCAAATTAAAATTAGGGCGGACCTTTTTAAACCCTAATTTTATTTATTTATATATACGCATTTACTTTATGTTTTGTAATGTGGGATGATAGAACTCAAATCCCCAATGTGTGAAGCCATCCGTACCTGCATATCTGCTGCTTTGTTCCAATACGAACCTATCAAACAAAAACAATTACTTAGGGCCGCCTCTTTCGGAAACCGTATGTTATCCTTTCATTCATCCATCGCAAACTCATCTTCCGGCAATTCCACTAAATCCATGAAAATTCCCTTAAATACCGCAAAAACCAAATCGTATAACTTGTACTTGCAAAGTCAAGTCACGAAACACGCAACTGTCATTCATGGTACATTACGTTTACTAAGAATTCTCAATGCTGTGAGAGATCCACATACAACGGCTATACCTATAACCTATACCCAATATAGGTTTTTAGTCGATGGAGCTAGCTCATTTAATTTGTCTGAAGGAATTAACAGGAATAAGCATATGAATGATTCTGACCAAGATATAACGTTTGGAATATCGCAGAAAGGCTTAGGTATCATCATTGAAAGGCTCCTAAACCGCAAACTGTATTCTCTTGCCCTCGAAATCTCAGAGTACATTGAACAGGCTTCAACCCTAACCTGTCATATCTTGAATAGATGGGCGTGTTATAAGGTTTTCCCGTTTCATAAATTGTTATAATGATCATTTTTATTATTATATATAGCCGTAAAACGAAATTTAATTTTGCCGCCTTTGGTGGCAAGCAATTTTCATATCACTTATTTAGCCAAGAAGTAGTATTTTTATTTCTTTCTATTTTCCAATTTGTTTTGGTAATCAGGGATGTTTTGCAAGTCATATTTGTAAGGGCCAAATCGCTTAATACCTTCAATTTCTTCCAATAAGCCTGCATGGCTGTAACTCGCTATAAGATATTCTAAATTTTTCCCTCTTTTTTTTTTACATGTTCCCTCCATATTTTATACTCACTTGTATATATTGCAACCTCGTAATTATATAATTTTCTACCCAATTTAAATTTAGGGCCCGAATGTCCTTGGCCCGGTAGATTTCAAAATATTAAATATGAACCACCAACAAATTATTTAAACTCATTGTCGCCTTTGTGCTTAAGTATCGTTAATGACAAACATAACAAAGGGTATTTCGTTAAGACACTGTTTATAATATTTAGCAAATAGCCAGTTATATAAAATTTCCGGGCCGTAATTGTAATTTGCCCGTCGGGCCGAAAATAAAAAACAAACTTAATCTGGCTGATACTTTACTTATTGCCGACTTAAGTTATATTATATTTATATTATTATTATTATGAAATTCTGCCTTTCTAATGTTTCAATGTTTAACGTAACTTTTGGATTCAATAAAGTAAACTTTTATATATTTTATTTTAAATTTCTATTTATTTATATTACATCTATTAGACCAAACAAACGGCAATATCGGACGGTGAATTGGCAAAAATAATTTCGGCCAAGATAGGCCCGTCTCCTGGCATATCGTACAGTAACATTGCCCATCACGCCCTGCAGGCAGGCCGGCCCGAACTAGCCCGCCTTTTGTCCGATTTCGAGAGTAATTTGACCCATAAAATGAGTCTTTTGCTTGATATGGGTGACTTTGAATTGGCTTTCAATCAAATCGGATCGAGCCAGCTCCTGCCAAACTATAACATCAGCGAAAACATGATTAAAGATGCCACGAACCACGTTAAGTTTGACTCTAATGGTAATATTTAAATATATTATTATCCTTTTTTAGATTTTGGAGGTTACAGTAATTTAAGTACTAGTATAATTTTTTTACAAGATTACTACTAAATTGATCAATAAGATAAATTGTATAAATTTAATTTGCAAGTTATTTACTCCTAGAAAAAATTTATTATTGTATAAAATTTAGGTGTTTATAATTTGTAGACTCATGTAGCAGTTGCAAATTATAATTTTCATTTTATTATAAAAATTTAAAGTTTCAATGCTGGCCTGGTTTATTTTAATAGATTAAATATATTTGTCATGACCATATGCCTTATTAATTGTAATTCCATAACTCATTTTAATAGGATAATTACACAGGTCGACAAAAAATGGCGACCAATTTTAAACATATATATTTTGAAAGAGTTTTTTGAGCACATTCCAAATATCTTTTCCGTTTTTTTTGAATAGGTCTAATTTTTTACCTAGATGGGTTTAAAAGTACCAAAAACCTCAATATGTCCTATATTTATAGGCACTTTTCGTGCCTTTAAAATAAAAACAAATAACAGAAAAATATATTTTACTATTGAAAAACTCTTATATTGTTATATAACTTTTTTAGAATTTACTTATCTCATTTACTTTTTTAAATATTTGATTTTAAAAAACTCAAAATTTTCAAAAAATACGCGTCTGAAAGTCTGTGCTTCAAAATTTTATATATTAAAAAAAGGGCTACTAAACTCTTAAAGATTGTAGTGCGTGCTGCTACTAATACTGGCATATCTGCCGGCCCTTCACTTACTTACATATCTTGATGTAGTTCTGTGCTCCAAAATATTATATGTTAAAAAAGGGGTACTAATGTGGCTTGAACGCGCTGCTACTAATACTGGCATTATATGCCAATCCTTCACACTTACATATCTTGCTTGATGTAGTGTAGTGTATTTAGTAGCCCCTTTTATAATATATAAAATTTTGAATCACAGACTTTCAGACGGGTATTTTTTGGAAATTTTGAGTTTTTTAAAATCAAATATTTGAAAAAGTAAATGAGATGAGTAAATTCTAAAAAAGTTATATAACAATATAAGAGTTTTTCAATAGTAAAATATATTTTTCTATTATTTATTTTTATTTTAAAGGCACGAAAAGTGCCTATAAATATAGGACATATTGAGGTTTTTGGTACTTTTAAACCCATCTAGGTAAAAAATTAGACCTATTCAAAAAAAACGGAAAAGATATTCGGAATGTACTCAAAAAACACTATCAAAATATATATGTTTATAATTGGTCGCCGACATAAAGTTGTTATTTGTCGACCAGTGTTATTAATAGATATGGTTATCATCTAAAATAAAAATCATTTTTTTTTAGTTTTATCAATTAATTTATACCACCTTGATCCCTGTCCATGTCCAAACTGACTAGATTGTAAAAAAAATTAGCAAATTACATACTTATTTTGTAAATTTCTGTTTATTTTATTTGAATTAACAGTTATGATAGATCACGTATGGAACTCCGAGTTAATTTACTTGCTCTTCACTAAAGCGGCACGCCACTTTGACCCCCAAAGGACCGGTAACCTAACCGGGCTTATAGATCTCGTTTATCGTGCGAAATCTCCCATTTTTGCTAAAACATTCCCAAATTTTATTAAACTATATTACGGAAATAGTCAAAGTAAAGATTGCAGGTTACAAAATAAATTTAATAGTCTCAGTAGTGATAATAATGAAATTGACACAATCGTTCAACACATATTACTCGAATTTTATGACCGAATAAAATCGAATAAAGGACCCCTCATCCTTGTTGACCAAGCAGTCAACCCAAAGTCGTCTTTATCCCTACAGCAAAGGGGCAAGAATTTAGAGGTTCATTATATTTAACCGTACCCTATATATACATGTATTAAAAAAGTGTAACAATAACTTGTTTGATTTTTCGCACTTATTTTTCTCTGTTACATTACTTTGCTTTTAATAATTTTAGATGTTTTAAAGTAATTTAATAGATTCTTTCAATGCAATATTTAAACATATGCTAACTTATCAAACTTGAATTAGAGTTCAAACCGGGTCATCCGACCCGCCCGACATATAATTTAGACCTGGCCCGCTCGAAGCTTCGGCCCGATCTGGAATTCGATTTTTATTTTTAGGCCGGGCCCGAATTTACAAAAAAAGAAAATTTTAGATTATAAGATGTAGATTTTTTAAATTTAATAATAAATTCCAGAGTGTATAAGTAATACCCTTTATCGTTTGATAATAAATTTATCATTAGCCCCTGTTTGATAACAAGTAAAAAATAAGGCAATGACCCTGCCCGTAATTCGTTTTTTGTATAACAGGCCCGGTTTTGCTCGTTATTCCGAGGGGCCTTTTTTAGGCCGGGCAGTTTTTTTGAGTCTCTACTTTAATTTGATAAAAATTTATATTGTATTCCTTTCATATATTTTAATTGTTCGACACTTCTGATATGTTTTCATAATTATAGCAAGCCCTTAAACAAATTCAGAAAAATACCGTATCTAATGCAACTCCAAATAACGATTCCTCACTTTTTCTGGCCAAACAAATCACTGATGCCAAAAATTTAATTGCTTTTATCCAAAACTCAAACTCACCCTCAAAAAAATCTCAAAATTTAAATTTGCCTCCAAACTTACCATCATTGTATGAAACCTTACGAGAACTTTTGAAAACAAAACAATATCGGGCCGCAGATGAGCTTAAAAAGGAGTTTGGAATGCCTGATAAAAGGTTTTCTTTTGCTTTAAATCAATTATTATTTGTAAAGGTTTTTCGAAAAAGGTAATAAATGGAATATAAACGCTTAAATTAATTTTTTCAACACATTTTTATATAAATATCTTAAAATATTGTAGATTTTTATTCTTTTTTTAATTTAAAAAAAATCAATTCTGCAATTTATTAAACTTATAGAAGTTTTGGATAATATTAAAAATACATTTTTTTTATAAATGAATAATTTTAAATTGTTTGAATTAAACATATATGATACTATTTGTATTTCATAATACCACACTAACAGATACAATTGGCTTAAAGCAGATACCCTCATCAAAATCGGAGATTGGATCGAACTCGAAAAAGTGGATAAACGTCAAATAGGATATGGGTCTCTCATAGATATTTGCTTAAAGTATCACGCCATAGATCAAGCTAAGAAATACGTGCCCAGGTTACCAACTGAATTTAAGGTGAAATCTTTTTTTTAATAAATTACGCTGGACAACGAAATTTGGACGACCTTAAGCATTATTTATGGCGACGGTGTTCAGATTTTGGTGCAAATAACGAAAAATCAGAGTTTCAGCCAATGCCTAAAACTTTTAGTTATTCGGTGTCAAAGAGATTTTTCTATTTTAGGGGTGTTTTAAGTTTCTATATTATAAAGCTTATAGGTAGAAACAAAAGTTTAAAAATATATTCAGATTACGGAAACATACATTATTAACTTTTTTATAAGGAATCTGAATATGCCAATAGATTTTTTAAAAAAAAATTAGATTTAAAGAAATTTCGTGAATTTTTTTCTGAACTTTGGACGCGATTAAAAAAAATGGAGGCAGTGGAAAAAACCCGAGATCGTTACCACAAAAAAATTTTCTAAAAAACCCTCAAAAAATCGTTTGTTGTTTTTTGTCGTTGTCCATATATTAAAAAAATTAGAAAACTATTTTTCACCTCAATGTATTACAAATTGCTTTTTTATGTTAATAAAAGACGTATTAATATTATATAATATTGTTTTATCATTTTTAATTTTTAGGTTAAATATCTACTAAAACTACGTCTTACAAGCGAAGCTATAAATTTTGCTTACAAATACAAAAATAGGGAAGATTTAACACATATTCTAGTCAATATCGTACCCAAGGAAAGTGCAGAAATCGGTCAAAAGCACAGGGACCAAATAAAGCATTATTTAACATTAATTTAATAATTATTATAAATATATGTTTTTATACTAATTGTGCATATTTAATTATTTATAAATTATTTTATTATTTTTATAATATTTATTTATCTTATTAATGCAAACATAAATTATTCAAAATGCTCCCAGTAATGGGATAAAGCTATATTGATTACAAGCCCTTTAAATAAAAAAAACATTTGAAATTATAACCTTTCCTGTGAGTCATTGAGTTATCACATGCGCAAATGGTTATAATTTATTAAAAAAAACTATATGTAAAAGCTCTCTCTGTAAATAATAATTATGTAAATAAACATTGTGAGATATTTTGTGTGCGAATTGCATTGTAAACAAATTTGAAATAAAATAAATAGGCAAAAAGTAAAAATCAAATTAAATACTGTTCTATGAAAATTAAATTCAAAATGAGCAAAAGAGATACAAAAAGAAATGCGAAGCATAATAAATAACACTTTTTTTCAAATAGTTGTAAAATTTGGTAAATATATTAAAGATAAGTAAAAAAATTTGGTTAGCTCGGCGAACCTTATTAATTGGTTGATTTTGAAAATTATCATTATGCAAAAAAGTTTAGGATTATGCCGAAAAAAAATAATTTTTTTCTGTTTTCTATCAATATTGTCTTTGTTTATATTAAAAAAGTATATCATAAAAACGACTGAAAAAATATAGTAAATAATTTTTAGTTTAATTTAGCAAAAAGCAAAAATTAACACCCGTTTTTTTAAGCATTATCAAAGCTAAACAAATATATTAATAATTTCCATAAAATATGGAGCAAAAAAAAGTTTGTCAAAACTCAAAATTTATCGACAAAATTTTTACATCACTTTAGTACTTTATATTCCTATATGATAATTCAGTTTCAAATTCACGAGGTTCAAACGGCTTTCAAATTATTTTTTTGGGTTAGAAAAATATTTTAATTAATTCTGATGCTCAGTTATCAATTAAGTCCTTGTCCAGCCTTGAGTCTCCCAAATATTTCGCGGGAAATGATAACACGTTGAATTTGAGAGGTACCCTCATAAATCTAGTAGGATAAGGTTTTATAACATTTATCTCAAACATATGACATTAAAAATTAAAACAAAATGAGTATATGAAAAAACATAAAATATAGTTTTTAAATATTACGTTCAAAAAAAAACATAGGGTTTTTCTTTTAAGCCTAAATTTTTGGTAAATATTAATCAATCCTTGATTTTCAATAAATTTACAACAATTTCGTATATTTAAAACTTGGAATATTTTGGCGTCACGCATCAATTTTTCGACAGGATATTCGGTATTAAAGCCATAACCACCAAATATCTACAAATAAAAAGAATTACTTAAATGTTTATCATTATACATTAATATAATTTATTTATTAAAGTTAAATGGGTATAGTCTTAAAAACAGCTCTCTAAGCATGATTTAGAACATTAAGTAATTTCAAAAATTTGAGTGTATATATTTATTTATACATATATTTTTAAATAAGAATTGCAAATTTGTTGGTTTAAGCCGAAAACAACGTCTATAGACAAGCCAGGGGCTATGAGACATCATTTAATATCTAAACAAAGACCATGCTTTTTGCTGTAATTTAACATGTCTTAAACTAATAGGACAAGGATAATGGTGTAACGAGACACAACCTTAATGATTAGTCATAAAATTAAAAATATATTAGGGCGCGTTCAGAGTACATTCATTTTATAAGAATTTTTTTTTAATTATACATTTTAAAATCTAGGTTTACATCAAAAATTATTGACCTTTATAGTTTACAATAATTTCTTAAACACGGTAAAACTCTTAAAATAACCTTAATTTTTTTTAATGTTTATATCCAAGTAGCTGATAATCATTTCAATTTTCAACATAACTTTAAAATTCTAGCATATAAATTTTTCAAAATTAAACCAGTGTTTTTTTAAGCAAAAATTGAAAAATTTCTCAATAAATGAATATATGAAGCGCCTTTAACCTGGACAGCGTTAGTGGCGCACTCATTGGCGACTTCGGAAGCGTAGGCTTTGGCAATGGACGCGTAGTAAGTGTTACGGCGCCCGGAGTCAATTTCGTGCGCTGCTTTAAGTGTTATAAGGCGCGACGTTTCGACGCCTATGGCCATGTTGGCGATCATAAAGGCTACGGCCTGGTGCTATATGGGTTGTAAATATATATTTAGATTAGTGTTCTCAGTCGGGGCCCGAAAGCCCGTTTGGCCCGGCCCGAAATGCCGGGCCGGGCCTAAATAAATAGAAAATTTTAGTCGGGCAGGCCGGGCCTTATTATTTACTTTTAGACTCGGGCCGGGCCGGGCCAAAAATTTTCGTAATATGGCCATATTTTAAGCGCTTAGCGCAAATCCTTATTGTAAATCTCTGGTAAATAGAAAAATGAAAATGATTCGCGAAAATGAGCGCGACGGATTAATTTGCCAAATACGGCATCGGCTCAATTTGACAAATGTAAACTTTTCTTCCTACGAATAGGGCAGGTGGGAAGATGATGATGTTAGGACAGAAGACGAATTAGCAACCTATTTAAATCTACCACCGCAGGACGTAAATGATTAAAATCTTTTACAATGGTGAGATAATAATAAAATACTCTTGCCCAAATTAAATAGTTACGCAAAAAAAAATCTTTGCCACTCCAGCAAGCTCCTGCACTGCAGAACGTACATTTTCGACAGCCGGTCAGATATTTACCAAAAGAAGAAACCGTTTAGGCCAGGAAAAACTGGATTATTTGCTTTTTTTAAATGATTATTATAAATCAAATGATACATTATAAAGATGTATTTGATGTTTAATTGTTTATAGTATTCACAAAACTGTTACGGGCCCATATTTATAGATTCGGGCCGGACCGGGCCTTTAAAAAAAACATCGGGCCGGGCCGGGCCGAAAGTAAAAATTTTGGTTTCGGACCGGGCCGAAAATAAAAATTTTGGTTTCGGGCCGGGCCTTAAAAATTCGGCCCGTTGAGAACATAATTCAGATGTGAAATTTAATTTGACGCATAAAAAATTATGTTCAAAGGTTTAGATTGCCCATATTTGTGGACTTAATATTTCACATAATTTAGCAAATATTATGAAACTAACATTAATACACGCATAAGTATTGTGCATATTCAGGCAGGTGACCTAAGTACAGTGCTATATTTTAATATTCTTTTAATTGAGCAAACATTTTAACATGAAATTACTCACAATATATAAGCATATTTTAACCCAAATAACAAAAAAAATATTAAAATAATTGTGAACTAAACTCCTTTCTCACCTATCTGACTACGAATTAACTCGTAAAAAGGCCTTATTTAAATTTTTTTTCTTCGTGCTTATTCCTATTTTAATTTATATCTAATTTAAACGCATAATTGTGCAAATCAAAATAATGAAATACAATTTAATATATATAAAACTTCAGCTATGGGCTTGCCAAAGGTTTTACGCTCTAGTGCGTATTTGCTTGCTTCTTCAAGGGCTCTGCGAGCTAAGCCGACAGCGCCAATAGCAACCTAATTAAAATGTTTCACTATTAGATATTATTCATTAAATTGTTTTGTTATAAAGTTTTGATCCTAATTCATAATGTAATTAAAAGTTTATGATTTATATTTGAGAATATAATTTTCAAGCCACTTATTAGTTAAAATGTGATTTTTAATCATATTAATAAAATCTCTTATAGTAGGTATAATATTCGCCAAATATTTAAATTTAGCTCTGAATTTGATCCAAAAAAAAGTTTGTGTAATAAGGTGTTGCCTAAAAAATTAATATCAAAGTTTTTAAATTAAATTATAAAATAGAAGCATAAAATACTGGTGGCCTGGTGGAATCAAAAGCTTTCATCGCAATCTTAAAGCCCATACCCTCTTCGCCCAATATATTCTATGGTAAAATTATTAGTATTTAACATATATTAAATTAATACAATTGAAACGAAAAAGCCAAAGATAGTAAATCAGATAACACACATTAAACGTGTAAAATATGGAAATAATACAACAACTTTTAAAACTAGTAAATATGAAAATAATAAAATAAAAAATCTAATAAAAAACTTCTCTGGGGATCTCAACATTTTCAAACGTTATAGCTCTAGTGTCGGAAGCTCTCTGGCCCATATTCCATTCCTGAAAAAAAGCAATTATACATTTATAAATAAAACAATTTACAATATTTGAGTCAATATTACCAACCAAGAATCAAATATTTAATTTTATAACCCATATGATTTTGGTAAAATAAACCGTTTACAAAATAAGAATATAAAAATTGATTTTTACATGTATATTGAATATATGATAAAAAGTTAAAAATATCATTTTAATGAACACATATGGCTAAATTAGATAGAAACATCCCTGTCATTACACGAGATGTAATGTTCAAACCGTGCAAAGGCCGGATCCTTACGAATAATAACATACCTTTACAACTAATTTTAAGCTACTACACGATTTTAGACAGTTAGCCCTAAATGATATGCAAAAAGTGAGAGCTTAGGCTAAGAACTATGTCACTAGGCTGCACCAAGGCAATGAATGTTAATTGCTTTGCTCGGAATAAAAGAGTGATAACCTTAAACGGTTTTTTAAATTTATTTCAATATGTGAATTTATTTTTTTCTGATTAAAAATTGTAATAACAAATATGATGCCAAGTCAAACCCGAAAAAACTACTAGTAATTAATTAAGTTAGCGGATAATAAATCAATTCCATAATAATATAAAAATGATTAATGAGAATGAATGTGATCAATTAATTAATCAAGGTAAGACAAATAGTTAAAAATAATTAAATCAGATAAGATTTAAAAATTGACTAAGACAAATTAAAAAAAACCTTTTTGCCCACATGGACGCCTGGGGTATTAGCATCAAGAATAAAACCACTCATGGATTTATGTTGTGGGGCAGAGGGGTCGGTTTTAGCTAGCACAAAATACCAATTGGCCACACCCCCGTTGGTAATCCAAAGTTTTTGACCATTGAGTATATACTTATCACCTGAACAAAAAATAATATATATTAGATAACGAAATTTAACTGTTTAGCTAAAGACAAAATTAACAAACTTTTAGAAATATTTTAAGATTTGGGCTTGGCGCAACCACAAAAATTTGTTTTTGTTTCTAACAAAAACAAATACAGTTGGGCTTCAAATTAATAGTAATTAAATAATTTTTTGCAAATAGGCAGCAGCTTATGAAGGTAAAGAATATAACCTGAGGCCAAATACAAACAAAAAACTATCTGAAACCAAAAAAAATGTAATAAAACAAAAATGAGTGTAAGTTTTGTCAAAAACCCAACAAAAAAAGAGTTGTCTATAACCAATGCCACTTTTTCAATTCCAGATACAAGAAGTTTTTAGCTTATTGCCTCCTTTGAGCAATAGGCTCTATTTTAATTGTGTTTTTATTTTCAGACTTTTTTTTACAAATTTAATCTTTCAACATTAATCAACACAATTTTAGAAAATAAAAATAATCATATATAATGAATACTTAAGAAAAAATTAAAATTTTTGATAAATATAACAAACTTTAAATACAAAAAAATATAAATTTGGATATTTAAATAAAAAATAAACTTTTGCAAAAATTTTATTTTTAATTTTTTGTCTTTCTACCCAAAAATAATTTTTACAGTCCGATCAAGAGTAAAATATAACAACTCAATATGAAATATATTTAATAAAAATGTTTACCTTTTTTAGTTGCCTTTGATTGAATTCCTGCAACATCTGATCCTGCCAGAGGTTCTGTTACACAATATGCCTAATAAATAAATAAATTTAAGCAAATTTTACAAAATTATTTTCACTTTTGAAACAAAAAATATGTTTAAATCATTATACACAAACTTACAGCCATAAGAGGTTGCTGCGTCATACGACCTAGGTATTTAGACTTTTGAGCATCATTGCCAAATAAAATAACTGGCATTTGTGCAAGGGTGTTGGCCAAAATAGCTGTGCATATTCCAGAGCAACCAAAAGCCAATTCCTCCCCTATAATACACTCATCAACACAACTTAATTCATTCCCCCCTATATGAAAAGTAGAATTAAATTTGCTAGTACAATACATATTTTTTATTGAAATAAAAAACTACCATATTTTTGAGGAATGTGTGAATTAACGAGCCCTAACTCCCAAGCCTTTTTAATTATGTCCATAGGATATTCTCCAGTTTTATCATAATGAGGAGCTTTAGGAATAATTTCTTCCTGAACAAACTTTCTAACAACATTTTGGAATTCTGTCTGATTTTCTGATATATCTAAAAAGACAAAATAAATATTAAGTTTGATTTTAGAGCCAACACAAAATGATCCTAACCAAATCCTAATCCAAGGGGTTTAACATTTGTTTTTGTAGATTTTAAAGCTTGGTTTATAAGGGCAAAATTTGTAGGTCTCAATAAAGCTTTAATTGAACACATGTTCTAAGTTCGAGGTAATCAATACGAATAATCATATGAAATCTTAAATTTGAAATGTCAAATGCGCAAACAAATCTTAACCAAGTATTTGAAGGTTTATTTTGCTTATTGTTTAGCTGTTTAGATTTTTACAAAATTGCCACTATATTAAAAATTGATTTATCAAAAGATTCGCTTAAAATATGTTATGACATGCTAAGCAGTGGAGCCGATCCATATGCTTTAATCCAAGTCATTAAATATATCAAATATATTAACTAAATATGAGCCAATCATTTCACACACCACATTATAATTTTTCAGCAGACGATTCAAATTTATTATATGAACCTTCAGAAGATACTTTTTTATTTCTTGATTCATTGGAAGCAGAATATGCATATATTAATTGTGAGTTAAACCCTAGCATAATTGTTGAATTTGGTTGTGGAGTTGGACTTATTTCAACATTTTTAGCAAAATATTTTAGTGCATGTAAAAATTCTTATATGATATGCACTGATATAAACCCCTTTGCTTGCTTTAAAACTGAAGAGACATTGAAAATAAATTTAACAGAAAATCATCCTGTGATTTCCTTTATAACTGATGATTTGGGGCAATCGTTTTGTCCTAGATTAGTAAACCAATGTGATCTAATCTTATTTAACCCACCATATGTACCTTCACCTTCTTTACCACATAGCAATGGTAACTTATGTGATAATTTAATTGAAGCATACCCTAACCTATTTGTGTCTCATTTACAAAAAGAAGTTTAAGAAAAAAAAGTAGATTTATATTGCAATTAATCATATATATTGCAATTTAAGTGAGGAGGTGACTTTTTTAATTTGATTATAAATAAAATCACAAATTAGTATGGAATGGATTAATATTAATAATTGATGAAACAAATCACCTCATTTCATGCCAGAAAACAGCTGAGTTTGGACTGTTTGAGTATTGTTACCTCTAATAATACCCATCTTGAGTTTTAGCTTAATTTTGAAAATCCAATTCTACATTTTTTTGTTTCCATGTCAATAATAACATAAATGTATTTTAATTTTAGATAACCTTATCTCACGGTCTTGGGCAGGTGGTATAAATGGAGCAGAACTAATTTACAAATGTTTAGGAATTGTTAAAAAGCTCTTGTCTTCTCATGGTGCCTTTTATCTCTTGATAAGCCTTGATAATAATCCTGATAAAATTTTGGCTTATGCCAAATCAACATACAATTTTGATTCAAAAATTATAGTTAAAAGAAGAATCATAAACGAAATATTGTTTATTGTTAAATTTTATTTTATTCAAAATGAATAAATGACTCTTTCGTATGTTAGTGATAAATATTAATAAAAAAAAGTAAATAATTGCAATTTAGCAAGGCTGTACAAAATGACTAGAGTTTTGGGTGTAAAAAATTAAATATATAAAAATAATGGCGAAATAATTTGGATTGGCAAAATAAATATATTTAATATAGAAATAATTATAAATTTATCTAAATAAAAGATTTTTTGAATAAAATCGAAAAAATATCAAAAAGTTGGCACAAAATAATTATAATGGAAGAAAAATATAAATCCTAAAACGCCAAATTTAAATATAGGAATTAATTTAAAAAAATTAGTTTAAAAAATATTATTTAATTTTAGATTCATTATAGTAATTTGTCTGTGTCTTATTATTAACTGCATTCGCTCTAGAAATATATTTTGAATAAATTAAAAATATCCCCCCAAAAATTCTTGTTTTAAATAATTAAACATTTTTTAATAAATAAGATACATGAAAATATTTATTTATAGTAAAAAAATAAAATTTTGCAATATGTTATTTGTCAAATTAACTTGATTTAATTTTAATTTTGGCAAATAATTTGATGACCAAAAGCATGTAATGCGCCTAAAAAATTGTAGTTATTTTATATATGAAGAAAACATCATATATTTTTGGAGGAAAATTTATTAATTTAAAGCTACTAAAAAAAATATAGCATTTTAAATTTATTATTTAAATTTTTGATAATTTTATGGACACAATTGGAGATTGTTAGATGGTCCAGCTCAAAATTACGCCCTCCCCAGGTTTTAAAAATAAAAATTTTGGCTTTTCATCCATGCCATTTTCGTGTACAATTCCATTAATTTTTCCATCATCATTTATGTCTTCTTCGTTATTTTGTTGCTGGGACGCTGTGCTAGTGAGTTCGTTCAATGAAATACTAAAAGCGTCTGTTGATAAATCGACTAATTTACTACTATTTTCAGTATTCCTGTTGTTAGGCAATAGGGTTTGAAACGTAGGGTTTAAGGTTGTTTTTTGCGCTAAATCGTTATTATTCGTTGTAGATGTAGGTTCTTTATCATTAACTTGCAAACTTTTATTTAGGGTGGGCGGTTCAGTAATTTTAACGTTTTCTGTTACACCTGGTAATATACAAAATCTAAATGAGAATCAATTCATATGGCATATTTAGGTTCTCCCGTTTTAAACATATAATAAAGATTGAGATTAGGATAAACTAAAGGTTACAAATTTAATATAAAAAGTTTATAGCTATGTCCAAATATTATTGCCATGGCCGATGTCAAAAGAATAAGTAAAAAATATGAAATTAAAACTTGCATTATAAACTCATGTCTTTTTTCTATAAATTTGTTGTTTCCCTTAGCGCAGGTGCTATCCACAAAGATCAAACCTACCATCTTAGAAATTTTCAAACTTTTTACCGTTCTAATCAATAAGTAAACAACAAAGATTGAAAATTTTAGAAAAAATGTCAAAAAACAATATAGATTTAAAAACAAAGATAAATTGAATTTTTTACATATTCACAACAGCTTAACTGTTAAATACAAATATCAAATATTATTTTTATTAAAAACCGATAAAATGTCGTGTCGTATTTAAGTTGCAGAATATTTCTAATTATAAATGCTAAGAGCTTAATATGGCAAAATATTTATTTTTCATTATTTGAGATGATAATTGTAGGTTACTAAGGATATATAAATAAAAAAACCCTTAAATTTATTTTAGAGGTCGCAAAATGTGTCAATTTGGTCAAGAGGGGCCTTTTTTGATATGGACTGATCTAAGGAGCCAAAAGTATAAGAAACTATGAAAAGGGAGAAACATATGAGATAAGGCCATCTTAGGGATAAACTTATTTTTTCTGACATTGGTATTTGTTGACCTGTGCAATTGTCAATATTTGCTTTAACATACCTAAGATTATTCACAATAATTAATTTTTTCAAACTTATATAAGGGTATGAAGTGGTATAATAGAGAAAACGAAAAACTTTTCATGATATCGCAGGCAGGAAAAGTCAGGGTAGAATTAATTTTGATGGTTGTGCTATTGGAGTTTAATTGGATTGTTCGTGTAGCAAGAATGATAGTCAAGGGTGTATCAGTTGGTATGATACCTCGCGGATGTAAATGCAAGGGGTAATTTTCAGACTCACGGCCAACGTTTAGAATAATGAAGTAGCTATGACATATTTAAATAAAAATTTAAAAAAAATGATTTAGGCCTGTGTCTTATTATATTTTGGTTTCTTAGAAAAATTAAAAATAATGGGTTATTTCGACAATCTGTAATTGTAATCTTATCAATGGTGCCAACACGGTAACGTAAAACGCCCTTATGAATCTTATATTTTTATACACAAATCGACAAAAAATATCACTAAGTAATGTATTATTTAAGTATAATATTTCTTTAATTATTGCTTACCCATTAAACCGTTTTTTTAAATCTCATCAAACTTCTGTTTTTGCGAGATATGGAAAAAAGCCTTATCCAAGATTCAAAACTTCGGTCATTAAATTAGATTTTTACAAAAAAAATGTGAATGTTCCAGATACTATGTTGCAATTTGTTTTTTTAATTTTACCCAAATATTAACAATGAAACATTGTAAAATTTAAAAAACAAAACAATAGTCTGGCTATATAAGAAAAATTAAATTTGAATTTTGACCTGTTTAGACAACATAGAGATCCAAAATCATAAAAAAATTTAAATTTTCAGCTTCTTCTTAAAATTTTTGGCTTAACTATTAACAATAGCATTGAATTTTTTACCTATTAAGCTAATAAATCTACGTTGAAAAAAAATATTTTATTCAACTAAATAATCTAGGATAGATAAGTTTTTATTGGTTAGCTTGCCCGTCCCTAGAAACTTAGTTTAAATAGTTATTGAACCCTTTTAATTTGTTTTCTTTCACAGTAGCGGTATAGTTTTTGGGTATACGTGAAAACGAGATGATGTTTTTAGTGATGGCCCCGTAATGGATATCGATGTTATCCCTAAACGCAGGTTCTTTTCGCAAAGCAACCAATGCCCGAAAGATATTAAGATGCGATGCTGGATCAGCTGTTTCGGTCTAATTCATTTATAAGAAAACCATGTTAATCAATATTAATACGTAATAAGACACATTAATATTGATAAGTAAGCATAAACAATCCGTTTAAGATATAATCTTTTTTTTTTGGAAAAAATGCAATTAAATTTTTGATAGTTTCCTTGAAAAAGTGCGTAAAGAATAAATATAAAAATCTTAAGCATTTAAGAGCATGTCATCAAAATCACAAACTTACATAATTACGAAAAGAGGATATCCTACGTTGCTGAAATTTATTATATTTAATAATAACACTTTAGGAATAAAACCTAAAATATGGTTTGTATACTTGAAACAAAAATTTTCAGGTGTTAAAATAGGATGAAACAAAATGGCATATTGAACATCCGTAAAATCTAAATTTAAACTACAGTATCATATAGATGATTATTTATACAAAACGTTAATGTTATTAAAAAAATAATTAAATGACATAATTTTCAATGATAAGCAACGCGGAAAATTATTTAATGCAAAAAAAATTGATTAATTATTTCCGCTTTCTAAATTTTTAGGCTATTCAAATCAGAATGGTAACGCAAACAAAAACTTTAGGTATAAAACGCAAAAACTCACAAAAAAATTTGACTTCCGCTTTTTGTGTATTGAAATTTTGCGTTTCATACTCAAACTCTAATAAAAACTACAATCCTTTTATAATGCAAAAATTTAGAATATTAACCTCGACATTGACTAATGGGCTTTCAGGGCTTATAGGGAGCCAGCTGGCATTAGATTCTGTGAATCCAGCCATATGGCTGGAATCCCATTGCATAGGCGACCGCTCAGGGTCTCGGGTATACAGTTTGTAACGTTCCTATTGGACAAATTAAATAAAGTATATAAAAAATGTAATGGCCACATTCAAAATGAACTTTTCCTTTCTTGCAGAAATAGGTTGAATTTTTTTTCCTATGCGAGGAAAAAAATTGTACGAATTTGTTTAACATTATTTAAATAAAGGCTATAGAAAACAACTCATTTTTTGTTCGTAGAGATATGTGAATGCAAAATATCGTAAATAATTTGGGCTAGCTAAATGTTGATATTTATAAAACTCAAAATTAAAAATATGACTTTGAACGTGTCCTAATTATGTAAAAAAACAAAATAAAGCAAAAATTGGAAATAAATTCAGATAGACGATTTTTCATGTTAAATGCTAAATTTTTTACGGCTAGGTATGTTACACGCATAATCTATGACCTATGGCGCCCTAAACAATTTTAAATGCCCAAAACAACCTTTTTCCATTATTTTAGTTTAATAATATACCTCTGTTATCTACTACATGTGTTGTCCTTGTTAATTAATCAGCCTTGATTTATTTTTCAAATCGACTAAATGCTGGTGTAATTAATTTTTTTTGTGAAAATTTATGGTGAACAACTTAATTAACAATAAAAAATATATCCTAAGGAACTAAAGAATCAATACAGAATTTAAATTATTATATATAAAAAACTAAAAAATCAGAATAATACGGGTCCCATGTTGAGAGCAAAAGAATCTTGGGTTTGGGTGAAGGGTGGGACATCAATGTTGAGCATACCCAATTCGTCTCCGTAATAAACAGTAGGTGTTCCTGTTAAATTAACAAAAAATCACTATGTAATTGTAATGAATATTAAGTTTTAAAAAACTACAAAAAAATTAAATATTAATTAAAGGACTCTATAAAATATTTATAAATAACCAAAAAATGCTTTTTTAGACGTTATTACGCTTTATTTTAATGTAACATAAATATAATCTAAGTTGAATTGTAAATCGGCGTTTAATTGAAAAAATTTTTTATTCAAAAAAAACTTTTATTAAAATAAATTTTAGTATGGACTATCAATCAATAAATCACCTGGCAGTAAAAGTATGAGCATGTGAAAGGCATCAATCATGGCAGGCCCAAAACGTGAACCGAACCGAGATCTATCGTGGTTGCTGGTCTAACATAAATTTCAAACAAACAATAGGAAGGGCAATTTCCACAACATATTTTGTTAAAGATTCAAAAACTTAAAAATATTGGAAAAAAACTTATTACAGCCAAATTTGTTAAAATCATTAAAAAAATGAATTTTATTACGACCCAAAAATAAATTGAATCATTTAGTGGGGTGGAAAATATTTTGTATAGCGCAAATGTCTCTGAAGCTTGTTTTACTTCAAAATTCAAATAATATTACAATTAAATGAAACAAAGGATTCTTAAACTTAATTTACATTTCGATTTCCCCAAGGCTGTAGAGCCCCCATTGATAATTCTGAAAACGACAAAAAACATTAAAGATAGAGCCATTATGTAGATAATTGCAGTTTTATTAACTAATCAGAAATTTTATGAATTATTGTGGGCCTAGGTGAATATAGAGCTGAGACTATTATTTACGGCAAAAAAAGTGTGTTTGTAAAGAGCTATTGATTTTGCGCAAATTTAAGAAGATTAGAAACTTATATTTATTTCATTGCAAAGGTTTCTTATTCAACACAAAATAATAATCCTATTTTCAGGCCAGAGCTCTATCATGCAAATGCGTTGTTACCCTATATTTGTAAATATCCTACAAGTGGTATTAATATAAAACATTACATTTCAAATAATACATAGCATGTAGTATATATAAAACAAAAATATAAAAAATTTTAAAAAAATCTAAAAAACGTACCACCCAGTTTGGCCATCTCTTGCTATAATCGATAGTAGAAGAGCTCACATCTAAGATATAATATTTGGGAAAGGTATTAAAGGTTACAAGTGTATTTCTTTTAAAAAGCACAAAGCATATGCATAAAACAAGTCGACAATATTTTAACTAGGTTCTATGATGTTTAAAAAACTAAATTAAAATAATGTTTGAGGCTTTGCAATACCAAATATAATTCAAATATTATTTCAGTATCTTTATTAAAGTCAAATATATTTCAAATTTCAGCTAAAATTATAAAACATCAAATTATAAAGGAAATAAAGCTCCTTTATCCATAGTAAAGTTATGAATGGTTTGCGTCACTAAGGTTGAAATAAACATATTATTAATCATTTATTTTTTAATTTATATCCGAATTTTATTATAAATATCAATGTTTATAGCAGACTGACCATAAAATAGAGTACAACGGTTTGTAAATCTAATTAATCGTCGCCTTAAAAATTATAATTAGCTAAAATATCTGAAAAATTGACGGAAAAGACTTAAAAGCCAAGAACATAAATATAATAAAATATCAAAAGGTATAAAACCTTCATTAGATTCCTCATAAGCTTGCCCATTGATGTTCTTATCATTGCCATGTTGAGATTTCAGGTCTAACTTTTGAACACGGTTCTCTAAAACCTGTTGTTTTGGGGTCATTGGAGGTCTCATGTACCTCATCCAATTTTCAATAATTCTAAAAGGTGAGGTTAGAAAAAAATATAGCCGTAATTTCTTTAAAATCTTAACATTTTAAAAGTGGGATATGAGAGGGTGTCAATATTCAAAAAATATATTTATACTTTTCAAATATATTAGAAAAGTTGACAGATCTTACATTAATTTTTTATGCAAAAGTCAAAATTATTTTTTTTAAATTAAGCGACCTAAAAGATTATGGCAGTTATACATAGCCTGCAAATATTTCATTTTTTTAATAATTGGTGAATTAGTTAAATTATGTAAAATTATTATTAATTTTTTAAAAAACATCTTTAGAGTTTTTATATCATTCTTTTATATTCCCCAAAATGTAACGTAACAGAATGTGTTTGATGTTGTTATTTAGAAAACTATACGATTTCATATATATTTTATGTAAATAAGATTAAAAAGTATTTTATAAAAAGTATTATGCTATTAAAATTTAAGTTCAAAGTCGGGACTTGTTAGCCCACCCGGTGGGCCTAAATAAATTGTGGAATTTTGGTTGGGCCATTTCATATTTTATTACCTTATTTTTTTACTAATGTTATTATGGATTAAATTTGACAAATATTTTTAACATTTAAGGTATTATTTTATAAATCTGTATTTTTTTAGTAATTTTATGGCCGCAATCAATAATATTTAAACCCTATTTATATATTCGGGCCGGGCCATGCCTGAAAATCAGGGCTCATTTTACACTCTATATATTAGGATATAACTTTTGTGCCCCAACTCCACCCCCTAGGGATTTAAGATCGTTCAGGGATACGAAATCAAAATTGAAAGGGTAATCCACTTTGCTCACATCGTAATAAACCATTAGATGGCTCGGGTCATTGTAGTCTTCTACCATAACGGCCCTGTAATAATGATAATTAAAGATTTGTTATTCAAACCTTAATGTACAAATACATCAATTGTTTCTATACACAATAATACCATTTATCAAAACATTACAATAATTTTTTTGATTATGTATCAGGAGGAAGTAAAAGGATAGTAAATTACATCTATTTTTGCATTAATTCACAATATTAAAAAAACATATGTACCTTAACATAAAACCTTAAGATTTTGAAATAAAGAGGACAATACTTCAAAAGCTCAAACTACTTTTATTTTTTGGCATCAAAAAGAAGTCATACTCCTCTATAAAATAAAATTTTTATTATACTAATAAGATATTATAGAAAGTGGAAAACAACATTTTTTTCATATTTATTATATATTTTTTTAATTAAATATAAAAGAATCCCACGTTCAAAAGGCTATGTCAAACTCACATTGTTGTTTTACCGTAAAAAAATTGAAGTCCCCAACAGAACTCCCCGACAAACTCAAATAAACGCCTTTATTAAAAAGTAAAATAAAAAATTAATACTTGACTTTGGACGGGTCAGTTTCGTATTCTCTAACAACTTTAACAAATTCTCCAATTGTTTCAGCTGTTTTAGGTTGCCAAGCCACATAAATGTGCTCGAGGTAATTGTATTCATCCTAAAAAAAATATCATCGAAAACTTTGAATGGAAGTTACCATATGTCGTAGTATATTTACGTCAAAAACTATCGTATTGCAAATGATTATGATTATCACAAAAAAGTGCCTTGTGTCATCAAAATCAATCAAAGGTGGGTAAAAAAAAAAGAAAATTTTAATAATTAAAGAAGATATGGGCTATTGTAAACCTGGAAATATAAAATATTTTTATATATATTTTAAAATTGTCTAATAGTATTTCTATACTTATGTCTCTACTATTTTTTAAGAGGCAAAATTAAACTCCGCTAATTTCACAACTTTTTCATAAGAGAGCCTTAAGGCGTCAAACTTATTAAAGGGGCTTTAACTTTTTAATCACATCACAACACTCAACGGACCATGTTTAGTGAAGGTTACTTATTCATAAAACTAAAATCTTTATCTTAAGCAACCAAATAAGTATTATACAAAACCTCCTAAACATTTTATATTAAAAAAATGCGATAAAAATATAGATATCAGTAAATTTAACTGTTAGTAAGAAAATTGAAATTAATAAAAGCAACTAAAATAATGGAACAATTAACTTCAAAAATAATTTAATAGTAATTTTTACTTTTTTATTTTTTAAATCAAAAAATCGTAAAAAAAAGCATTTCAGATATCCTTTAACCCGTGCTATGTCGAAAAAACTTATTTTTGTAATTAAAAAAAAATTAAATTTTTGCAAAATTTGTAAGCTTGGCTATTAGCTAAGGCCAGATGTATAATGAGAAAAATAATGCAACTTTCGATGCCGAGATGGAGCCCTCCTCATTAACTGGTTCATCCAAAAACTGTTGATCTTCGTGCAAGTGATTGACTGCGTCCATGCGAAATCCATCGACACCCAAATCAAGCCAAAACCGTAAGACATTCTAGAAAATAAACAAATATATGTGTAGCGGCTAAATAAAATTTTTTTTTAATTTCTACCTTTTAAAAATTGGTTCTAAAAAGAGCAAACAATCTGACAAAAATTTTTGCCCAAAAAAGGTTAACAGGTTTAAGATAGGTCATCATTTATCATTAGATATAAAATAATTAAATATTTTTGATAAATTATGAAATTGATTTGTTGCTATTATATTAAAAAATGAATATAAGCTAAGGTTATTCTGAAAATTCTATGCAAATAAAGAAGAATGACAATTAAAAAAATAATAATAAAAAGAATCCCAATATAAATATAATAATTTTATTTACATTAAACTTAATAATAGCTATTAAATTTAAAAAAATGTGTTAATATTGAGAAAATTTTTTTATAACTTTCATCTCTTCCAACACTTTAGGGTTTTCGTAGTTCAAGTCAGGTTGTTCTTTAAGAAATGCATGGTAATAGAATTGACTCCTTTGAGAATTCCATGTCCAAGCTGAACCTCCGAATTCACTTAACTAAAAAAAATTATATGATATAGAAAATGGATAAATTATATTTTTGAATAACAAAAAAAATAATAAAAAATGTTAATGTTTCTATTTGCTCTTTTGTCAAATTATTTTATATCCTTAGTTAGCTCAAAATAAATATTACATATTAGATTTATAGATTTAAATTATATAATGGTTACAATTTTATTCCACCCGTATTTTAAGAGCAACATTTCTGTCAAAAAATTAAATAGTTTTTTTTCCCTCGCATTTTAACAAAATTAGAAATTCCTTTAATTTCAAAAAAAAGGTTATTTTAAACGTGCCCATATAAAAAACAACATTTTCAATGTTAATAATTTAAAAATCACAAGTTTTTTTTAAATAAATTAAGTTATCAAAAAAGATACAAATTAAAGATGCCAACAAAAAAAATTAAGTATTAATATAAAAAGAAATGCAACAGTTGATTTATTATTCTAAATCCTATTTTTGGAAAATAATTCAAAGTTTTTTTTATTAAATATAGGGATTTAATAAATCAAATTTTATACAAATTTTATTTGTTGACGCGCAAGTTTTAAAGCTGTATTTGAGGGAGCAATTAAATGACATGACTACAAATAGTTTTGGAAAAAAATGTAGTAAAGGAGAGAATAAAAAAGGGAATGTATTAGGTCAAAGAGAGGAAAATTATTCCAAGGTTGGATAATTTAATGTATATACGAATAGAAAATAATAATTTTTCAATATTAACAATTTTTTTGATGTTTTTAAGGTTTTGGTAGCGTACATAGAATGAGTTATTGTAATTTTTATACAGAAAAATTTCTTTTGTTTTTAAAATTACTTTAAAATTGTCAATATTAATTTTATCCTTAAAAGAATTAATTTAAAATAGTAAAGAAATTAAAGTCGTTAATAAGAACTATGTCAAAGAAATATCCCTACGCCTTTAAACTCTATACACATACTCTGAAAAATTTGTTGACCTATATTATTGGGCCCGTTTAGACTTTAACGTTATCAAAATATTTATGCCTTATTTATTAAAAACCAGGTCCTTCCTTTGCTTATGACAGTTTTTAATTTGGACGCGTCTAAGGTGATGTTTTATTTTGGGAAATTTCAAAATTTTAAAAACTTCAAAAAAATTGTAAGCGTATTCTGTGCCTATAAAGAGATTGGCAACTTTAAGTTATACATACATTTTTTTCTAATTTTAGAAATATTCAAATAAATAACTTCTAATCATATATAGATAAAGCTATTAAACGGGGTCGGGCCGGCAAAGAGTATCAAAATCAGCTGATGGATCAGACCATGATGATATTTAAGTACCGGTCAATTATATTTGAAAGTTTACAAAAATAAATAGTACACTTACCCAATTATTAGGTGGCCCAATTTTTCCATTGGAAAGGGTTACTCCATCTCGCCATACGTAATAATCTCGATAGGGCTCGACGCCCTGGCAACTTTGATTAAACCACCGGTGTTGGTTGCTTGAATGGTTTGGCACAAAATCCAGAATTACTTTAATATCTGTTTTTAAAATAAATCTTTGAAAAATTAATCTAGATACGCAAAATTGCAACTTTGTTTTTTATTGTTTATAGCAAGCTAAGAAAAATTAAATTGTTAAAAAAAAGGTATTTATTTAAAATTAAAAAATTAGAGTTGTTTAAATGATAAGTTAATTTTAATTTTATTAAAAAATCTGCGCCGATCTGGGAATTAAAAAAGAAAAATCTAGACTAAGTCCGTAGCTTAAGTAAATTAAAACTTAGGAGGAAAAATGTTTTCAAATATTCAAAACTTTCACCTGCTAAAACAGCCTCTCATTTATCCCTTGAAAGAGATTATTGTCATGCCCTTTCTAATAACAAAATAGGCAACTACTAAACCTAGAATAAAAGCTGAATTCTGGCCAGTAAAATGACAATATTAAATATATTTAGAATTTGGGAGTGAATAGAAAGGCCGAAGACTTTATTTACCACAATATATCATCAAATTAAAGACGAACCAAACTTGTTTATATGTCTTAAATACAAATTCTAAAAAATATCTAAATACTCTTGTGTAAAAAATAGTTTTATTATTAAATTTTGAAAAAGCCAACTCTTAGCAATTAAAAAAAACATATTTTTAAATAACACACATCGAGATTTTGTAGCCAATAAATATGTAATATGACAAATAGTTCTGAAATCTGACACCCCAAAGCTTGCCATCGAATAAACAAAATATTATTTTGATATATTCTGAATAAAATTAAATCTATTTAGTTTATGCCTTTTGCCTCTATATATAATTCATTTCAATAAAGGTCATTTTTACCAATTGATAATGTTTAAAAGGATGATTAGTAAAAAAGTTAAAATGTTTTAAAAAAAACAAAAAATGTAAAAGATGAAACAATAGAATATGTTTCATCGAACGTATATTCAATTCTTCACTAATGTAGGTCAAAAAACAAAATCATATAATTCATTACCAAATTTTTATACGCCAGGAAAATTTAGCTTTGTTTCATTACCAATTTTATTTAGCTCCACATCAAAATAAAAAAATAAGATATGTATACTTAAATACTAACATTGTATCTAATTACTATTTGGAAATTATAAAAATTTATGTTTAAAAAAATCTCTTTTGAATTTGCAATATTAATACAACCTATTTTTGCATAACTTTAAATTTCTTAATGTGAAGATGATACTGGAATTATTACAGTCGACAAAAATGTGCAAAAGGTTAATAATCGAAAATAAATCCACGTGATCGCTGTTTTCAGAACCATCAATGAGATTAGGCCCTAGATATCCACAACAATTGAATAAATGACCAAATTTGGCAAAATCCACTTTTTGCAATCAATTTAAAATTTCAACTATCTTTAGTTATAAATATAAAGCTATTGTATTCAAACAAGTTTTAACATACATTTTTTTTGCAGATAATTTTACACCCCAATTTTAAAATGACCCTTACAAAATGTTTATAGCTGACAAATCCTAATCATGGTAAACGATAAATTCTAAGTTACGGGGTATGATCTAATTCAACTTATCTATCTCAAAATTTGTCAAATGTGTTTAGAGAAAAACATATTTAATGCAAAAGAAAATGCTTTAAGGCAAAAAGGTCTAGCACAAATTGTTTTAGATATGCTACATTGTAATACACAAGAAGAAAACAAAAAGCCTTGGATAAAAGCCTTTAAAAATATAAGGCCAAAGCAGCATTTGTAATGATTTTTTGGACAAATTATTTGGTATGAAAATATAGTTACATTAACATTTTAATAATTAAAAAAATAGCAAACAAAATATTAGTAATTATAATAGTAGCAAACTAAAAACCCTATAATCTCACAAAAAATTAATTTTAAACGATTCTGAGGTTAGAATTTTAATTGTTTAATTATTTTTTGCTTTAATACCTCATGTCTGACAAGAGCCATATTTTATTAAAATTTATGTGTCAAAAAAATTTTTCTAACCAATACAAGTAAAACAGAAAAGAATTTTGCTTAAACTTAATTATATTTCAATTACTATTTAAATTTAAATAATTAATTAAAAATTAGATTAAATTAGAGTTAAAAAATTATATATGTTAGTAAACAAAACATGATATATCTTTCTCTAATATGATTTTAATCTTTTAGTTTAGAAAATAATTTATAAGTCTAAAAACAAAATTTATAAATTTGCAATAGTTAAAAATAAACATTTACAAACTTTTGCTGTGTGCTTCATAAAGTAAGTGTTTAAAATTGTCAACTGTCCCAAAGAGGGGGTCAATATCAGTAAAGTCTGAAATGTCATAGCCAAAATCTTTCATAGGAGAATGGTAAATCGGAGTCAACCAAATGGAATCAATCCCAAGGAATGTAAAGTAATCTAATCGTGATCTCACTCCTAAAACATAAATTTGAAATGTTTATTATATTTATTTAAAACTTAAGCTTGTAATTTATGTTAAAAGCAATTTTGTTTTAGCATTTTCCTATGGTTATTATACCATTGACCTATCACACTAATTTCTAGGCCATAGTCAAAATCCTATTATGAGCACTAAGGAAACAAACTCAATTTTAATCATAAAATTATAAATAAATACTTGGTTAAATTTTTGTGTGCCTCTATGTACAATTAAGGGGCATAAATAAACAATTAATATATGCATGTAATTTCACATACCCGTGAAATATATGATTCATACCTGAGGAGTAGAAAAACAAAAAAAAAGAGTTCACATTTTAAATTGTAAAATATATTTTTTTACTAAATATACTTGAAATAATTAACACAAAAAAAATATGGACCAACATTTTTAAATACAAAATTGCATAACGGCAGCTTTTACTATAATGTAAATTAATAGAAAACCTTCTAAATCACCAATTCCATCATTGTTGCTGTCCTGGAAAGACCTAGGATATATTTCATAGATAATAGAATTCTTCCACCATTTTTCATCTGGTTGAGTGTGATGTTGGGCTTTGGTGATACTAAATAATGCATTTGTTACTAAATAAAACCATGATGCTATAAAGGCGAGAAGCAATACACATCTTAATCTAACCCAGAATGGCTTTTTACTAAACTTAACCAACTCTTTTTTGCTCATCCCTGCATATGGAATTAAAAGAGGTTCAAGAGATATTTCCTTATAAACATAATTGTACGACATTATAGCTAAAAATTAACAAAAATATAGGAACTAGAAAAATTTATATACTACCTCATTTGACGGAGATTTGAATTTTAAAAAAACATAGATTCATACATTTACATATTATCATGTGAAAATATAAAACTATTATAATGCTACCTAAAAATTATTATTGCAGTATACCATTTGCATATCATTAAATATAAAATGCCTAAGGACTAAATATGTTTTATAGGATATATATTTTCGACTAAGACTATTAACAAATTTAAATTAAGGAATGAATGAAAATAACGAACCTGTAAAGAGTAATTTATTTTTAAATCTAACATAAGAAACTTTGAATTGCTGGTTTTGCTTAGGAAATAAGGATATTGATAAAAATCTTATTGTTTACGTTGGAAAAGAAGTAATTTTTATTTTTACTTTTTATAAGGTATACATTGCTTTAGCAAAAGGGAATCTAACGCCATATCATATTATAATCCTACCTATTGCCCATTTGACATCACTTACTCAACTCCCTCCAGCTACTATTGATGAGATAAATGCAATAAAAGAATATCTCATAAATTTTTTCAAGACATTAAACTTGAGATGTGCATTTTATGAGAGAAATTATAAAACACCCCATTTTCAAATACATGTTTAAATTTTTATTTTATTTTTATAGTGTTTACAAGTCTCCAAACAAAAATATGAGAAAATTAAAACCATATTCATTGATATGGCAAAAGAAAAAAACATAAGTTTGAATCAAATACCTCCTTATACCCAAATTAAACAAGTATATTTAAAGTTATTTTAATATATATAGATTATAACCCCTCAAACAAAATATTTTTATGTGGAGTTTGATGATGGAGAAAAATTATTTTCAACCATTGAGACTGATTTTCCAATAAATTTTGGCAGGTATATAATTGTAATAGATATTTTTTTTATTTACATCTATTATTTTTATAAATTTTTAGATAATTTTATTTTTTTGATATTTTCAGAGAGGTTTTTTGCCATTCAGAGCTATTGAATTTGCCTTGCAAAGTTGACTGGAAATGTTCAATACCCCCACCTGAAGAAGAAAACAAGATTGTTAAAGATTTGCGAAAAATATTTTTGAATGCCAATTTAATTGTCATATAATATTATAATTTTATCTTTACATGATATCTTTAATTATACAGATTAATTTATTATTCTATTTTACCTGTTTTTAATAGTGGCACTATCAAAAGGGTTTTTATATGTAAAGCAAAGCATGTGTAAAATGCTATTTGAGAGCTCTGATAAAGTGTTTATTTAAGCCTTGGTTTATCTTCTTTTTAGTTTTTGTGTCATTCCATAAGTATGTATAAGGGGCCTTAAACACCTTGCTCTTTGTTTCTATTTTCTATTACCTTGCCCTGTTGCTTCTATTTTTCATTTTTTTGCCTTGTTGCCTTTTTTTCATTATTTCATACCTCAGCAATTAAGAAAAAATAAATACAAAAAGCTCTTTGGAGTGAAGTATAATCTGAATAAGTGCGAAAAATTTATGGGTGCTTAAGAATTGGACAGCTAAATACAAACTTAAATTTTTTTGCAATAACTTGACTAAATTTCAAGATATATATTGCTTATTAATATTTTTTCTTTATTTACATGACAACCTTATTAAATTTATAATGTTTAATTTGAAAAAAATAGGGAAACTATTCTTTTACTTTATAAGGTTTTCTACTCTTAGCAGGTAAAAATAATTCAGTCCCCATCCTTTTCTGTTTACCCTTGCGAGCTGCAAAAAATATTGCCTCACCTACCATTTTAATTTAATAATGCAAAATAGGCTCCTTTTATTTTTTTTTGTGTGGTTTAGGCTTGCTTAGCCAAATTTAAAATGAAATGAGAATTATGTGACCAATTAGATTAAACAAAAGAGGTTATTTATACCAAGTTTTTGAAAATTTCTTGCAACACAATCACCAGCTTACTTTTTATCCCCCTTTAATTTTTTTATTGAGTTCAAAGTTGTAAAAAAACCATAAAATGTTCACCACTCTTGAGTCTCCGAAAAAAAAAATCTATTGCCATATTTAGATTCTTAAATTGATTTTAAAAATTAATTCCTTATTATGTTTTCAGGTTTTTTAAGGTCAAGAAACAAGTCAAAAAAGTTAAGTCTGATAAATATCGCCAAACGTTTAATACAAATTATTAACCAAATATGTCCACCCTTATAGGTTAAAAAAATTAAAATATTTATTCCAAAAATGGGAATGTGTTGTTTTCAACACCGTTAAAATCCTAGGCATTGCTATCTATTTTTAGTAATTAGCACCAAATATTTGACCAAATACAATATTTATTCTTTTCGTACTCAACTAACAGACCATCTTTAATTTCGCTTCTTTTAGCAGGTAGATTAAACAGCAGAATATTTGCTACACTCTCCTAATTGAATACTTTTTTTTGATTCCGAAAATTGTAAAGGCGTTGACAAGTAGCTTCGTAAAAATTTCACGATAAGATATCAATATATGTAAATTTCTGTACCTGTGCCATATATCATAAATTTTAACTAAGCATCCTAATGGGTATTAAAATCAAAATTTTTACCGCTTAAGCTATTCGGTATAACTGATAACAAGGCTAAAAACCTTGGCTGATAATTGATTTAAAGTTGTATCTATATAGTCCTCTTTTTTGTAATTCTTAAATAAAATAGTTAAAAAAATGAAATTGATAAATGATTAGGCTAAACCCATTATAGGCATTTTATAAAATTATTGTCGCCCAAAGTTTTGGTTTTTCCTTATTTAAAATCTATCGAAAGCCCTAACTTGACCTGATAGCACACCTAACAAAAGTGCAACCAATTTGTCTATTGTTTACCTGACCAGGTGTAAAAAACAACTCGAGTTTAACCCCTGGAAAAGGATATCAATGCAATTAAACCCAATAATCATACAATCATTTAATTTATCATTTTTTGAGCTACTTCGGTATACCTGCTGGAAATGGTTTGGGCCAAAGAAAAACAAATCACCTTTAAGAGCTAAAAGAAAAAACCTTAGTAATTTTAAAGAAAAGGGGGAAAACGTTATGAAATTTATTAGGAGCATCCCTTTTCATTTTGCAAAGGCCACGTGCAAGTTTTTATTTATATAAAATTGTGAAGATTCTGAAAATTTTCAAATTTATTTTTAAATATTAAAAATTTTTATATTTCAGAAATAGTAATTTTGCTTAAAACTAAATTTGGCAACTTTAAAAAAAAGGCGTTCATTTACCTTTTGACATTGGACGTTTTTTTACAAAAAGTCGCTAAATTTTGTTATTAGCATTTAAATAGTTTTTAAAAATTTTTGAAAAAAGAAATAAAATTTAAAAAAAAATTTTAAAATTTTTCAAAAAATTAAATGAGTCTGAACGCGCCCGGAAGTAAAACCTATTTATTTATGGTTTTAATTAAAATTTGACTATATATCTTAGTTATGTTATAATAAGACTTAAGTGAATTTTAACAAATTTTTTGCTAAATTTTGGTTTCCGTCATGTTCAGTTCACTTTAAAAAAAAGCGACCATATTCAGGTCTAAAAAATGTTAACGTTCACAAGAAGTATTCAAAGGTATGTATTTATCCTACAAAATATTAGAAATAATAAATAACACAGGTCAACAAATATCAATGGCACAACCGCGAATTTTATGAAAACATTCTGGACGTCGCAAAATCTGTCAATTCGGTCAAAAAAGGCCATTTTTCGATAGGGACGGATCTAAAGAGCCAGGCGAAAGAAATTACGAGAAGCGGGAATTATATATTAGGTAAGGCTATCATGGGGATGTATGCTTTTATGTTTTTATAAATTTATTTTTTCTTTGATATATGTTGACCCGTGTCATTTAACCATCCCATCTAAATTGGCATAATCAATGTTGTTTTACTGGGACATTTGATAACAAATTAATCATGTACTTAAGTAAAAATCAGTGATTTTTGAGCTTTTTAAGAACAAACTTCAAATTTTATAACAATTAAACGAGCAATATAATTTTTTTACCTTATACATTTTTAAGCGGGTTTATTTATCTCATTTTAACAAATAGTTGAATTTTTTAACTAAAAGTTAACTTAATATTTTTAACCCCGGAAAGCTTAAAAAAAAGCTTCCTTATATTCGTTAGAATAAATGAGCAGGGGCGTATTGAGGGGGGAGGGGGCAAAAGGGAGTAATTGCCCCCATTAGAATTTTTTTTTAATTTTTATGATGCACCCAGCGGTTGAATTTATATTCAAATATATAAAAGGGAATAGAAATCAATATAATTGCTATTTTTTGGAAACTTTTAAAATAATTTTTGCAAATAAAGTATCAATGTTTAAATTAAATTTGTAGTTCCTTTCTTCAAAAAAAAATTTCCCCACTTTAGAAAGGTTTCTGCATACGCGTTTATTCTTAACGCAAACGCGTTATTACTGCTAGCCCAAGGCTTTTTTAACTTTTTCCTTAAGCTTATTTTGGGAAAATTCAAATACAAAATAAAAACATAAGGCGCAACTAGCTTAGGGGATTAACATTCAAAAGTTAAAAATAAGGCACCACCGAGATTCGAACTCGGGATCTCCTGTTTACTAGACAGGCGCTTTAACCAACTAAGCCATGGCGCCGATATATGTTTAATCGTTAAAAATTACCATTATAAAAAGTCGATAATTACATCATTTTATAAAATTAACATTTTTTAATATTAAAATGAAATCATTCGATAGCCAAGTACTTGATGCAATTTTGCCATTCACCTTACCCCAAGATAATCCCAAGGGTAACCTTGGTAATAAATTATTTTTTAGAAATTAAGGTAGACGCCAAACTTTACGAAAAAAGAGCAATTCAATTAGCTGAAATCAATGATTTTAATGGGGCCTTATTACTGTTAAACATAGCTATTGATATGCGTCCAAATGACCCATCTTTATTCAATAACAGAGCTCAGGTGTACCAGTTATTGAATAATTCGCAGAGTAAATCCTATGTATATAATAATTTATAGTGGCAAATAAAGATTTGGACAGGGCAGAAATGTTATTAGAAGATAGCCCAGATACTTTTATATGTGGTCAAGTTTACACCCAAAAAGCAATATTGTTTCACAAGGATGGAGACATTCTTCAAGCCAAGGTATTCTATGGTAAAGCAGCTAAACTTGGAAATCAGTTTGCCCAAAATCAGCTATTGCAAATGAACCCATATTCTGCATTGTGTAATCAAATGTTAAAAGAAATTTCAATTATTTCATATTAGTGTAAAATGTTTTTGGTGCTTAATTATTTAATTATATTATTTTATATAGAATTTTTTTAATATATGTAAATTATAAACTAATTTTTAATCTATAGTTTGGATTGTTACAATAAACATTTGCCTATTAATTATACAGAAATATTTTAAGTGTCTGCATCTTCATGTGTAAACTTATGTAAAAATTATATACCTTGTTTAGTAAACCATTTGTCGGGTGGGTGGCATACCTGGCCCACTTTTGTGTGTTTTTATATTTGTTAGTTATTTTAAAAATTGCCAGGTGTGTTATCGCCCCTTCCTCAAAGGTAGTTGGGCTATGCCATGTTAATTACATAGTCCATCTATAAACTGGACCTTTAAATCAAAAAATTTGGATCAAAATAGCGTTATTTAAGCTAACCACTTAATTCTCTAAAATGCATGGCTGTTCCAAAAATTCATCTTTAAGCAGCACTTTAAATATGTATCTTATAAAAACCCTAGTATTTAGCAAATATCACTTGGTGCCCTCAAGTGCTTTAATGCACTTAATGAACCAGCCCTGTTAATTAGATCCTAATTAAAGATAATAGTTGAGTCTTTTCTTATTTCTCTTTAAGCCATTCATAACAATGATGAGTTAAATTACACAACTCAACAGAAAAAAAAGGTTTTTGAAAACATAAGAGCATGCACCATCCCCATAATGGCCTATCTATTTTCCATTTTTTGTAGTTTCTTCCGTCTTTGGCTTCTTTGCGTCCATATCGAAAAATGGCCTTTTTGACAAAATGACAGATTTTCTGACCTCAAACTCTAAAACGAAAAAAATCTTTTTTTAGTATAAAACCTTGTAATTAACATTTTAAATAATGAGAAACAAAATTTTCAGTATTTGAAGCTCTTACATCAGCATTTAGATAATACAGAATATTTCGCGACTAAACATAAATACTACCCGATATATAATCGGTGTAATAAAAATAATTTGAAGTTAAAATGAACGGTTTAACTGTTGTGAATGCAAAAAAACATATTATTTTGTTCTTA
The DNA here is from genome assembly GCA_030555515.1 of Acutogordius australiensis. NCBI lineage: Eukaryota > Metazoa > Nematomorpha > Gordioida > Gordea > Gordiidae > Acutogordius > Acutogordius australiensis. The sequence continues at coordinate 11,056,457 of CM060244.1, forward strand.
AATCTTTTTTGTTTTTATGACATTTTTTCTTAGATTTTTACTCACTAAGTTTGATTAAAAAAAACGGCAAACTGATTTTAAAATCTCTATGATGACAGTTGATTTCTGTAATTAGCTCATAACTCTTAAAAATTCGTTGAACTGTGTAATACATTCGTGGCATGTTTAAATTTAATGCACAAAGTTTTTTGTTTTGAATATAAATCCGGATGACTTAAAACCGGTGCCGAAAATGAGACGAAATAATACCTGCCTTTCAGTAGGAGGAGCCTAGTTGAAAAATTTATGGACATATTTTTGGCATATTTAACCTAATTTCAGGATTTTTACCCAAACGTCAACATTAATCCCTCAGATTAATTTTTGTTGTAGAAGAAAGTTTTATTTTAAAATCTTGTATACATTAAGGTGCCGATCAAAAGCTATCCCTTTCGGTGAGCAAAAAAGTTTTGTTGATAAACGAGTCCCTAATAATTTTATTAAAAATTTTTATAAAAAAATTTAAGATTTACGTTTTTTTCAAAGGAAATTCGAAACTTGAGCTTCAACAAGCGAATTAATAAAAAATCCGGTGTAACCGATAAACTTTAATTAATTTTTAATAAATATTCAAATCTTCAAAAACCTCAACTGACATCGATATTATTTAAGCTTATTCTCGTAGCCAGAACATTTTTTATAAAACGCCATCGAGAAAATTTCCAGAAATTTTTTTGGAAGTATTTGCCGGTATAATTTACCAACGTTGGACTATTTACACCATAAGCTAAGCCAAGAACCCCATGTATGCAAATATATTAGGCTAACTCTATCAAACGATAAAGTTGTGACATTTTATCACTATTGATTTAGTTAGGTTAATATCCGTGTATTTCTTAGATTAAAGGAATTTTTTTAATTTTCTAAGGTTCTTTCCAATTTTTTTTTTTTTGCAAAAAGCTCAGTAATAAATTGGGAAAAAATCAAATGAAATTTAGGGGACCTGAATAAAAAGGGAATTAAAAATATGGAGAGAATAATTGGACATACTAAAAAAATTAGGAAATTTTTTTTAATCAGCTTTACAATCATGCAAGTTTTTTGAAGGTATAAGTACGTTATATAAATTGGATTGAAGATTAAAATCTTACTTGGGATCAACAATGGCTACCATTAAAATGCCTGATTTTTGTATATTAAACAATATGATCGAGAAAAATATTCTTGAAAACACAACGGTTTAAATCATTTTTAAAAGATGTTGTTCTTGGGCACATCATATTACAAGTAGTTAAGGCTGCGGCTAGTGGAAAAAAAAAGTTTTGACAAAAAAATTGCACGCATTTGAATAACATTGAGGCGGCTAGTGTGAAAAAAAATTTAAAATTAAAAAATTAAATTTTTTAATAAAAAATTTTAAAATTTTTAAAAAAAAAATTTTTTTTTCATAATAGTTAGGCATATCCCAAAACGACCAAAATACCTAAATTCTCATTTTTTGATATTAGCCGCTAAAATTTTTTTTATTTTTAAAATATTTTTAACAATTTTGAAATAAGTAGTAGCCGCAGCCTAACAAGCGTGTTGCACTGTGGGGTCCATATAAATTAACCGCTGCGTTGAATTTTATTTATCTTTAAATAAATGATATTTTAGTGATTAACTTTTTGTGACTTTTTCTTTGATATATAAGGTCAACTAATTTTTGAAATTTATGAGCTAACTAAAGAGATCAAACCTCCCATCTAAGGGATATTCATACCGTTTGTGCTAATCTAAATTAGTAAGTCAACTATAAACATAGAGAATTTTAGAAAAAACATTAAAAAAGATTCAAAAACAAAAAAAATGAGTTTTTTTACATATTCACAACAGCAAAACTATTGATTTCAAACTTAAAAAAAAAACCCCGATAATATTTCGTGTCGTATTTTTTTTTGGGTGAGGAGCTTTGAAATTGTTATGCGGCGACGTTCATAACCCCTAGGGTCAATAGGATTAAGCGCGTCTCTCCGTCAATACCATAACATCCTTCGAAATGACGCCGCACTCTCCGGAATATTATAGCATGCAAGCTTTACAACTCTGCCAAAAGTCGAAGGCCAGAGTCATTTACCTGCTAAAACAATGCCCCCCTTGCCCTACATCTCTTGAAAGAGACGGCATACCCGTCAGGGCATAGCCCCTTTTAGCCCTGTTTAAATTTGAAATATTCTATATTCTCTATACTAAAAAATTTTATTTCCCATTTTTTAAGATGATAAATATAAGTAAGATACAAGGGATTTTTACTCGAAGTCGCAAAATCTGTCAATTTGGTTAAAAAAGTTATTTTTTGATAAGGACCTATGTTGAAGGCGGAAGAAACTACGGAAAAACGAAAAATACATATTAGATAAGGCCATGATGAAGATGTATGCTTTTATGTTTTCATAAACTCAATTATGACATTGATATTTGTTGAGTGACCTGTGTAATATATAATACTAGTGATTATTTGATTTGTAGAACCCACACGGTTAATTTTCTTCAATAAATTAAAATTAAGAACAACCTTAATTTATTGATGTTTTTTATAATTAGTTTTACTAAATAGGTATAGAAGAGGTTTATATTGTATAATTAATTTTTTTTAATATATCAATGTTTTAAGGTTAGTATAAGCTTAAAATAATTTTATTCATCAATCTTTTTTAGATTATTCTACTAGACCTAAAAACACATTTAATTTAAAGTATTGATATATCACGGGTCAACAAATATTTATGTCAGAAACGTGATTTTTATGAAAACATTAAAGAATGCATCTCCATAATGGCCTAATCTCATATATGTTTTTCGTTTTTCTTAGTTTCTTCCGTCTTTGGCTTTTTAGATCCGTCTATAACGAAAAATGGCCTTTTTTGACCAAATTGGCAGATCTAAATATACCCTAAGAAAAAATATAAAAAACTTTATGGCATATTAAAATCCCTCGTAACTTATATTTTTAATCACGAATAATGGAAAATTTTTTTTATTAATATATCAAGCTTTAACATCGGCATTTAGATAATACAAAATATTTCGCGTCCATTAAATACGACACGATATATTATCGGTTTTTAATGAAAAAATTATTTGAAGTTTAAATTTAACAGTTTAACTATTGTAAATATGCGTAAGTTTTCAATTGATTTTTGTTTATGAGTCTTTTTTGGTTTTTTAACTTTTTTTTTTAAATTTTCAATGTTTATAACTGACTAACTAAGTTTGATTAGGAAAAACGGTAAACGGATTTGATATTCCCTAAGATGGCAGGTTTGATCTCTGTAGTTAACTCATAACTCTCAAAAATTTGTTGACCTGTAGTATATTATTGTTAAATGTACATTAAAAATGTAAAATTCCCATTTTTCGGATCTTTTGTTGTTTTCATACTGCCTTAACAAAAATATAAACTAGTTTCTAAATTTAAATAAAATTGTACATTCGATATATTATAATTGTATTAATTTCATACCTTTGCCCTTTTAGGGAAAGCTTACCCGTCAGGGCTCTGCCTCTTTAAACTCTACGGCAGGCCCGCACGCCGTTTACATAGATTTAAAGCATAGCTTTCAGAAAAATGAACTTAAAAATTAGCGGGCGGTCACCCATCCAACTACTAGCCAAGTTCCTTGGGTGTAAAATACAACTAGGGCATGTTAAAACTCCGTAATTGGGAAAGTTCATAAACTCCGGTGTTTTATTTTTTGGGAATTTGCTAGTTAATATAGCTTATTAAAAATATTGGTATTTGCATGTAGTCCAAACTCATATTGTTTGATAAAAATTGTAAATAAATGAAAGAGCAGTTAATTATGTAATAATTACATGTATTAACTAACAAATTCTAAAAAAAAACTCCGAAGTTTATGAACTCCTTCCCAATTCCTATCACAAGCCTTAAATACAACAAAATTTACATTCGCTAAAAGTCGATCGACATATTTTGTATATATGAGTAAAATTTTTGAAAAAATTCAATTATAAAATTGTGTTATTTTTAATTTGTCTATTTATACCAATGTCCCATTAAAATTCATTTATACGCGTTCAAACTTCATTTGTTTTAACAAAAAATATTATATTTTGAAATATTTTTTAAAATTTGAGTTTTATAAACAGAGCAGTTGCTATAGTATATTTTAATGTTGTTAAATTTATATTTAAATTACTATAAAGATAGCCAAATCATCCCAACGGGGCTCTAAAAAAAAATCCCATAAAAAATTTCCAAAGACCGATATTTGTTTAAGAAAAATTCTGACTTAGGGCACATGCAAAGTGTGTTTTTATTTTCGTAAAATTTTGAAAATCCTAAAAATTTTAAAAATTTTATTTTTTACAAAATTTTTTAAAATTTCTTTATCAGAAAAAACATTTTATGTGCATAAACTTAATTTGGCAAATTTTTAAAAATTGCATTTTATTACAAAATAAAAATTCATAATTTTAAAAATTTTACGAACGACTCACTTTAGTGCACTTATAAAAAAAATTTCAAAATCGATTTAAATTTGAATGAGTCTAACGGGCCTTACTAATAATGAAGATTTTTTAAAAGCTTTTATTGAATTCTGTATGATGGATGTTTTAATTATTATAATCTAAAGCTAAAATTCTGGACACGGTTCTAACCCACATTTAAATTTTACCTTGATTAAAAATAATAACGTTTGTTTTTAGAAAAATTTAAAAAAAAATGTTGTATTTGATAATCTACACTTTCTTAAAAACAATTGCTCTAAGAGTTTTGCATCAAAATAATAATAAATTTGGCTAGCTATAAATTGAAAGCAGTTGTTAAGTTAATACTTTTCATAAAATTTTTGTTATAACCCGCGATTAGCACTGTGGGGTCCATTTGAACCCGAGCACTTCTTAAATATTTTCAAAAATATATATTATGGGCTAAATTTTTGTGATTTTACTTAAATATATATTAGACAAAACTTGTAATTAAAATTTGGTCTAGGTCCAAGAACAAAATTTGTTTAGAAATTAGAACATTGGAGTCCATATGGACCTTATCCTCTAATGTCAAATACCTAAAACATAATTGCAACCTTAAATTACAGTTATTATTAAGTATACAAAATGTTTTTTTTGTATAACACAGTTCAACAATTTTTTGAGAGTTATGAGTTAACTAGAGAGATCAAACCTGTCACTTTAGGGAATTACAAATCCGTTTACCGTTTTTCCTAATCAAACTTAATAAGTCAGGTATAAACATTGAAAATTTTAGAACAAAGGGTAAAAAAAACAAAATTCAAAAAAAAAAATAACTGGAATTTATTTTTGCATATTCACAATAATCAAACTGTTAAGTTCAAACTTCAAATAATATTTTTATTAAACACCAATAATACATCGTGTCGTATTTAAGTTTAGACGCAAAATATTTTGTATTATCTAAATGCCGATGTAAGAGCTTGTATATTAATAAAATTTATTTCTTATTATTTGTGATTATAAATATAAGTTACAAGGAATTTTTATGTGCAAAAAATTTTTTAAATTTTCTCTCTTTAGGGTATATTTAGTTAGATCTGTCAATTTGGTCAAAAATGGCCATTTTTCGTTATAAACGGATCTAAGGAGCCAAATACGGAAGAAACTAACAAAAAGGAAAAATATATATGTGATTAGGCCATCATGGGGATGCATTATGTTTTAAAATTCCATTAATATTTGTTGACCTGTGTAGTAAAAATGTGAATTATTTTTTCTCTTTATATGGGCGCGTTCAGATTCTGTTCGTTTTTGGAAAATTTTTTATTTTAAAATTTTAGAAAAAAATTTTGGTTCAGTTTTAAAAAAATTTTCCTCGGGTGCCAATTTCGAAAAAACTGCCCACTAAAAAAACTTTGGCTTAAAATGAGAGTTATAATATATTTGGCGAAGCCGCAATAAATATCTTTATAAATAAAGCTAAATATCATTTAGCTCATCTCAAAAAAGGATTCAGGTACATAATTATTAAAAATAAATATTTTAGGTGATGGGTGTATTTTTGATATCTGAAGAATTACAATAACTTGGATGCGTATGGTAATACCTAGTTTTTATAATTCACTTTAAACTCTATTTTTTTAACAAAGTAAATAAAATAAATACGTAAACGAGTATAATAGGGGGTCCTTATGTGTTTTGCATTATGGTTAGGAAATTTATAGTTTTTAGATTGTGTTTGGTTGTTCCAGATTAAGATTATATAAGCTTAAGCACTGGTCTATAAGATGGAGTAAACCTTGTATCCGTTTTTGGTAATATTTTTTCAAACGTTTAAAAACTCATTAGGCATACAAGATAACATGGCTAAACCCATAGTTAATTAAAATAATTCCTATATCTATTTTCTGCTCTTAATAGTTATTATTTTAGGGAACGTGCAAAGTGAGTTTTAATTTTCGTAAAATCTTTAAAACTTTAAAAATTTTGTTGAAACACAAACAAATATCAATGTCTGAAACGTGAATTTCATAAAAACATAAAAAAATGCATCCCCATGATGGCCTAATTTTATATATGTTTTTCTTTTTTTTAGGTTTCTTCCGTCTTTGGCTCCTTAAATCCGTCTATAACGAAAAATGGCTTTTGACCAAATTGACAGTTCTAAATATACCCTAAAGAGAAAAAATTTAAAAATTATTTTTGCATACAAAAATCCCTTGTAACTTATATTTTTAATCACAAAATGAAAAATAAATTTTATTAATATATCAAGCTCTTACATCGGCATTTAGATAATACAAAATATTTCGCGTCCAAACTTAAATACGACACGATTTAATATCGGTTTTTAATGAAAATATTATTTGAAATTTGAATTTAACAATATAAATATTGTGAATATGTAAAAATAAAACTACAATCTTCTGAGTGGCCTGCTTAGGCAGTAGGTCTTAAACAATATGTCTAAAAGTTAGAGCCTAGGCTAAAAACCTAGGTCGCCGGCATGCGTGCAAATCTTTATTTAACCCGTCGGCAATATTAATTGCTTTGCTCGGGTTAAAGAGTCAAAGCCTTAACGGGTATGGCACCCCTAAGTGGGGAAAGGTATGGGGGAAACCTCAAACAAATTTAGTTAATGCACTTAAAATGCTTTTTCTGAAACAAAATTTTTTTTAGGGCACGTGCAAAGTAGGTTTTTATTTTCGTAAAATTTTGAAAATTCTAAAATTTTTAAAAATTTTATTTTTTTCAAAATTTTTTGAAAAATTTTTTATTTCAGAAAAAGCATTTTATGTGCATAAACTAAATTTGGCAACTTTTGAAAAATTTGCGTTTTATTTCAAAATAAAATTTTTCAAAATTTTGAAATTTTCACAAAAATAAAAACTCACTTTGCACGTGCCCTTATAAAAATTTAAAAAAATAAAATTTTTACAATTTTTAGAATTTTCAAAATTTTACGAAAATAAAAACTCACTTTGGCTGCGGCTAGTTTAAAAAAAAGTTTTGTCAAAAACAAATCGCTCGCATTTAAATAACGTGTGGCGGCTAGTGTGGAAAAATTTTTTTTTAAAAAATATTTTGTTAGGCATATCCTAAAACGACCAAAAAACCTAAATTCTCATTTTTTGATATAAGCCGCTAAATTTTTATTTTAAAAATACTTTTTTTTACAATTTTGAAAAAAGTATTAGCCGCAGCCTTTGCACGTGCCTTTACGTGACTTTAAATCCTAATAAATTACACTGAACAACAAAATTTGGCCCTAATCATCATTTATGGCAACTATAGTTTTAGTCAAGTTTTTGGCGCTGATCACGAATATGAAATCAGTTTTAGCCAATGCCTCAGATTTTTAGTTATTTGATGTCAAAGTTGAGATTTTTCAATTTTTGGGGTATTTTGGGCTTCTATATCATAAAACCTATGGGTAGTAACAAAAGTTTAAAAATATTATTAGATAACGGAAACATTTTTTACTTTGATTTTTTTATAATATTTAAATTTTTTTATTTCTATAAAATTAGTTTTCAAAAATTCGTTTTTTGATTCTAGATAACTTGAAAGTAAATTGCTAATAATTTTAGGTAATAACTTTTTTTAAATATGTTTTTTATAAGGAATCTTATGCCAATAGATTTTTTGGAAAATTTATAGTTAAAGAAATTTTGTGAATTTATTTCCGAACTTTGGACGCGGTTTTAAAAAATTTGGAGGCATTGGAAAAAAAACTAAGCCCGGGATTGTTTTTGCAAGAAAATTTTTTTACAAAACCCTCGAAAAATTGTTGGTGTTGTTTTTTTTGTTGTCCAGTTTTATTAAAGTAACATTCATTCATAGCGATATGAACATATGGTTCATTTCATGAAGATTGATAAAGTTTTTAAAATATTGACATGCCTTTTATTAATTTATATTGTTTTATATCATGTAATTTTACGATTTTACATGTCTGTAAATTTACTTAATGATTCTTGTGACTGGCTTCTTTCTGATGGCCGATATCATGGAAAATACATATGGCAGCCTTATGGATGTTTATTAAAACCATATTCAAAATTTGAAGCTAGAAATTGTTTAAGAAGCTTAAACCATGTAAAATATAATTCCAATTTAAACACATATCTTTTTATCGGTGATGCCAATCTTTTTAAATTTTTTTGTGCCTTTTTAAATTTTTTACATCACCCACAATCTTCATTCAAGAAAAAAATGCTTAATATCTCATCTTACTTATATTATGACGAAGTTATAGGGATTAAATATTTTTTTATATATAAACCACATATTGATGAACAAATTTTGGATATTATAGTCAGTTTAAAAAGAAATTATAATGTGAAATTAATCATATTTAATATTGGATTTTGGAACTCAAAGTTTTATAGCCATTTTGGTTTAAAAAACCAACTTAATGATTCATCTTTACATTATTTATTTAATAGTATTGCCAATAATTATCTTCATGGTCTTGTAAATATTAGTTTATCATCAGATACCAAAATGATTTGGATGTTTCAGGATGTTATTGAAGAATCCAGTTTATATTGGTTGTACAAAATGCATAATTATACTTATTTGCAAATCAAAAATCAAATGGTCACAAATAAAAAAATGTTAACATTTTCAAAAATTTTGATTAACAATATTGAAAACATTATAACAGAAACCAATCTTTCTGACCAAGTAAAAATTTGGCTTTCCCCTAGAAAAGTTTCAATCAAGTATCTTGCAGAATCAGTTAACGGTGTTTACACACCCAAAAATGCTCAAAGCGTTAATTTGCAAATTTTTATTAATCTATTGTGCAATGGAAAATTTACATCCAACATTAACCAAACTCCCCTTTCCTCTGATGTATGTTGTAGTGCCTCCAAACCATTATTTTACGGGCCCTTGTACCAAATAATATGGACTTTTACCATATTTTTGGCAGTTTATTTAACTTGCTACACATTAAAAGATGGAGGAATAACAAGGTTATACAAATCAACGAGTAGCCTTATCTACAGTCAAGTATGTACATTTGCATATTCCATCTGTAGTTTGTGTGCCATAATTGCTTACCTGATGCTCGCTGACAAAACGTCGTTGTTTATGAAGGAAAATAAGTATTTCACTAACTTAAGGCTATTCCTACCACTAATCTATATTTTTGTTATTGGCTCTTTCTTTACCGAACCCGCCACTGCCAATGCCAAGAAAAAATTCAACCATACAGACACAAATGAATACCATTGTTCCACGAAACATTTTGCCATGTCTCGGTCCAAAACGAACGAACTAAAGGGATGGATGCAATCCGCCCTGCTGATTGGCTATTTTACGGGTGCCGTTATTCCCGGGGCTCAGTCCCCGCCCGAAGAGGGCCCACAAATATGGGGTAGCGGGGTTGGGGCTGGGCTACCTCGTTTCATATCTTTCACCGTGTTTTTTGACGTGCTAACCAACGCCTACCTCATACTCTTTGGATACACGCATTTCATGGATACTATGACTTTGTTAACCATCCCTAACAACGAACCTTCTTTCCAACAGCAATGTCACTCTAATTCTCAACTTTTATCGGCTCAAGGTTTTTGGGCCCGTCAATTCCACCTAATTTCGTCTCACGTGGCTTTTTGTGTGCGTTTACTCAAACGGTTTATCTGTAAACTCGTTCGATATAACTTTTTAACCGGTCTGCTTTGCCTCATTTTACAACGGCCCTACATATTTTATTCGTTCGTGCCGCTCATTACCTTTTGGTACACCATTATTGTCGTGTTTTTCATGTTGCCACCTTTTATTACGTCCGATCACGCTTATAACAATCGGCCAAATTCTGATTTACAACTTGTCACAGACGGAGAACAAGATGAAGCTATACCGCTTATAGAAGTAAAAACTAAGATTGGACCAAGTAACGGTCCTTATCATTATTTGAACGGAGTTGTTGATAATTTAAGCAATATTCAAAATCAGGTAACTTCCTTTAGAGAAGACGAAAGTGCATTCAACGAATCATTAACGTCTATGTTCTCGGAATTTCCCCAACATTCTACGGCACATAACGGGGGCTATCTTAATCCTAGGGTCGTTGTAAATAAAAATCTCAGATTGAATCTCTTACACCATTTTTACATGCTCACTAAACTCATTTTCTTGGGCCTTTTCATTAGCATGATATACTCTTCCGAGTCGAGTTTTAATCACCTATTTTCTAGGTTTGTCGCCCTTTTTCACGCCTCGAAACGTTCGGAAACGATAGTCGAAGAAACTACTCAGCTTTGGTGGTCCATTTGGGTCAAAGATCGCTATGCTGTTTGGGTAGGTATGGTGTTCGCTTATTTGCTAAATTTGACTCCCATCTTTGACATGTATTTCCAACAGCGCCGCGTCAAAAGCTCCGTTAATGACAGCCCCGAACATAAAGTCCCAGAAATTAATCGATCAAATCTCTGGCATCGATATTTAAAATACGTTGCCCTACCGGTTTTCGGGTTCGTTTCTTTCGTGGTCTTTATGTTCCTTTCGTGTAGGGATGCTTACACCACCGAGGAAAATCAAATACTGCATTCAAACATCGATAGAAAATCATCAATGAGTTGGGACGGCCATTTAACTCCAAATATGAGTAGGAGTAACTTTGAGCATATGATTAAGAGTATGGATGATTACACGCGAGCCAAGCTCATACTCCGAGACTTGTTATCACCTAACTTATCCTCGTCCCCTTTCATCCTCAACAACGGACCTTTCTTTTTAACCGCATCCTCAGAGAGTAGTTTTCATTCATTTTATCAGAGTCAACACGGCCGTCGACCGAACAAAGCCGTTCTCGATAACTGCTTCGAGGTCGAATCTTACCTCACCTGGATCCCGGTCATTTCTTACTTCCTGGCCCTCATGGCCTTCCACGATTATTACGCCGGTACGCGACACAATAAATCCTACAGTTCTATTTTTTCCCGTATCGGAAAGTATTCCCTGGAGCTGTACCTCCTGCAATACCACGTTTGGCAATCGGTCCCAACCTCGGGTAGCAAGGAAGGCCCGCCCTCGCCCGAAGCGGCCCAGGCTTCCAAAATTAATGCGGGCGTGTTAACTTTCTTACCCATGTACCCGACCTTTAACATAGTTCTCGTGGGCTTTATCCTTTTTAACGTGGCCCACGAGATGCGGAACATTACTATGTACGTCGAAACCATAATAAGTCGCCTCTTAGATTACATTTTTTATATGTTGACCTTAGGTGAATTCCTATCCGTACCATTAATATGGTTTCGCAAATCATGTCTTATTAACAATCAAATAAACTTGGTAAATTGCTTTAACCTCATACCCTGTGGATCTTTTAATCCCCGAGTTTTCGAATCCTTAAAATGTTCGAACGTCAAATTGTACAGATGTACCCTCATAGTCACCTTATTTATAATTGTTTTTATATTCTTTGTTATTTATAGCACTTATATAAATTAAATAAATATATTTATTTATGAAAAATAACGCCCAACTTAGCTTAGCGTTATTTGTAAGAGTATTTTGAATATAAGTTAAAACTAGCTTTTTGGTTGGTGGACATTTTTCGATTTTAGGATTTTCCACCGGTAAGCTCGCACGGCGAACCTACAAATCATATGAGCCAGGCTGGTTCTGATAAAAACTTTGAGTAAGCCTATTGCCAATTGCCATAGATTCACTGGACAATAAAAAAAAACAACATAAACAATTTTTTGAGGGTTTTGTAGAGAATTTTCTTGAACGATCCCGGGTTTAGTTTTTTTTCCAATGCCTCAAGTTTTTTTTAACCGCGTCCAAAGTTCAGGAAAAAATTCACAAAATTTCTCTGTTAATTTTCCAAAAAATCTATTGGCATATTTATATTCCTTATACAAAAGATATCTAAAAAAGATTATAACCTAAAATGCAATTTACTTTCAAGTTATTTAGGATCAAAAAACGGATTTTATGACGTAAACCACTAATTTTATAAAAATGATAAAATAAAAAAAAATCAAATGTTATAAAAAAATTTATACGTTAATAACACAGCTCAACAATTTTTTGAGAGTTATGAGTTAACTACAGAGATCAAACCTGCCATCTTAGGGAATATTAAATCCTTTTACCGTTTTTCCTAATGAAAATTAGTTAGTCAGTTATAAACATTGAAAATTTTAGGAAAAAAGGTCAAAAAACCAAAAAAGATTCAAAAACAAAAATAAAATTAATTTTTATTTTTGCATATCCACTATATTTAAACTGTTAAATTTAAACTCAAATTATATTTTCATTAAAAACCGATAATATAACGTGTCGTATTTAAGTTTGGACGCGAAATATTTTGTATTATCTAAATGCCGATGTAAGAGCTTGATAAAATTTATTTTTCATTCTTTGTGATTAAAAAGATAAGTTACAAGAGATTTTTATATGCAAAAAAAATTTTTAAATTTTTTCTTATTAGGGTATATTTAGATCTGTCAATTTGATCAAAAAAGGCCATTTTTCGTAATGACGGATCTAAGGAGCCAAAGACGGAAGAAATTAAGAAAAATGAAAAATATATATGAAATTAGGCCATCTTGGGGAAGCATTCTTTTATGTTTTTATAAAATTCACGTTTCTGACATTGATATTTGTTGACCTGTGTAATAAATGTTTCCGTTATCTAAATATATTTTTAAATTTTTGTTACTACCTATAAGTTTTATGATAAAGAGGCCCAAAATACCCCAAAAATCGAAAAATTTCAACTTTTACACCGAATTAAAATTTGAGGTATTGGCTAAAATTCTGATTTTATATTGGTGATTAGCGCCAAAAACTTGACCAAAACCATAGTTGCCATAAATGATGCTTAGGGTCGTCCAAATTTTGCCAGTGTTAGGTATAAAACTCATTCTTTTTTTGATTTTATATTAATAAAAAATGTAAATACCAGATCAAAAATTGAAAATTCCTAATATATATATAGCAGGCCTGAATAACAGTGTTCATGTTAAAAATAACTTGAGGTTAAAGCAATAAGATAGAGTGATAAGTCAAATGTTAATACAAGTTTTGCCACGATTTAAAAAAGCTATAAAATTTTAATATATTTTTATATATAAAAATATTTATTGTAAATAAAAACATGACATACCATGTTTAATACCCACAAATATACGTTATTTAAATGGAAAAGAAAATCAGTTTTGAATCAAAAATAAGGAATATGTAAAATTAACATTAATATATATTATGTTGCAATTAAACATAGTATAACAATCACCCATACAAAAAAAGATCATAATATTGTAGAAATAGGAAAAAATTGGGACTATTCGCTTTTAGTTTTGCTAGGTTCTTCCTTGTGGTATAAAACGACAAACGTTAGGGCATAAAACATGAGCATCATGAGGAAGGCGGATGCGTAATAGGGGTATGCTGAAGATATAAATCTTTCGTATTGGGTGTGCTGGAAGGGCCGGACTGATACCTATTCAAAATAAAATTAATTTTTTCAAGTATTTGTTTAAGGTTTAAAATATAAAATTGTTAGCTATGAATTAGATAATATCTAATGCAAAAAATAACTAAATAAAATTAAATTTATATCGTGCTCAAAATTCTATATCCTTAAACAGGCTTTGGTTTTAATAAATATTTTATTAAGTTATCTTCTAATTAAAATTCAATTAATCAATATTTTGTGCTCAAAATCTAAATCCTTAAACAGGCTTTGCATAATAAAATTTAATTGAATTACCATATTATACCGATTTATATTCCATTATCCTTAGCCTGCTATAAAAATTTAATATTCGAGAGAAAAAAAGCAAACTTAATTATTAAAAAAGACATTTTTTAATCTAACCTTGCAAGTTAAGCAAGTGTGGGCAATTAGTTTTGAAGTATTTGAAAAAGACTATTTTCAAATAATGTTTAAATTTATTTAATTAAAATAATTTAGATTAGGTTAAAATCGCAAGGTCGCTACAGGTTATTTATGTAAAATTTAACTTGACCTGAAAACCGAAAATAAAAATAAGGCAGTATAATCCTTTCAAGTTTTAAATAATTTTAGTGACGAACAAAATTTGTCGCTCTATTATATGATTAATAAATAGGGCAACATTATCCAAAAAAAAATTAAAATAACAAAATTATATTCATAATATCGGTTAATAATAACCTGTTTTGAAACAAAAAGATGCGTGTATCCTTTCCTTAAGTAATCAACTTTGAATTGGTATACGCCATAAACGTCAGGCAATTTGATAGTCGTAGTATATTTGCGATCTAAAATTTAAAACATATGTTTAACATATAAACTTTAGCATGTCTTAAGTCAATTTATAACCTTAATTTACTAGATAAAAATAACTTAAAGTAAAAGATTAAATATCAAGGTCCAAGATATTCCTTTTATAAGGTTTAAATGATAAACCTTTAAATGTCAAGTCGGTCCTGATAAATGGATCAATACGCACGAATTCCATTTGAATATCCTTTGCAACGTAGGGAACCCATTTACCTTTATCATCCATCGTTTCAATAACGATCTCATATACCTAAAAATAATATAACAATAAGCTTTTAGTTAGCATAAATCTTTGAAAATGTTTGCCTATTAATCAAAATGCACCGAAAATCAAGAAAATGGCAGGTGACACTTGAGCAAGAGCTTGAGACTCAAAAATTAATGATTGACCTATTTTATAGAGTTAAGAATATAATCAATTTTAAAAATCAGTTTGTATAATAATATTATTTTAAATAATTATGTTAATACTATCCATCACCCGTTATCTTTCTACATGTAAATCTTTTTATTGTGTTTGTTCATTTCATTTTTGGTATTAAAATAAAAATTGTAATTTAATTATATTAAATGAAAAAAGGCTTGACCAAAAAAAATAGAAAATAAAATTTGGGGAGATAATCAAAGGAAAACATAAAATATTTATCACAAATGCTTCATAAAATAAGAAAGAATGAAATATTTATATTGTTTTTTTGTTCAGATTAGAAAATGCGATATTTAACAATTCGTAATTCCAAAATACTAATCAAGTTAAAAAATTATGGTAATTATTATAAATTACCACATCATCTGTAACAGTGTAGGACAATGGATTCTTGTTAGTATCCCCTTTTTTAACATGGCTAACTTCTCCGGCCCTTAAAACGCCGCTTTCCTTGAAGACCCAACGAGATAAGGCTATAGCAAAATCTTTATTCCCTGATGGCCCAAAGCTTAATTAATATAAATATTGAACAATTCGACAAATATTGATATATAAAGTAATTTATGAGATAAGAATTTATCTGAGGGATTATCAAATTCGTTTACCTTTTTTCTAGTCAAACTTTGTAAGCCAGCTATAAACATTGACAATTTATGAAAAAAAAAAAAATGAGATTAGAAAACACAAAAATGTTGGAAAAAAATATTTATATATAAAAACAGCTAAACTTATGTATTAAAGTTTCATTTAAAATATATTTTTTCTTTAAAGGTCTTCGAGGTCGCAAAATCAATTTTGCAAAGTTTGTGATTTTTGATGGGCACCCCATAGATGATTGGAAAAAAGAAAATAATAAGGTAAGGCCATCATAGATTATTTCGTAGCAATTTCATAAAGCTCGCCAAGTATTCATTGATTTTTGTAGATCTGTGTTATAAGAGAGTATTTACATAACACTTTCTAGCGCATAATTTGACATGTAAGGGTTTAAATAATTTTTTTTTTATTATATTGTCAACAAATATTTATGTCAGAAACGTGATTATTATGAAAACATAAAAGAATGCATCACCATGATGGCCCAATCTCATTATATATTTTTCGTTTATCTTAGTTTCTTCCGTCTTTGGCTCCTTAAATCCGTCTATAACTAAAAAGGCCATTTTTGACCAAATTAACAGATCTAAATATACCCTAAAAAGAAGAAATTTTAAAAATCTTTTTTGCATATAAAAATCCCTTGTAACTTATATTTTTATTCACAATTAATGAAAAATAAATTTTATTAACATATCAAGCTCTTACATCGGCATTTAGATAATATAAAATATTTCGCGTCCAAACTTAAATACGACACGATATATTATCGGCTTTTAATATAAAAATTATTTAAAGTTTAGATTTAACAGTTTAAATATTGTGAATATGCAAAAATAAAACTTCAATTGATTTTTGTTATTAAATCTTTTTTAGTTTTTTGACATTTTTTCTAAAATTTTTAACGTTTATAACTGACTAATTCAGCAAACGGATTTGATATTCCCTAAGATGGCAGGTTTGATCTCTAGTTACCTCATAATTTTCAAAAAATTATTGACCTGTGTTGTGAAAGCATTAAATATAAGTTATGCAAAATAAAATATAAACATTATGGATAAATCTTAAAATAAAATTTTATAAATTTTGTACTCTTTTCCGGTTAATGCATCGATAACGGGCGAAATAAAATATTGATTGGAAAAGAGATCAATAGATCCACTAAAAACAACTCGGGCATTGTTAAGAGCTTGAAGAGCTGCCACTAGGGAGAGACCTTTTCCAGAGGCGTGTGGGTAATCTGTAACCTATTTGTGAGAATAAAATTGAAATGAAGGAAAAACCCACTGTTCTGCTCCAAAAACAAAAAAATATATTTTTCTCGCCATTATAATATTAGTAAGACGACTAAAATCAATTTAAGTTTCATTTAATAAATTTTAATGATTAATGTTAATCAAAGGAATTGATCATTTATTTTATTTCATGATTTATATAACTTTCAACAATACATTACTATTTATTTACCTTATTTATAATTTGCATCTAATATATAAAAAATTTAATACATGATTGCAACAATAAATTTTAAATAGGTTCCACCCCTTTATATATTTTATTAACAATAGTTAACCTGTTTAGCATCTGCATTATATGTGAAAGATGTGTCATGAGCGGTAAGAATATCCATAACAAGCTCGTTCTTAGGGTCCTTCAGTAAACTGCTCAATAAAATGCATAAACAATAAAATTGATTGCAAAATATAAATCTATTAAATTTGAACAAATCCTTTTATTTTGTGTTTTTATGCCAATCAAAGTACAAAAGAACTGAAAATCAGAAATAATTTTAATTACTGTTCGCAATAAATTGCAAATTGTGACGTTAATGTCCTTATAAATAAAAACAAATGAATTATAAAACACACCATATGGTAAACCCAAAATTTTATATTTTGCATAAAGTATATTGTCTAATATTAAAAAAAAATAATATTTGATTAATTCTTAGAGAAATTATTTTATATACAAATAATTAAGTTACCCGATGCCATTAAAGAGTATTGGGGCTTTTACTTTACCAACAATAATATCGGAGTCTATAACATTTTCACGTCCAAGCCATAGAGTTGTGTGCTAAATAATTAATATAATACAAAACAAATTATTCAAACTCCTTAAAAGATTGCAAATTTAAGCTTCATTTATATAATTAACGTCAGATATTTTTTATTTGAGTAATTTCTAAAATTGTATATATCAAATTCTCTAACATCATCAAAAAAGTAAAAATCCAAATGGAAATACAAAAAAATGATATTTAATAAATATTATTTTAAAGCGTCAAATAGAAATTCAAAGCAGCAAATATATAATTCTGTTATACCATATGGAAACCATATCAATTATAATAAAAAAGTGTATGTTTTATTAAAACTCTCTTTTAAAAATTAGATCTATCTTTGTCAATATAAAAATTATTTTGCCCAAGTTCCTTTATTACATAAGTATTTTTTAACAAAATTTTTTTAATAACCTCATCTTTAGCTTAACATAATTCGTCCTTAATATTTAACTATCGTAACAAACACCTGATAAGGCCAGGTTCAAAATGTAGATTAATTTTCCACAAATAACATGAATTTTCGTATTTCTATATTACACAGGTCAACAAATATTTATGTCATAAACGTGAATTTCATGAAAACATAAAAGAATGCATTCCTATGATGGCCTAATCTCATATGTTTTTCGTTTTTCTTAGTTTCTTCCGTCTTTGGCTACTTAGATCCGTATATAACGAAAAATGGCCTTTTTTGACCATATTGACAGATCTAAATATACCCCATAAAGAAAAAATTTAAATTTTTTTTTGCATTTTAAAATCCCTTGTAACTTATATTAATCACAAATAATGGAAAAAAAAAATTCTTAATATATCAAGCTCTTACATCGGCATTTAGATAATACAAAATATTTCGCGTCCAAACTTAAATACGACACGATATATTATCTATTAATGAAAATACTATTTGAAGCTTGATTAACAGTTCAAATATTGTGAATATGCCAAAATAAAATTTTAAGTTATTTTTGTTTTTGAATCTTTTTTGGTTTTTTGACCTTTTTTTCGGA
The DNA here is from genome assembly GCA_030555515.1 of Acutogordius australiensis. Taxonomy (NCBI): domain Eukaryota; kingdom Metazoa; phylum Nematomorpha; class Gordioida; order Gordea; family Gordiidae; genus Acutogordius; species Acutogordius australiensis. Next base: position 11,075,305 of record CM060244.1, read on the forward strand.
AGTTTTCAATGTTTTTAACTTAATAAGTTTGATTAGTAAAAACGGTAAAAGGATTTGATATTCCCTAAGAGGCATGTTTAATCTCTGTAGTTAACTCATAACTCTCAAAAAATTGTTGACCTGTGTTATTAAAATGAAAAGAGAAAATACGTTTAAACACGTTTTTTTTACAAAACGCCATTTTTAAACTAAAGGGTATACAACAAAATTATTATTATTAAGTTTTTTTAATAATAAAAAAAGTTTTATTTAAAATCAGTATTAATAAAATTATACTTATAATTAATAATGTTAAATATTTAATATATAAAAAAAAAGACAAAATATAAATTACATGTTTAAAATGTTACATTAATTGTCATCTAAATAAATTTTTTATTATCAAAATGATTGATGTTAAGGTATGTTTTTCAAAATATGATTAAACATGCCCTAAGGCAAACATTCTGTATACATTAAAATATTTAAGTTAAATTATATAAAATGGATCAATATCTAAAAAAAACCTTTCCCAAATCATGAGCATCATAGTGCATATGATCAAGAACAGATGTGGTTGGTTGATCGTATTCCATTCCATTTTCAAGGGCCAATTGTCTAAGAGGATCACCTATATTTAATTAATAAAATACCTAAATTAATATACAGCGCCACTCATACGTCCTTGCCAACCTTTAAGAGATTAATTATAAAAAAAATTAGATTTAATGTTTTTAGCAATATAAAATATAAATGTTGCTTAAATATAGTTGAGCCTATTTAATAAAGTTTATGTGATTGATTTTTGAAGAAATTAGGGTCCATTACATTAAGTGTGTCAATTCAGTTTTTATTGTTCAAGACTGGAGTATAAATTTTACAAAATTAAAATAATCCAGTCTTTCTTGTCAAAAAGTCAGAACCATTGTTGAATTTAATTTTTTACATTCATCCAACTCTATCTCAAAATTTTATCTAACCTCATATTGTCAAAAACCATAGATAAAATGTTTCCAAAGCACTTCAACTTATTCCCATTAGTGCATCAATATTTTATAAACTAAAATTCCCTAATTATAAATTTCTTGACATCAAAAAATTTTCTGTTTCCAAGCAAAATATTATTTCAAACAAAATCTGGTTGGGTAAGAAGGATTTAAGCATAGTGATGATCTTGAAATAAAATAAAACAAAATCTCTACTGCCCCCAAAAATATGGATTAATTTTTACAAAAAAAGTGGTTAATATTTTTACCTAAAAGATAATTTATATAACAGAGGTTAACAAATATCAATGTCAGAAAACTAATTCAAAAACCTTCTTTTATAACCCTTGTAACTTATATATTAATCATCTCAAATAAGATAAAATTTTATAGAGTATGCTCTTACATAAGCATTTAGATAATTCAAAATATTTTGTATCCAATGTGACATGATATTTTAGTGGTTATTAATAAAAATATTATTTGAAGTTTGAGTTAACAATTTAACTATTGGGATTATGACAAAAAATTTAATTTATTCTTGTTTTTGAATCCTTTTTTTTTACATTTTTTCTCCAATTTTTTATGTTCATAGCTGACTAAATAAGTTTAATTAAAAAAACGATAAACTAATTTGAATATCCCTAAAAAGACAGGTTTAATTTCTCTAGTTAGATCATAACTCCCAAAAATTTGTTGACCTGTGTACTAAAACCCTAAGTAAAAAAAATTAATATAAGAAAAATTAGCTTAATGGCATAAACATTTATAAAAAATATTTTTAACTAAAAAAGTAAACATTTTTGGTAATTTAAAAAAGGATTTTGGAAAAAAAATGCTGAGTGCTATTACTTCTCTAGAAAATAGTATAGTCTAGGAGTATTTGTAATCCAGACAAATAGTGTAGTAAAACTGAATAACTCACTCTTTAATTTAATAGTAAGTAGTTTTTTTTTAATATATGATTGAACCTTATAAAAACCAGCAATATAAAAGTTTAGTCTCCAAAAGTTACAAAAATAAAATCAAAGCAGATAAATTTTTTTGATATAATATTGGCAAAAATATATTAGTGGAATCAAAAACTTATATTTCTACTCATAACAATAACTTTAAACAACTTTTATATCTAAATTTAGAGACAATTAACCTAAACACTAATTGAATCAAATCATAAAAACCTATCAACAAATAGTACATAAACAACATACCTATATTTGAATTAGCAGCAACTAAAACATTTCCACCATTATCTATAAAATTGGTAATATCATCCACCCTTAATTCTCCACCAAATTCTATATATAAAAATACATTAGGAACATTTTATACTAGCTAAGCAAAAAAATAATATTTTTACCCTCAACACTGGGACAAAATAGAATTAAATGATCATATATGTTATCCCCATTTTTACGTAGAGCATTAGATGAATCATCAGCAGTCCGATAAGTCAAAGCATATCCTCTTTCTAATAAAAATTTGTTATTACCATAATAAAAAATAAATTAAAATATTATTTAAAAAATTCATGTCACCTGTAAAGCTGTCAAAAAACAAAGAATAGCTATCTCGAGAACTAAGAGAGTCAAGTAAAACTAGTACTCTGTTGCTATTTAAGGAACAAGCTGCACTGAAATAAGATATGAAAAAGAAGATTAATGTTTTCATCTTTTCCACGTTTATAAACGAATGACTGATAATTGTGATTAACCATACGACACTTGTGTTAAAACAAAGGCCAACAAAAATCAATAAGTGGCAAAGAAAATTATGACAACACCCATGATAATTAAATCTCATTATATTATGTTTTTCAAAGTATTTTTATACGTAGAATATAATGAATAGATAAATATGACCAAATTGACAATATTTTGACCTTATACCCAAAATGTAAATAACTTTCTTATTATTTATTATAACTTTGGACTTATTTTTTAAATAATTAAAAAAAAAATTAAGTATAGCAAGCTCCACATCAACTTTAGATTATACAGATTATTTGGTGCTCCTGCCTCAGGCACAATTCTAGACCCCTTTTAGCCCCCCCCAAATTAAATTTGCCCCCCCCCCAACATAGAAATTTATTTTGCCCCCCCCCTCAAATACTTATAAATTTTATGCCCTTTCACCCCCATAAAATTAAATTTGCTCCCCCAAAAACATCTAAAAATTATTATTTTAAACTTTTTTAAAAAGTGTTTTCATTAATATTAACACTTCTCGTCCGATATTAATACTTAACTAACGAAATTATTTCTGTTGTCATTAGATATATAAAAAAATATGATGTTACAGAAAGCTGTATATTTGTGAAAAATTCATAAATCTGTTAGAATTCAATCTAGAACCGAAGAACCTGATTGCACAATGCTACGATGGGGCGAACGTAATATCCGGAAAAAAAAGTGGTGTTCAAGTATTTCTAGCAAAATGGCAAGACACCATATCCCGTATATTCACTGATCACCGATTGCATCTTGTTGTAAAAGATTGTCTTGAAATTTCAAGTGAAGGGAAAGTTTTTATGATAATTTTTCTTCCCTTTATAAATTTTTTTAACATGATGCAATTAAGGAAGTAAGTGAATGCAGGACCATACCCCGGCTGTTACTCCATCGGTGGTGTGGTCACTACGACGCCATTGTTATTTAAAAAAAAATTACATAAAAATATAAAATATTTTAAAAATCAAAAATAAAAAAGTTTTTATATCTTTAGGTCACAGGGCCGAAGCGTCTAGGTTTTTTGACCATATTTATAATCATCAATTTATTTTTTTGTATATATCATTAAAAAAAATATTTTGTTTATTAAAAATAATTAATGATCAATTTTAATGCAAAACAATTTTTCTAAAAGTTTTGATATACACAATTGTTTGTTAGAAATTAAACCATTAAGAGATACAAATACATTTACAGATTTATTTAAAAACTGGTTTGATATAAATAACTTTTTAAATGATAATAATTTATTTATAAATAAAAGAAAAACTAAATTTAAAGATTTTTCTAATTTTTATTTATTTTCTACTTATAAGTTTGAGAATAATTTAAATATAAATGATAAATTTTATTGATTTTAATATTATTGATATATTTATTGATTTTTTTTGATATCAGATTTTTTACCGGTAATATTTATTTAGAATCTTTAGAATCCCTATTGATTATCCTATATATACATTAGAGCCTCTATTAAAAATTAGTAATATTGATAAAATTTCATTAAAATGGAACAGAACTGGAGGACCCTAAGCATCATTTATGTCAACTATGGTTTTTGGTCAAGTTTTTAGCGCTGATTACGATTATGAATTCAGAATTTTAGTTAATGCCTCAAATTTTTAGTTATTTGGTGTCAAAGTTAAGATTTTTTAATTTGGGTATTTTTTACTTCTGTATCATAATAACAAGATTTTAAAAATATATTTAGATAACGGAAACATTCATTATTAACGTAAGCCGTTTTAATTTTTTTATTTATTTTTTTTTTTTTCATATTATAAAATTAATGGTTTTCGTCATAAAATCCGTTTTTTGATCCTAAATAACTTGAAAGTAAATTACTAATAATTTTAAGCCATGACTTTTTTAAGATATGTTTTTTATAAGGAATCTGAAAATGCCAATAAATTTTTTGGAAAATTAATAATTAAAAAAATTTTGTGAATTTTTTTCTAAACTTTGGACGCGGTTTAAAATAAATTGGAGGCATAGGGAAAAAACTAAACCCAGGATCGTTATTGCAAGAAAATCAAAACCCTCGAAAAATCATTTATGTTGTTTTTTTTGTATCGTAGCAAAAAAATTTTTAATAAAAAACTTAATAATTACAAAGAATGTGTTTTTAATGATTTTGTTAAATTATTATATGATTACAAAGATGCGTTTCCTAATTTATTTAACATTTTTTCTATTAGTTTGTTATTTGGCTCTTTAGCATCGAGTTGTGAGGCCACATTTTCAATAATAAAAAGTTTGAACATGGACTCAATTGGTGTACATGTATATTCGGCTAATTCTGCCGCCGAAGGCGGCAAATAATTTTTTTGCCCCCCCCCCCCCCTCCACAAGTTTTTTTGCCCCCTAAGTTGGAAAAGCTAGAATCGGGCCTGTCCTGCCTACACAGCAGATAATTGAAAAATAAAATGATAATTTAAAGTTTAATCTAGCATTTTAACGCTAAATGGCATTTTTTGATTAAACAAGCGCCTATTTTTATCATCCGTGAAATATTTTTACATTTTTTGTTATCAAGTTTGGTAATTTCATTAATTAACAACCTTTAAAATTATTATAAATCCATAATTAAATTATGCAAACTGGATTTTTTGTTAAAAAAATGAATAAATTTTGAAATTTGTTATACGCCATTTTTACAGAGCAGAGTGTTCCTATCCATTTTAGTTATTTTTGGCCGCGTGCAAAGTGAGTTTTTAGTTAAAAAAATTTTTACTTTTAATAAATTTTTTTTTTAGAATGTCAAAAGTGTTTTATGTGCGTTAGAGCGCGTCCAGACCAGCTGGGAAAACAATCAGCCATAAACTTTTGGCTTAAGAGACCTACAAATAAAGGACTAAATTTATAAAAATCTCTCAAAAAAGCAAAAAAACTTTAAAAAAACTCTAAGAAAACGCCCTGAAAACCTCATATTTTATATAATTTTATATTAATCTTTAATATTAACTTCTAAAACTCTAAAAAAATTTATTCAACCACAAATTAAATTCATATACGTTAGCATATTCAAGTATTATTTTAGAAAAATATTTCAATAAATCTTTCATATTTCTCAAATATGCGTGGACACAGCCGATCATATTCTTTTTTTTTTTCCCACCTTTTTTCCCCAAAAAAAATTTATTTATTTTATAAAAAAATTTTTTTTTTTTAATTATTTAATTTATTACAAAAATATATAAAAAAAAAAACAAACATTTTAAAAGTGAGTAAAAAAGACAACCCACCCACTTTGGAAGGAAAAACCATTTCCCATTTTTTATAAAAAAAAAAAAAAAAACCCATAAAAAAAAAAAATTTAAAAAAAAAAAAAAAAAAAAAAAAAAACAAAAATAAACTGAAAATTTTTGCATATTTACAATAGCTAAACTGTTAAAATCAAGCTTATAATATTTTATTAAAACTGATATTATAGTCGTATGAATGTTTGGACGGGAATATTCTGTAGATGTAGCTTGATATATAATTATATTTCTCATTATTTGCGATAATGATTTTTGGGTGGGGAGCATTGAAATTGCTTTGCGGCGACGTTCATAACCCCTGGGATAGGTAGGATAAAGTGCCCATAATGTTTATTGAAATGACCCCGCATACTCCGGAATATTATAGCATGCAGGCTTTACAACCCTGGCAAAAGCCAAAGGCCGGAGTATTTCACCTAACAGTGCCCCCCCCCCCCCCCCCTGCCCTAAATCTCACGAAGACGGCCTATTCATTAAGGCATATCCTTTTAGCCCTGTCGGGTACCAGGCAATCATTTAACATTGACCACGAGCTAAAGAATTTTCGGCATGAATATTTTATTAAATTTTAAATTTAAAACTGATTAGAAAGCCCTAACGTTGAATTTATTAGTTTATAAGTCGTCTTAGTAAAAGCTGATTGATTTACGTATATAGTTTCTTACTTAAATTTGATTGATCACACGTAGCCTTGGTGCTATGATTTAAATTGATTATTGATGTTTCTTTTGGCTGTAAAATGATCTAATTTTATATATCTGATTTTATTACCACCTATATTACTTTACTCTTTTACTTAATCATTATTACAAATTCACGCGAGATTACAATAAAAACGTTTGAATTAAAAAATTGGTTTCACCTATTGAGATATTGATTTATTGGGACCAAATTGCTTGCAATACGATATTGGTACGGTTGATTTTTATTCGTTCAGGGAAAATAACATTTTTTTATATATGTGGCCTAGTTAATTTAGAAAACAATTTTTATTTTTAATATTTAGTCTAAATTTTTTTTAAAAGGATTTAACGGTAGAAAATATTTTCTTTGTAAGTTTGTAGAGTCGTTGCTTTTCTTTAAATTTTCCTATGTCAATTTTCAAGGTGATTTTTTAGGCGTACTTAAATCAGTCGAATATATAGTTGTGCTTCTTTTTAGTACCCATTCAAAAAAATACAAAATTATGCATTTGCGCGGATTTTAGATTAAGAGTAAGTAAATTTTTAGAAAAAGTAACCGTTACCTAAGTTTGACGAAATAATTTCGCGTTTTGCAGTAGCTAGATTTTTAACAAACTTGATTTTTCATTTACTATCTCACAACAAGAGACATCCCAAATGGCTCATGGGAGAGGTAATATCCTCCAAAGGGTCTCGGGCACTCGAAATTTTAACACAAGATAAAACAATAGTGGTCAGACGTGTAGAGGATGTTAGAGTCCGCTATTAATTAATTAACTTTATCTATTCAGTCACAATGATTAAAGCATACAGTAAGTATAACTTTTCAGTTACACTACTAATTTTACAGTATATTTTTCAAAAATTTTCAAACACCCATAATTTTTGTATTCGTTCGTATGAACTCTTAATAATGATACACAAACCACATGGAAGAAAATTTTTCACAATTCTTGTTCAAAGACAATTAATTCGCCAGACAACTAAGTTTGGCAAGTTTCCAATTTTTTCAGCTAAAGACGCTCGCCCTGCTATTAAAGCGTTGCGTCGGACGCTAAGTTTTTTGGAAGTAATATTTGTCGTGCCAACTGGCACGAGCACTGTTTTTTATTTATTTTAATTTATTATTTGTTTTTATTATTTAGCTATGAAGATAGCACAAAGGGGAGAAAGAAAAGAGAAGAAGAATTAAACGAAAATTGCAACTGAATAGATTTTTCCTTTTTGAATTTTGATTTTGTTAAATAATTTTGATAATTGGAATAAATATTTATATTTTACTCGGCTTATATTTTACTCGGCTACGACAAATTGGCGCAGTCGGAAAAAAGATTAAAATTTTAAAAAATAAAATTTAAAGTAAAATTTTGTTTTAGCGCTTATTATTCGTGATTCGGAGGTTCAAATTCGATGCTCTCAAATTGGCTAACAATCTTCATGCTTGGACTGGTGGCCTACGAAATCTTCACCGTTCAATGGATCAGGATCTGGATTATACGTTGGTTACTGTACTCGCTTTAATCATGGGGTTCTTGATGGGATACTTGCTTGGGCAAAGGAATGGGAGGACAACAATCAAAGTTGACTGGAATCTTCAACAAGAGATTCACAAGCTGTTGGCCACCCGATTAATGGATAGTCTGCTGACCACAGACAAAATAGGGGCGGCTAAAGCCGGACCCGATCGACGTTTGTCGAGAAGGGGGGAGGCGCAAGCCGAACCCGACTGTTCTAATGAATTAAATGTTATGTCTTTAGCTACCGGACGGAGAAATGGTGATGTAACGTGCTATGCTTGTGGTTTGAAAGGACATGTGAGAAAGGACTGTAATTATGTAAATGTAAACAAATTAAGGGATAACCGAATGTGCTATAATTGTAAACAGATTGGTCACATAGCGGCACTGTAGACGAGTTTTGAATAAAAGTATAGACGTCAATCAATTTAGATGGCGATGTAATGGTCAAGTGCCAAGTTTTACAAAGTGTGGCGTATGTAATAGACTGGGACATAATAGTCAAAACTGTTTTTACAAAAATAAAACAAACCAGACAAGTCTAAGTTATCACCCGATAGTGCCTAATGAACGTGACAATGCTGATCAAAATTTTGTGCAGAGGGGCATGGGACAAGCCAGTCCTGTACCCCATCAATAATAAAGGCTGATGCGAATGTAAAAATTAATAATAAAATGATAAGTTAACTTTTTATAGTAGTAAATATATATTTATAAATTTAACAAGTTAAGGGCATGTCCATATGTTACAGTAAATATTGAAGGGCGTATAACTGAATTTTTATTTGATACGGGAGCTGCTATAACGGTCATGAATTCAGACACTTTTAGAAAAATGTGGAAAAATAAAGATTTAAAACAGGGACGGTTGGTTGCTGTACAATTTAACGGGGAAAAAATCATTTTTACAGAATTCATTGAAATTAATTTTCCGATTAAAAATGAAAATAGGTATTTTAAAATTTGGATAGATAGTAGGAGTCCTATAACTGTTTTAGGCTGGGATTGGATTAGTATTTTGGGGCCAGAAAACAATTTTTGGGATGTTTTTATGCGTAAAGAAATTACTAATATTAAAAAGGATAAAAATATAAATGTTTTAATGGAAAGTAGCTATCAAAATCAGTTAAAGGTGTTGTTAGAGGGTTATAAAGAAATTTTTGATGGTACGCTGGGTTGCTTAAAGAATTATGAAATTGATTTAAAATTGAAAGAAAATTATGTGCCTAAATTTTGTAAAGCGCGTAGAATACCATATGCATGGGTAGAGGCGGTGGACAAAGAATTGGATAGGTGGATATTGGGGTAGCTGTGCCTGTTTTGCAAGCGTCTGAATGGGCTACGCCGTTGGTCCCTGTTGAAAAGGCCAATAAACAACTAAGATTATGTGCTGACTTTAGAGTAACACTGAATCCCTGGATTGTAAATGTGAATTTTCCGCTGCCCATTATAGAAGACAATTTAACTAGACTACAAGGTCTTGTGGTATTCTCGAAAATTGATTTTTCGAACGCGTACTGGCAGTTGCCTATTAAAGCCGATGCTCAAAAACTACTGGTCTTAAATTCACCTAAAGGTTTGTATATGTTTACAAGGTTACCGTTTGGTCTTAGTATTTCGGCACAGGTTTTTCAAAAAACCATGTCTATGCTCTTTGGTCACTTGACCAATACCTTTTTTTATTTGGATGATGTTTTAATTGCGTCTAAAAATGGAAGAACACAAAGAACATTTACAAACGGTGCTGCACCATATAAAAGAAAACGGTTTGAAGGCTAACTTAGAAAAGAGTGTGTTTGGGGTAAAACAAGTTACGTACTTAGGTTATTTGATTGGCAACAATGAAATTAAATTAGTTGAAAGTAAGGTTGAAGCTATCAATAATCTTGTAAGACCTAAAGATGTTAAAACGTTAAAGTCTTTCTTGGGCGCTATAAGTTACTATCGCAAGTTCATTGCAAACTGTGGTGAAATAATGGCTCCGTTAAATGATCTAACTAGAGACAAAACACCTTTTAATTGGACGGAAATACATGACCAAAGATTTTCACAGCTTAAAAAAGCGATAACGTCTAAACCTGTACTAGTGTGTTTTGATCATGATAATGAGACCAGAATAGCGGTCGATGCTTCTTTAGAAGGTTTAGGTGGAGTTTTATTGCAGATAATTGATAATGTGGAACGACCAGTAATATATTTTTCCAGAAAGTTAAAAAATGCGGAGCGTAGATATTCAGTTATCAAACGAGAAGCATTAGCAGTGGTCTATAAACTCATAAAGTTTTTTTTGTATTACAATTTGCCTTGGCGTTTACCATAGTTGTTAGAAGCTTCGTATGAGAATTTTAATGTTTTATGACCATATACTATTGCAACTGTTACGGTAGTTTGTAGTTATTCCGTTTCATAGATTTTATGTTAAATACATTTGTTTTTATATTTTATTTCTAAAGATTTTATCTTTTGCAAGGGAGTCTAAGCGTTTGGCGGTGTCTTCTCTCTTTTGCACGATGTGTATGTGTGGCTTATATTTTGAGCGGGTCTTTCCGTTTTGGTTTATTTTATCAGTGCGTTTGATCTTCGTTGAATCAGTTAGCATTAGTTTCCGGTGGTATCAGACAGCCATGGAAAATTTAATCATTAAATTAGGCTTGAGAAGTTAATAAAGATCTATATATTTATGGGGAGGATTTCCGTCGCGGTAATTTAGGTGGGTTGTCCATAAATTGGAAAGGGGGCTATGATACGATTATATTTTTTATGTGTTTGTTAATTTTTATTAATGATTGAGTGATTAGGAAACCTTAGGAAGAATTTGGTCTTTTTGGATGGGAAGGTGTCGTGCCAACTGGCACGAGCACTGTTTTTTATTTATTTTAATTTATTATTTTTGTTATTTAGCTATGAAGATAGCACAAAGGGGAGAAAGAAAAGAGAAGAAGAATTAAACGAAAATTGCAACAGAATAGATTTTTCCTTTTTTAATTTTGATTTTGTTAAATAATTTTGATAATTGGAATAAATATTTATATTTTACTCGGCTACGACAATATTAAACCCCAATGTTTTTACAATTTAATTTTCAAATGTTCACGTACAATATAAAATTTCAAAAGAATTATTTAAGTAATGGCTTGATAAATAAGATTGCCCCAATCCATATACTGCAATATATTAATAAAATGCCTTATATGGTCAAAATAATTTTTAGCAGTGGACAGGGATCCTATATAATTACATAGAATCCTTATGGATTAAAAATATGAATATCGCCAATTGTACGTAGTACATAAATCTTTATTTTTCAATTTTTTTTTAATTATCAAGCATTAAGAACCGTGACATATTGTCCGGTTGGCAGGTGGACGGTCCAGAGTGTTTAGTCTGATATTTTTCCTTTTAAAGGTTGCTTATTTAAACCAACGTTAAATTATCCCCAATGTTTTCAGTTCCCGCTTGACGGATATACCCGCTACGTCGGAAGAAATAAGTCGGCATACTGAAAAAGTATAATTAAATTAGCCGCATATTTTAGAAAACTAGGGTTACGCTGGAAACATGAAATATAAAAATATTTAAACCGTTTTAACTGAAAGCAAAGCAAACCCACCTTTGTATGATTAGAGAAAGTTCTTGATAATTAAAAGTTAATTTAAAAGTAAAACTCCAAACCTAAATAAACCTTGCTATGCCCACGTATTGGATAGTTATTAATTGATAAACCGCGACAACCATAAATCAAGACCTCGCGACTATGAAAATACTCGGCTACGATAAAAACTAGTTATGAATAGTTTTAATCTACTGCGCACATTCACACTAATTTTTATAATTGATACACATAGGTTAAGCAAATACTTTTTGTATAGGGGAAGGTGTCTTAGTAAAAATTGATTGATTTACGAATATAGTCTGTTACTTAATAAAATTTGATTGATTACACGTAACGGCCTTGGTGCTATGATATAAATTGATTAATGTTGTTTCTTTTGGCTGTATAATGATCTAATTTTATATATCTGATTTTATTACCACCCATATTACTTTACTCTTTTACTTAATCATTAATACAATTTCACACGAGATTTCAATAAAAAACATTTGATTCAATAATTTGGTTATTAGGAAATAAGTTACAAGGAAATTTTATGAAAAATGATTCTTTAATTTTTTCCTTTTAGGGTATTCTTGAAGTCGTAAAATTTGTCAATTTGGTCAAAAAAAGCCATTTTTTTAATATAAACGGATCCAAGGTGCAGGCGGAAGAACTTAAGTAACTGAAAATAGATTGAAACAAGCCTATCATGGGGAATGTTTTTAATTCATAAACTTCTTTTTATGATTAATATTTGTTGACCTGTGTAATATTTTTCAATTTGAGAAATTATTATGAATCTACTTTGTTACCGCCAATATCCCATATTTTAAGTTAAACTAATTCAAATGATATTTCGTAATGAACTAATTTAAATTAAGAGCATTAGACCAAAGCTTTGGAATAATTACAAAGAATTTGAGGATTTTAATTGTCAGAAATGCTATATGACACCAACAAATATCAATGACACAACCACGATTTTTAAGTTTGATTAGAAAAAACGGTAAACGGACTTGAAAATCCCTAAGATGGCAAGTGATCTTCGTAGTTAGCTCATAACTCGTAAAAATTTGTTGACCCGGGTAATGGTCGTTATCAACATTAATGTACTTTTATATTAAAACTATTTTATTTTTGTAAAAATGCCAGAGAAACTACTGTCGAAGGAGTCAAACTCAACCCAGGTAGCCGATATCCTCGCCAAATTCCTATTAAAAAAACGCTCATCCAACATCACCATTCCAACTCTAATGCGAATCAAATTTATTTGAGCAAGACGTTAGTTCTTAGCCAACTTATTTATTCACAACTAGGGCTTGTCATAAATCCATTTAGAGTTTATGGAATGAGTGGGGCGGGAACCCCTATGCTCTGGAGTTTTCCCACTTTTTTATCCTAGAGCTCAACCCAGGCATTGTTTGGAGTTTTTTTTAATAAGTAGGAATATTTAGCCACCAGATGTTTTGACTAAGATATAAAATGAAATAAGTTGTAAAAGAAAAATTTTGAAAAAATAGTATTTATTAGGTTTGAATTTTTTTGATTATATGACTTTAAATTTTAACTATATTATATCAATTTAATAAATTTGTCATTTTTAGGCTCTGGAAAACTTTTGTTTATAACACTATTTATTAATAAATTTTCTCATTTTCGAGTCTGCTGAAATGTCATGAAACTGTTTTATTTGCAAATAACTCAATGTTAAATTGTTATTATGATTTTTTCTGTTCAGTTGTGTTATTAATCCTTTTATAAAATTTCTCATTATAGGCAATTATTGACTTTGTCACCGAATTGTCGCATATGTAATTATTTAAATATTGTGATCCAATTTCCGTTTTTTTGTTTGTAACATTATTTATTAATAGTCAATCATAAGCCTGCTGCGTATAATCAAAATGTCGCAAATGCCTATAAATTAATATTTATTAAAAAACGAAATTTTGACTGGGCCACACAACAGATTCAGGCTGGCGGGGCAAATATATTATTGAGTAATCAACAAAGCTAGAAAAATTGAAAAATAAAATAAGTTTATATTAAATTATTCGCACTTGCGACAATTTTGTGACATTAAAAGCTAAAATGAAGAAATTTTACATATCAGAAATATAATGCAAAAATCGCATTTGCAATTTGGTGACATCATCAGCAGACCTAAATTTGACAAAAGTTAATACAATGTAATAAATACTAGTTGTAGAAATCATCTAATGAAAAAACCAAATACAAATATCACCGAATAAAATTCTGACAATATAATTTATTTATAAATTTTCACAAAAAAATTAAAAAAAAAAAAATTAATAACATTATAAAGAGATATTTGCATAATCAGCTGCTTTCGCATATATTTACAACTTAAAAAAATGAGCTTGGACAAAAGAAAATACACAATCTCAATGAGCTAATGTTAATTTTTTATTTTGGAATCCGGGCGGTTTTTGGAAGTGTTTTTTAACGGACATGGTACTCCCGTTAATTATTGGATTCCTTCCCGATTTACGAAGTTTTAACACGCCCTATTCACAACGCTTTGTATAACGCCATTAATTTCTTAATCTATTAAATGACGACGCACTTCACATGTAAATATTAACTGCAACATTATTTAAATAATTGCGAGGTGTTGGTTGTTCGTCAAAATGGCCCTATTGTCGTCTATTAACGAAGAGTCTGTAGTTGCTAGCATTAATGACACTAAACCTAGATTTTGAGGGCAAAGAGAAATATTTAGGTTAAATATTTGGGTTAATTTTAATTGTGATAGCCGCAGGAGGACATGGCATTACAAAGGCATGTTAAAACAGGCAATTTTTGCATAAAATAAGAGTCTTTAATCATTAGAGTAACTTTTGTAGCCCCTATCCCCAGGGCAAATAAGTTAATAAGCGATCAAAATAAAAAAAAATTTAGAGAAGCGACCGCATCATCGCCAGGACATAGTTAAAATTTTTGACTAAGAAAATGCCTTGATTCACGTAAACTTATATTAATACCATACTATATAATAACTATTTATAAGTAGAAATGGTAGGCAAGGCATACCTTAAAATAATTAAAAAAAAAACAAATATTTAAAATACACCCCCAAACCTAAAAATTTCAATTACACTGGACAACAAAATTTGGACGACCCTAAGCTTCATTTATGGCAACTATGGTTTTTTGTTAAGTTTTTGGCGCTGATCACAAGAAATCAAAATTTTAGCCAATGCCTCCGATTTTTAGTTATTCGGTGTAAAAGTTGAAATTTTTTGATTTTCGGGGTATTTTGGGCTTCTATATCATAAAACCTATGGATAGTATCAAAAGTTTAAAAATATATTTAAATAACGAAAACATTCATTAGGGCACGTGCAAAGTGAGTTTTTATTTTCGTGAAATTTTGAAAATTTTATTTTTTCAAAATTTTTTAAAAAAAATTTTATTTCAGAAAAAGTATTTTATGCGCATAAACTAAATTTGAATACTTTTTAAAAATTTGCGTTTTATTTCAAAATAAATTTTTTCAAAATTTTGAAAATTTCACGAAAATAAAAACACACTTTGCACGTGCCCTTATTAACGTAATGTGTTTAAATTTTTTTATAATATTAAATTTTTAATTATTTTTTCATTTTTATTAAATTAGTGGTCTTAGACATAAAATCCGTTTTTTGATCCTAAATAACTTGAAAGTAAATTGCTAATAATTTTAGGTATTAACCTTTTTTAGATATATTTTTTATAAGGAATCTGAATATGGCAATAGAAATTTTGGAAAATTAATAGTTAAAAAAAGTGTGAATTTTTTTCTGAACTTTAGACGCGATTTAAAAAAAATGGAGGTATTGGAAAAAAAACTAAATCCCGGATGGTTATCAGAATAAAATTCTCTACAAAACTCTCAAATGTTGTTTTTTTTGTCCAGTGTAATCGAGTGGAACTTTATTAAAGTTTTCGATATGATAACGCGTATTACGACCATATTGACGATTTTCACTCGATTAAAAATTAAAAAAAAGGCATGATAACGTAACGCCAAAAATTCAAACTTGATAAAACTTTAACAACGAGCCTAATATGATAACGCCACAATCACGTTGAGGATTCAAACGATATTGCCAAATGCGCGCTTAACGACGCCTGCACTCTCATATATAATTATATAAAACTTTAAAAAAGCTACTAAATTTTAACCAAAGTCTGCCCCTATTCTGTACGATTAACAAACCACTTTTGCCATAAACGATAGCTGGGATCGTTTGGAATACTGACATAATCCCTCAATCACATAAGTCCTGCCAAGCACATCCGCTTTAAAAAACACACTGCTTAATTTAATCCCTATTAGATAATAATAATATTTGAGCAGCTTAAAATTATGTTTGTGTCAATCTAAGAAATTAGAATAAACCTATTTTGACTACCACCAATTTCCATATTTTGTATTAAACTAATTTAAAATTCATAGAAGATGCATAGATTTTTTTCATTACTATAATTTAATAACATTTAACTCAAGTAGTAAAAAAGTTTTAAACATTTTTGTTTGCTTTTTAAAAAATATTTTTAATTAAAAAAGTGCTGCATGCCCTACCCCCATTACCCAATGATTCAACATAATGCAATTTTTTTCTAATTTTTATGTTTTGAAAAAAAAAAAAAACAAATCCAAAATCTAATTACAAAAATTCTCCACAAAAAAAATGTTTACGGTTTCTTTTTGTCCACTAAATAAAACAGTATGTATGTTTGTTTTTCTCCAGATTCTTTTCAGATATAACTATAGAATAAATGGTCAAATATTTTATTAAGCACTAAAACTTCTAAAACAATACACACATAGTGAATCTTGGTAATATTCAGTGCCATCTTTTATGACGTTCATACCCTAAAAAGTTAAGTTAGTTTAATATTAAATTACTGTATCTAGGAAAAAATAACAGGTATGAAGTAAACATAAGAACAGCCACAGCATGAAACCATGGTGCACATGTTCCAACTTTTGTATCCATCCATTTGTAATGGTATCGAAAAAAACCTAATTAAATAAAATTATATAAAAAACTTCTGCTTATGGCATTATAAAAAGCTGAAGGTGTGTACGTCCTTCTACCAAGCCAACTCCACATATCACACAATTTAACATCCCCAAATTTCGTATCCACTAAAAATATATATATAAACTTTAAAGTTTAACGTAAGGGTGCAATATATATAATAAAACTTGGCCCATAATATCTCCAGGGATAATAAGGTCCATGAATCTTAGGCTCCCATCCGGCTGGATAATAGCCTACACCTGACGGATTGTGGCTGATTTTAGCAACAATATTAGATTTCGGGACCAAAACAGATGTGACAGCAGTCATTGTAAAACACGTGTTTAAAATATAATTAGTTAGATAAATATAAAATTCGTTTTGATTTTTACATATGTTGCGAAGGATTATTTATAATTTTGCGAGGCCTTCAAGGCCTCCACCCTGCTCTTTGTTCTCTCCTGGCAAAACCTTTAATTTTTCTAAATGTATTTTTATTTATATAATTTTTTTAGTAAATCTCACTACAAAAATTAATTTTAACAATTTTAATAGTATGGATTACCAAGAATTTGAACAAGCTAGGAAGGATAAAGATAATTCTTTAATTATTGATGTTAGAGAACCTGATGAAATAAAGGAACAAGGCAAAATTGACGGCACATATAACATTCCATGTAAACTATTTTTTATAATAATTGGTATTTTTTTGACAACAAAATATTTTTTGTTTTCAAACTAGCCACTTTTACAATTAAAACACAGATTGATAGTTATTACACAAAATAGCTTGTTTAGGATTAGTTCAATTATCTATTATAGCTTATTATTATAAAAATGTTTTTACTCTGACTTAAATTGCCATCAAGGGGAAAAAATAAAGTTTATTTACCATACATATAAGGGCATTTAAAATATAAAATTTACTTTTTACAGGTTATTTATATTAGAAAATATGGTCAAAATTATATATTTTTTACAAACATAACTAAGATAACATACAACAAATTTTAATGAATTATTCTTATAATAAAGTTCAATTATATTGTAGTAATTTAACACACTAGAAATTAATGAAAGTTCTCATTAAGCAATTTTTTTTAGTATGTTTAATGTTGGGTAAAAAAATATTTGAATTATACCACTACTTTGGGACTATGAATTTTTTTATTTGCCACAAAAGGATATCATGCTAGTTATGGAAGAGTGGGAAGTTAGTTGTTTAATTAATTTAATGAAAAATAATTCTTATATTAATGTAACTTATTATTATTGTTAAACAAAAATGTATCTTTAAATACACTAGCATAAATAAAATGACAAATCATCTTAGTTAAACTTAGATATATAGAAATCTATTATAAATTTTTAAAATTAAATTATAAAAAATTTGTCCACATTATTTTAGAATTATAATATATAAAGACCAGCCTAAATTATATTTTTAGGCATTTTTTTTTGAGGTAATTTGCTCATGCCTGAAAATAAGGTCTTAAAAAAATTTCAAAAATTTATTCCTTTTATTTTAAATTTGTCTTCAAAAAGACTAGCAAAATATTTTTTGCCCTCTGAAAAATTAGATAATTTAAATTGTAAATTGATTCATACATATGGCAAATGTTCCATTATAGTATAAAAATTATTTTAATTTAAATAAATTTTCATGAGATATTATCATAAAATTCATATTTTTATTGTAGTGAGCCATTTAGATGAATACCTGAAATCAGGCAGTAACCAAACTCAAATGGGTATTAAAGATAAACTTAAAAATCCAAAGACTCATTTAATTTTTCATTGTTTGAAAGGAAAACGTAGCTCTGATGCTGTCGACATAGCAAAAAAGCATGGATATAAGTTACAAATTTTATATTAAATATTTTTTTATATTTAAATTTGTTAGAAAGACTATCCATTTTTATTTAAACTTAATATATTTAATCCTTAAACATAGAGTCAATCAAAAGTAGGAGTTTTTAAAAAATAAAAATAACCCAATATATATTTTACAATATTTAAAGTGTTTTTAAAATGATATTTTAGGGCAAAACATCTTATTGGCGGTTATGAAGCATGGAAAGAAAAACAATCAAATATGTAAGCCCTTATCAACCAAACATATACTAAACTATGTGCATATCATATGACCCAAAATGATTACATTTTACATTTAATTTCAAAATTATTAAATGCATTGTTCCTAAAGTATTCTGTTACCTCAAATTTTTAATATATATTTATAATTGTCTAGATATTTATTTAATTATATGAATAAAATAGTTGTTGCTACTATAATCACCTCTTGAATTTTTTCTTTTTAAATTTATTATCCTTTTTCATTCCACCAGGTTTCACTGATTTGTCTTTCTTTTGTTGTAAACTAAAATAAACAAAAAAAATTGACGTAGCAGAGCAAAAACTTACCAATTAATATAATTTAAAAATGCAAAATTTTAAATATTTAGATATATATTTACAGACCTGCTGATGGTAATTAACCCAGCTTTGGCTAAGAGATTGTTTGTTTTAGCATTAACGTTTGTATTGCTGTTATTATTAAGTGCCAAATCCCATTCTTGTTCACTGCCCTTTATTGCATATCGCTCAAAATTTTGACTTAGGAGCTTGATTTTTTCCGTCTCTAACTGGTGTTTCACTTCTTGGGCTGCAATTTCCTATATAGATATTCAGCATAAAATGAAAAATAAGCTAGAGGAAAAATAAATAAAATGACATTTAACATTTATTTAAGTCAAAACTTTGAAATTAACCTATGGATAGATAGTTTAAGTAAATATCTTATAATTTTATTTTTGGTATTCGGTTGATTAAACTAAAAAAAAGCATAAATCTTTTTGATTTCCCATCCCTATATGGACTAATTACAATTTGCTTAATTGACTAAAAACCCTTATTTATAAGGCGTTAAACAACCCATAAAACATTAGCCACTGTTTATATATTTTAAAATTTCCGAAATTATTTATTTAAATGCATAAATTTGAAGCAAAATAAAAAAAATTATATTTTATAAAAAAAAAGTATAAAAAAATACCAATTCTGTTTTTAAATCTATTTTTGTTGGTCGCATTGAATCAGCACTTGTAGTGTCCAAATTCTTAAAAAGTTGTTTGTCTATAGATCTTTCAACAATGGCATTAAGTTGCTGTATTTGGATTTATAAAATTTATTAAATAATACTGTTACGAGACTTAAATAATAAATTAACAATTTTTAATATCAAAGGGGAAGAGGATTTATAAAAATATATTGAGGTGTCCTAAATAAATATAATTTAAAGAAAAAAACGCAAACAAAGATATATTTTCAATAAAAAATATTAGAAAAAAACATTAAACCTACATAAAAAAAATCACAATTTTTTTTATTATAATGTGGAAATATAGTATTTTCAGACGTTTTTGTATTTAATATAGCATTTTCAAAGAACATTGCTTAAATGTAATAAAAAATGCTAGGTCAAAATATATTTAAACATATTAAAAAAACATGGGTTTGATTTCCCAAAGGGCTTCCACCAGCTAAATCTTTGAATCCTAGCAAAGCAATTAATATCGCCGAAGGGGTTAAAAGTGAGATTTGATCGCATGCCGGCAATTTAGGTTTGTGCCTAGGCATATAAGGCCTTAACAGGCTACTCGGCAGCTTCGAAGTGGTTGCACATATGTAAAACTCCCGATTAAAGAACCGCTTATGCGCGGATTTTAAACTAAACCTTTGCTTTTAGGACAGGATGCTTGTCAATAAGCTACCTGAGCCGAAAAATTAAATTTCCGGAAAAACCTTTAAGTAATTTTGTTATGGAAATATTATTATTGGAATTAAAAAATGTATATCAAATCAGTTTAAATAAAATAAGCATAAATCCTGTAAAATAAATTAAATTTGTACATTTGAACATCGCCTCATCATACGGTTAAATAGACCAAGCATTTGTCCTGACGGTAAATTAATCTCCTTTTCCAACTCTTCAACTGATTTGTGCTGCAAGCCCATTCCATAAAGAATTGCCTAAAAATATATTAATATCAAAATATGAAACTACTATATGAATAAATAAATAAAAGTTTCAAATTAATTTTGGTTAAAATTAAAAATATTTAAGCAAAAAAGTGTTTAATAGTTTTTATAAGAGAGAAAAGGATATAAAAAGATTTATAAACTATTGAGATGTTTATGGTAGCTAAAAGCTCTGCTATTTTAAAAATGTCATTAATTTATAATTTTTGAAAAGAGATAAA
This sequence comes from Acutogordius australiensis, assembly GCA_030555515.1. NCBI lineage: Eukaryota > Metazoa > Nematomorpha > Gordioida > Gordea > Gordiidae > Acutogordius > Acutogordius australiensis. Next base: position 11,096,353 of record CM060244.1, read on the forward strand.
ACAATATATAATTCATTATCATACAAGAAATGGTAACAACAATTAGAAAAAATATTCCGGTAATGGGTTAGAGAGATTTTAAGAATAAACTTTTTTAGAAATATGATTTTGTTGTCATACTTCTAAAGAGTTTAAAAATACATGAGTTATGGTTAAAAGGCATTATGCATTATTGACGGCGTCATTTATATAATTCATTAAAATGAGTGTTGAATAAAGTGTTCACCGTTTTCAATTTTAAGGAGAAAAAAACCATAAAAAATAAAAACCTATTACACAAGACAACAAAATTTAGATAACCTTGATTGTTGGTGGTTATACAAATATAAAATCAGATTTCGCCGATGCCTCCCTTTTATAATTTAGTAAAAAAGGAGATTTTCCTCATGTATTTCAGGCTTTTACCCAGGTTAACAAATTTTTGTATGAGCTAACTACAAAAATCAAATCTGCTATGTTATAGATTTTCAAATCCGTTCACTGTTTTTTCTAATTAACCTATGAACCGCAATAAACATTGATTTTTACATCTAAAATATTAAATTAGAATTTTCGTTAAAAACTGATAATATATCGTGTCGTAGGTTAGGATGTCAAATATTTTGTGTTATCTAAATGTTGCTTGATATACTTTAAAATTTTATTATTAATTATTTAAGATAAAAAATGTATGTTACAAGCAAATGAATATTTTTAGGGCATTCTGGAGGTTACAAAATCTGTCAATTCAATCAATAAGGCCATTTTCCCGATATGGACGTAGCTAACCCCCGAAGACAAATACTATAAAAACGGAATATACATATGAAACCATCATATTTCCATTGAATTCAGATTTTGAAAAAATTTTAATTGACATATTGATATTTGTCGACCTGTGCAATATAAAATTTAATGGTGAAAACTAAAGTTAAAAAACACATTTTGATCAAAGCCATAAACAACATAAGGCGTTTACATAATAGAATTTAAATTTCATAATTTGATTTATTAGTAATTTTGGTCAAAATTTCGTTTTTTATTTCAAATAACACATGAGAGTAATAAAATTAAAATTTTCCCTTTATAATATTTTGCTATTTACATTGTAAAACTTGGTCTACAAAAAGTAAAAAAAAACATTTAAACAAATTAACAAATATCAGTAACGTGAAGCAATTACATTTAACAGAATTATATTTTGATCGGCGTTTTAATTTTAAACTTGCAAGTAAATGGCTAATAATTTTAGGTAATTATCTTTTTTAGACCAGTTTATAACAAGGAACCACAATAATGTTATAAATTTTTTTGGAGCTTTTAGAAGTTTTTTCGATCTTTTTCTATACTTTGGCCCCAATATTAAAAAATTGGAGGCATTGGGATAAAAACTAAAACCGGGACCGTAATTGACAAAAATTATCCACAAAACCCTGTAAAAGGCGTTCATGTCGTTTTATTTATAGTCTCCAGTGTTATGTATATAGATAACTTTTTGAACAGCAGTGAATTGAACATCAGGTCCCATTTTGCCCGTGAAATAAAATTGGGCTAGGCAGGGTACGAGGTCCATAATAAGGTGGTAATCGACCAAGTTTTGTGAGTACATAGTGAGGCGTTTGATATCGGCGAGACTCATGCTAAACATAAGCTCAGCATAGTCTAGTATTTTTGGGCTGGGAGAAGCTTTATTAATGTATAAAACAATAAAAACAGTTATAATATTTAAAAGATATATATACAAATATAAAGAAAAAGACAACTATAACACAGGTCAACAAATATCAATGTCAGAAACGTGAATTTTATGAAAACATAAAAGAACGCATCCCGATGATGGCCTAATCTCATATGTATTTTTCGTTTTTCTTAAAGTTTCTTCAGTCTTTGGCTCCTTAGATCCGTCTAAAACGATGACCCTTTTTAAATTGACAGATCTAAATATACATTAAAAAGAAAAAATTTAGAAATCTTTTTTGCATGTAAAAATCCCTTGTAACTTATATTTAATCACAAATAATGAAAAATAAATTTTATTAATTAATCAGGCTCTTACAACGGCATTTAGATAATACAAAATATTTCGCGTCCAAACTTAAATACGACACGATATTTTATCTGTTTTTAATGAAAAAATTATTTGAAGTTTGAATTAAACTGTTTAAATATTATGAATATGCAAAAAAAATTCAATTTATTTTTGTTTTTGAATCTTTTTTGGTTTTTCGACCTTTTTTTCCTAAAATTTTTAATGTTTATAACTGACTAACTAAGTTTGATTAGGAAAAACGGTAAACGGATTTGATATTCCCCAAGATGGCAGGTTTGATCTCTGTAGTTAACTCATAACTCTCAAAAAATTGTTGACCAATTTTAAAAATTGAATAGATATAAATTATACTGCAATTTTATAATTTCTTCAAGATTCGTTAAAAATAAAACAAGAAGAGTATCAGAGCTAAGATTTGATTTTTTTATAGCATATATCTTAACTAAATATGTACATAAAATATTTTTTTTCTGGGGTTAAATATTTTAAATATTATTAACCATCTACTTCTTTTTAATATTTTAAAAATTTCACGATTTTTAATACTTAAGCACTAAAAATGTTTTTACCTAAATAAACCATGTTGAAACAATTTTCTATTCAGTAGCATTAAATTAACCTTAATTTGTTTTCTGGTTAAATAATTATTTAGAGTTTTTCCGCACCAGACAATGCCATTATATTAAAAAAAATCAAAATTCTATTTCGTGAATCTAAAAAAAATTATACAGAAGAATGTAAAATATTTTAGAAAGAAATTTCTATAAATTCAAATTATAATCCTAACTATTAAAATAGACATATAATATGATGTGCTGGGGGGGGGGGGGGTATGTACATAATTCAGGTATGTAACCACGGGTTAAAATTGGCTGATTTATTTGTAAAAGGTTGAAATAAAAGAAGAAACTAGGCTAAGGAAATAATATATGATAAAAATGTTTTTGGAAACTATCTATTATATGGTGTATAAAATCTTACATTTGTTAGAATCATCCAGCGGTTTTTCCCCATTCACACTATCAATACTATTTGTAGATACCGTATTTTCGTCTTCAATTCCATCCGCTTTTGAATTATTTTCAATGATAGCCATGTTAGGTGCAGTAACAAGGCTCAGGGCTAACTGGGGCCAAAAATGTTTGAATTGAAAGGAGGAGAGCCGAATGAAGCGTCTTTGAAAATCGCGAAAATAGTTGTTTAGCCAATCGTTTAACGTAATCGAACGTTTCGAAGAGACTTTGTGGTTGGAAGATGATGGAAGTTTATCTAGCCGTTTAAGCATTATACATGAATGTTCACCTGCGAAATTAAAAATATATTTATTTTATATATACATTATGTGAGTTTGTGTGAGTTTTCAATATAAAATTTTTTATAAGGTTCAACCATGTAAAAAATTTAATTGATTATTTAGAAAAAAAATATTGAAGCAACTAAAAAGCTTTTAAAAACAATAATAATTATAACAAATAAACAAAACCAGGGACTAAAAATTAGAATTTTAAGTAATTTAAGTTAATATTTATTTAAAACGGGTATGCATTTTTTAAGGTAATAAATTGAATGCTGAATGGACAGATTTAACAAGTCTCACGATATTAAAGGTCTACAAATGAGAGTAGGCGTAAAACTATAATGAATAACATGATTTTAGAATAGCTCCGATTTTTACATTAAAAATCTTCTGCGTTCAGAATATATATTATTTTAGAAAGCATAATAAAGATTTAGTTTTATAAGTTTTTTTAGTTTTTAATTTTCATTTTTTTACGTTCTAAAATTTTTATTTTTTTCTATCAACTTTTCAAAAATTGCGAAAATGGAAAAAGCCCAAAACCGGAGTATGTTGCATAAAATTAAAATTTATAAAAAATAACATGTCATTTAATAATAAAACCTTAAACTTAGATCTTATATAGATTATTAACTAAAACTATACTTTTATTACCAAAAATAAATATAACACAGGTCTGCAAAATTTATAAAACTGCAGCAAACTAATCTACAATATAGCCATTACTCTATTTTATATTTATATTTCCGTTAAATATGTAACCAGCTTGGCCCTACAAATCCAAGAAAATAAAAAAATGAAAAAATATAAAAATTTTACATTTTTACGATCTAGATTTCATATATAACAAAAATCGTTTTTTTTAAATTAAAAACTATTTTGACTCAAATTTTTCTATCCGAAAAATAGAAATAATATATTTTTAGTGAATCAAGCTCTAATATATACCGTTTGTGTTATAAAAAATGTTCCGCATCCTTCTAAATGACCCGATCTGACAAGTTGAAAAAAAAAACCCTCTAAAGTTTAAGAACAACATTTTTATTTTATTAACAAAATAATTTTTATGAATTATTAAATGATTGTTTTTTTCTATTTTTTTTTTTGATGTGTATTAGGCTTACAGAATTTGATTAGAAAAAAAGATACACTATTAAAAATCGGAATGATGGTGGTCGCGTTCTTGTTAATTAGTTTATGTTTAAAAAAATTCTCCGAATAATTGAAAAGAAAAAAAAATAAAAAAAATTATAATAATAAATACAAATGTGCAGAAAATGTACCCGTTAATTCATTCGATGTTTGTCTAAGGTAAACGGGCAAAAATCGATTCCTTTTCCAAAAACGAAGTAAATCACTAGTGAGCCCGTATGATACACCCATATAATCAAGTCTAACAATTTAAGGGGTAAAAACGACGCATAATTATAACAAAAATTTATATTATTGATATTTAAAAAGTGCGATTTAATGCTATTATTAAAAATAAACTACAAAACTGTTGTTAAATAAAAAAATAAGAAATTCCAAATACGAAATAATAATTTGTCATATAAAATTTTTAGTAAAAGAATTAAAAATATATACAATATTGGTCCACATTCAGATAGCTTATTTAAAAGGGGAGGCAGGTCAGATTTAGGTTTAAGTTCGCCATCTGGACCTTGTTTAACCACGAGCAAATTTTCTTCATTTGAATCTATACCATTCATGTTAGCATTATGATTGTCAGATAATTTTGGTTTTTTAGCCCTACCGTCGTCAATTCGAGTGGTTGAATCAATGTTAGTTAAAGATATAATTTTGCCCTCGTAAAAACGGGTAAGTAACTCCAAAGCTCTTTGACCATATCCCATCTTTTCATATTTAAATAATTACAATAGTGTAAATATATATATCTGAATTTTTTATTAACTAAAATATTATAAATTATCAATGTATATCTATATCTATATATAAAATAAAATATATAAGTAAAGAATATAAAGTATACAAGTTAAATGAAATGTCAAAAATTCACGTTAAGAATATAAAAAATTAATGATGTTTAAGAGAAAAATGGCCAAATAAAATGTTTTCACGAGTTTGATAAAAGCTCATTAAACGCATATTTAAATGTTATTCTTATTTAACAAAACTTATTCAAACTTTAAAGAAATTCCATATAAATTTGAAAAAAAAAACAAAAATATTAATTTTATCCAAATAAATTTCTAATTTATTTTGTTTTACAAGAAAGCATAAAATAAAAAATATCCAAATATAAACCCTTTGGTAGTCGGGATGTGTGGCTATACGTACAATGCGAGAACCGGCCAGGTGAGGAAAATCGTAATCTTGAAACTGTAAAAAAAATAGGGGAAAAGGACACAAAGTTGGTAAGATAAACATAGAGTTTAGAATATTAATCGTTTTATAACTATATATAATTCATGTGAATCATTAAAGATTAAATCAAAGACTTAAATAAATGATCTTAAACGCTGCTAAATATAATAAATTTTTTTTTTAACTTTTTAGCAATTTCAATATAGCCTTAAAAACGGTTTCAAGTTATAAAAAGACCTGATTTATTAAATGAATTGTAAATTATTAAATGAGCTTAGGGACACTAAAAACAATAAAACCAAAAGTTTTATATTATTTTTCAACCTGTTGAGAAATATTCCAAGGTATCAAATCCCCAAATGCCTTTTTACCGCGGGCTAAATTATCCATAACATACTCTTTGGATAGTTCGCCTTCCAAACATACCTTGAATATATGTTAGAAAAATTTGTTATTTAGTATAACATTATAAACTGTAATCCAATCAAAACTTTCTTTCGTAAATTAAAATAATTCTCAACAAAATTGCATGTCGACCTTGTATACCTAAATATTATGTGAGTATTTGGCATTCAACTTATGCAGGGCTGAGTCCTGGTTATTAGATGAGGTTACTCCCAATTAATTCGCCCTACGTATTGAGATCTAATCCTACAAACCTAAGCCATTGGCATATGTTAAATCATCCCATTCAACCCTGCGAGGCCACGCGTTAGACTTAAAAGAGGATAAACCCTGGGAGGTTAGCCACTACTTAACGTAAAAAAGGGTTTAATAAGCTTTTTTTAGCAAACCATCCACTAAAAAAAACCAAAAGTCGTAATTTTACCTGAGCTATGACCTATATAAGCTTAAGTTATAGGTGTATTATGGTAAATCTTATTTAACCCTGGCAATCTAGCTCCATAAAGAGTGCAACCCCAAATTTAGGCGGCTCATTAATGAGAAAGCGGGTAAAATTTTAACATCAAAATTGTTTAATAATATAATTTTAAAATTTTGCAATATTATATTAACATTTATATTTGAATCCTCAAAAAAAAATGATAAAACTGCATATCTTTCAAAATATGTATAGAACCTGAACAACGCATAGAATTTCGGGCAAAGTTATTTTGGTAGAATCATGCGGTCCTAAGAGTACAAATATTTGATGGGCGGGGGCATCTGCTAACATTTGAAGGTCATTAGGCGAATTCTAGAAATTAAAAAACTTAAATGAATATTTATTTGTTTCAATTTAAATGGAATAAAATATTGCTAATCAAAATTATATAAATGTTATCAGCAAAAAAAACAAATTTTAATATATATGGAAGATAAGGCCGTATTTATATAAAGCGAAAACCATATAAAATTTTTTATTAAATCGCATATAATATTATAATTAAAAAAAATTTCGTAAAATTTTTAATAAGTATTAAAAATCCTTTAATTTAAATAAAAAAAACAGACTTTATAGTGTGAAGCAACGTATATGCCCACAAGTTTTTGTAAAAAGGCTTCTGAGGCCAGATGGAAGGAAAAGAGAGTGTCACGGTTTACCATGTAAAGTTCGCACATTCCAGGAGGAGGGCAAATGTATCTATTATAAGAAGAGTTCAATACATCCCATTTTAACTAAAAACAGCTAAATTAAATAAATCTACATACAGCCTCATGATTGAGTTCAAAACAAGTAAGATTGATACTAATTGAGTTTTTTTTAAATTTTTATTTCGTTTTTCTCCGGTTAACTAGCTGCTATGAAATAGAGCGGAACCTACAAGACAGCCCAGACAACGAGCCACAGGCCGGATTTAATATAAAAAGGATAAATTTCTAATTTAAATCTATATGAGTAAATACCATCATTTTTTATGTAAGTCGACATATCGACAAAATAATAAAAATTTTTGTTTTTTTTGATATAATCTTGAACGTGCTTTAATATAGAGTAGAATTATACAAATACTGAATAAAACGTTACCCATTATTATTTGCTAGTTTGGTATCACCGGAGGAAGTGTTATTGCTATTGTCAAAGGTAAAACGGTTTGACAAACACAGCATGTCATTGAGCCAAGCCTCAACGGCATCACCTTGCGCATATCGAATGGATTCGGTCAATTTAAATTCGTGAAATGCCGCTGTTGTTAGGGCGTTGTCTACTATAAATAAATAAATACATTCTCATAATTTTATTATATTTTTACTTTTTTTGAAAAAGACTGAAAAATTTGATAATGGTTATAGTTTAAAATGATTTTATGTTGTAGGTTTCTATTATAGTTAGCAAATTAATTCTATCTCTACCATCTTGGTTAAAACAATGAACGTTTTAAAACTTAAAATATACAAATTTGTTTCCTCTTATTTTTATTCTCAAGTTTTTTTTATTGCTCTTAAACGAAAACATTTCAATGGATAATGGGTAAAAATACAACTTTTAAACAAGAATTAAGCAAACACACTGCCAAAAAAATTGTTTCTCAAAAACTTTTGTTCTCGCTAGTGCTAATATAATTTAAGCAAGAGCCCTAAAAATTAATAGACAAACCGGAAATGCGTTGAGAATTTGCGATGGGATTTGCAGCTTTAGCATAGCGTTGACGGAGTTGTTTAAACAATTTCAGTGATAACGAACGGCCCGTACCTTCGTAACTGAAAATTGAGATCCGAATTTGATAGATTATTTAAATATAAATTATTCCGAATTTTTGGGTCTAAAATTTAGACAGGGCCGGTTATGATCGTGGCTTATTCGGCCCCCAAGCCAATTTCTAAAGAACGGACTGGACCTTAAATTTTTTGGTTTAGATCGGGTTGGACATTAAGTCCGAGACCCAAAAAAGCCGACTTTTATTTTGAGCTAAAACGCTTATATAAATAAGAAAATTTACATGACGTGAATTTCAGAATTTAATATACGTGAGCAGTTTGGAACAAAAAAATATACTATTTTGGCTTAGATCCTGGCCAATCTTACCTTTAATTAAATCTTTAGAAGCTTTTGACTAAATTATAATATTTTAGGCCCCTTAGAAGCATATATAAATCGCAAAAAATATATTTAAGCAGCTCAATTGTTAATATAAAAGTAATAGCCTGAGATAAAATAATCTCATTTAAAAAATACCGTTTGCGACTAACATACCACATTGGTTTATTACCTTAATTTTTATTCATCAAACTATGGTTAAAACAGGGATTTGAATCGGAACCAGCAAAAATGAGGAACCGGAATCGTTAAGATTTTTGAAGGCGGTTCCAATCCAGGTATATTTTAGAATTTTAATTTAAACAAAACCTCCTACAGTTATTTAAATAAATTTAAAATTACAGATTTAATACATCGATATTTTAAGTAATTTAGTGTGTAAGTTTTTAGTTAGCAATCCAAACCAAATTATGGAGCCGGAACCGTTTTTGCTACCGGAACCACTTTAAATTTTGGCGGCGGTTCCAATCCCTTGTTATAAATAAGAAATTCTAAGATAATTGATTTTGGTCGACTTGTGATAATAATTGATATAATAAAATATATGAAAATAATTATTCATAGAATACCCGCTTATTGTAGAAGACATAAAACATATGTAGGGTCCTAATAACTTCTTAACCGTGGGCAATGGTATAGCCGCAGCTTCATCAATGACTAAAATTTCGCATTGACCCAATTTTTCGCTCTCATTCGGCAATATGTACTTAAGTTTTTGAAATAAAAAGATATATAAAAATATTTTCAACACTTTTCGTATATTTATATTAATAATTTTTAAATATCATTAAAAGTCAGATAAATGTGACTAAAAATTAAAAAATATTAACTAAAACTGTAATGTAAAAAAACGAATTTTCTTTTTCGCCTGCATTGAGGAAAATTGCACTATTCTAAAACGTAAAACATTTAAAGAGGTTTTAATTAAATTAAATTTTATGTTATCAAGTAATTAATTGACAATTTTTAAATATACTTTAAAAGCAGTTTGATATTCAATATAAAAACCAAAGTCAAGTTCGTATTTGGTATAAACAGTAGAGTTTTTGTGCTACTCATATAAAAAACTGTGCTATTGCAAAATAAATTTTTATTGACTTATATATATAAGAGAATCTTAAGTTATATTTAATGAATATAGATTGTCATAAATAAAAAACTTATTTAATTAAATTAATAATTATACAATTACATACAAAATATGGAAGTTTAAAAGTTTTACAAACGTAATTTTAAAAATATTATAAAAACTTAGCTTGTTATAAACACATATTTGAGTTACTTGAATGGTCTGACGATGTTTTTTGAAAATATTAACCCGAACGATATTCTTGTTGTATTCAGAATTACTAGATCTTATACTTTCGTAATCAATGTGCTCCTGTAGTAAATATTTTATATCTTTTATTAAACATATCGATAAATTATAAATTGAATTTCAATTTATATATTGATAATTGAATTAAATTAAAACTTTGTGCCCTTTTTAATTAGCTCCCAATACACTTACCATTTTATAAATTTTTTCCCAAAAAATATTTAAAATAATATGTAATCACTTAAACACTTCATAAAACTATAAATAACGTTGCTGTTATGATATTAAGTTGTTTAGACATCGGTCTAGATATGCCGTAGTTTAACCTTATACAAGACTTATATTTTTTTTGATCAAATTGATTTAAATAACAGTGTTAAAAATTGTTTACAATATTATCCACATTTTCATGTATATTTTTTAATCGGAAAAATACAATTTTAATTTTTTTAAATTAAATGGTAGCAGTGGCGAAAAAAAGTAAACGGATTTGTAATTGGAAAGAAATTACTATTAGTTTGATAATGCACTGTTTTGTTTTTCGTCTATATGTATTATAAACAGAGCGGAATACATTTTAAAACAAAAATAAAGGCCAATTTATATAAAAAAAATTTACCATTCATGAAAAATTTGCAATTATTTAGTCTATCGATAGAAATAATAATTTATTTTAATTTTTTTAAATAAGACACATCCATTATTTCAAACTAAAACTTTCGAAAAACACATTTTAAAATAAATAACAAAAAAAAATACAAATACAATTTACATAGACAGTGAAAAGAATAAAAGTAACAATGCCACGATATTAAAACAAATGTAAAACAAAATAATTGTAAAGAAAAGACAAACTTCATAAGCCAGAGCTCCAAAACCTTTGAGTATAAATTCGAACAGCGTTTTTAAATTTTCGGGATTAGGCGAAGTAACGAATATGTTAGAATATCTAAAGTTATTTTTAATATGCAAGTAAAAATAGTTGTTGCATATATATACCCCATAAATTAAATGCATATCGTGATTATTTGATAACATATATAAATAACGTTAAATGTCATGTATAAAATACATTTTCAGGGTAAAGTCAATATATAAATCTATAAAAGTAATAATAATATCACCAAACAACACTTTGAAAGATCTTAAGAATCATTTATGGCACCTTTTAATTAAGTTTATGGTGTTGATTACGAATATAAAATAAAAAAAAAGCCAATAATTCATTTAATAATTTGATGTCAAAAAATTTTCTTTTATTGGTGTTTTACATTATAAAACCTATGGGTAGAAACTAGAATTTTAAAATATACTTAGATTAAGGAAACATTCATTTAAGGCGTTAAATTTTTTTTTATAATAATTATTTTTTTTTAATTTTTTTTGTTATTGTAAAATTAGTGGTTTTGAGATATCCGTTTTTATTAAAGTAAATTTTTAATAACATAAAGCCAATATATTTTTCATAAAGAATCTAAATATGCCATTAGATTTTTTAAAATAAATTTATTTATTTTAAGAATATTTTCTGAACTTTGACGCTTAAAAATTGGAATCGCAGGAAAATTATCTACAAAGCTGTAAAAACTGTTATTGTTCTTTTTGTTGTCCAGTGTAATATAATACCCATATGAGATAGCAGCAACGATGGAAAGGCCCAAACATGCGGACTTACCGCGCCCTCTGGAGGCAGTAAGGCATATAGTAGTGCTACGTACTTTTTCCGATACTATATCTATAAATTTGAGTAGTGCTTTAGCCTGAAATAGTAAATAAAAACACAAGTTTAAAAATTATAGAAAAGTTATAACATGTGATGGCCTGATCACTAATGTTCCCCCTACCCCCTCTTTTATTTTTAAGTCGGACCTAAAAATCAGAAAAGGTCGAAAAAATAAATATGATAAAGTGTATAACAAGATTAAATAGTATAGTTATTTTATATATAATATATTTTGCTTATCGATACGTTACCTTTTTGCATTTTTTAAATATTTTCTAATGTTAGCAGGCTTACCAAATTTGATAGGTAATTGTTCATGTGTCATATAAATTTGTTCAATAGTGTGATAACAAATATTATAGATTAATAATTCTAATATTATTGATATTTGGTAGTTTAAAGGCTTGTAGTTACAAGTCTTTTAACAGATTATTATCAAAATATTCTATACAATAAATACTTGATCTAAAGTTTTTGCTAATTTAACGATTGGTCCTATGGCCTGCATATCCTGAAAAGATTCCTTGATGTTTTTCAATTCAATCTCGTTGACTGATATATCGTCATCCTTGAAAAACATCAAAATAATCATGAATAATAAATTTAATAGGTATTTATAAATTTTTAGAAAACAGCATTAAAAAAATTAACAATTAAAAATATATGTAAAATACGCATTAAATAATATTCAAGAGTAGCAAAAAGAACATCTTACAAAAAAGCTTATTTACATCAAACAGATTTATAAACATTTTTTTGCAGATAAATTATTTACAAGTTACATTTTTGCCCTATTCAAGTAAGTTGATTCCAAACAAATAAGGTGCAATAATAATAGGTATGTACAATTTAAATGTTCCTAATTTTTTTCTCCGCGACGTCCATAACCCTTGTGGTAAATAAGATTTATTGCCCCAACACTAACAATCCATTTAAATTGCAACATTCTTTAAAATATTACAGCAGAAGTCTCTATTACCCTGGCAAAAACTAAAATCATTCAAATGCTAAAAACACTGCCCCTCTTGCCCTACTTATTAAATAGGCATACCCATTAGCCTAGGCCCTTTTAGCCCTTACTAGGAAATAAATTTATTTAAAATTTTATATACTTTTATAGTAATTTTTTCAATTTCAAGTGCATTTGAAGATATAGGTATAACATTGAGTTGATCATCCAATACTAAGCATCGATTACAAGTGGTGAGAGATAGTAAAAATCTGATAAAAATGTTTACCATATTAAGGGGCTCAAACTTTTTAATGGCAAAAAAAATTAAGCCATTATAAATATGTAGGCTAAAAAACAAACAATAATTTTATATTCTTTCAACTGCTGTTTAACAGAACAGAACTTTTTAAAATTTGTTTTCATATTCTGACATACATTAGAAAAATTGTTTAAGCTTGCAGATTACTTAGACCATGATACTTAAAATACCAAATTTTGTAAAACCATTATCAAAATAATTTTATTTAATTAAGCAACACTAGGTCAAAATCATTACTAAAAGAATTAGAGATAATAACTATAAAAAATAATGTACCTCTCATTAAATCTAGATATAACAGTTTTATGAGCTTGAGTTTTATATCTTGAATGAATATCCTAAAAAATATTTGAAAAGAGTAAAAATGTATAATAAGGATAAAAAAATTATATACAGCTAATATTAAATTTACCATGCTTAAATTGCATAATTGTGTAAGATGGGAAATGTTATTGAGAAGGAAAATGACAAGGCCACCTCCTTCTACTGTTTCAATTGTCTGTGCCAATATGTTGGGTGTTAGGGCCTCAAAATCCTAAAGTAATATTCATTAATTGATGTCCTTAAAAACTATATTTGAAAGGATGTAAAAAATATATGAAAAACAAAATTAATATGTTTTTATAAATCTAAATATATATACCTGAAGAAGGCAAACACCATATGTGTTACCAAGAATTTTATTAGTTTCAGAATAATAACAATACCTTAAACAAAATAAAGACAAATTAAAATATTTATATACATCTAAAACATATAATAACAAACCTAATATTTGTGGCAGATATAAAAAATTCAAAGGGGTCATCTTCATCAACATCAACATTTCCACTTTTAACTTGGTTTTTGAACTGCTTCATACGCTTTTTTCTATGACTAAAAAAAATTTAGAACAAATTTTTCTAGCATTAAATAAAAATAAGCTCCTAACCTGCTAAATCCCAAATCCTTTTTATAACACCATAGTACATTAGGTCTTGATTTTATCATAGATTTTGATAAAATATGGTGGAGAATTACAAGCTAAGATAATAAAAATAATTTACATTACCTGATCTCTAGCCTTTTCACCTACGATCACAAAAAGGCTTCGATGACCCATAAGAACTCCATTCTCTATAAGGTTTCGAATTCGGTTATCAATTTTTTGGGGAGGGTAAAATTTTGCGATAAACCATCTTATTGGTTTTCCTCTGATTGGCTCACGTGACAATATCACGTTACAAATAATGTAAAGTAGCAAAAGCATGTGTGATTTTTATATGTCCTATATTTAATTTCTTTAATATTTAAAACGGTGCAATTATTTGTATCTTATAATATTAGTTTCTTACGTCTAATTTAGTTTTTCTTTATAAAAAACCTTTCTTATTCACATTGTTTGATATTATTTTTGGCTTATTCTTTTAATTTATGATAGTATATTGTACTATTGTTTTTAATTTAATATAAGTATATTTTTGGTTTCTTATTAAACCGTGTCTTGTAGTTATATATTTAAGTTAAATTAAAAATGGTAAAATTTTATATGTCCATGTCTTATTAATTTAAAAAAGGTATATTTGTTTTATACTACTTCTTGTTGATTAAACCTTGACTTGTAATAATAAAAGTCTTTGCACTAAGGTTTAACATATTTTATTTGTTTTGTATCTTGCAATTGTAATTCTTGATCATATTGTTTGAAGCTTATATGTTATTATTAAATATAGGTGTATGTTTGTGCGTTTAAGTTAATAGTGTGTCAGTCAGACGAGGCGTAAAAGTTCAACAGACATTTTTGCTTGTTGTATATTCGTTAAATATGTTGTGTCGCTTAAATTCATCTTGATAAGGTTGATTAGCAAATGTATACGGCGATCAATTTATTAAACCTTTCGAGTGCTTTTTCAAAAGTTACGTTAAAAACTTTGGTGACCTAATCGACACTTGCCAAGCACTTAATGCATGTTTTGACATAATCAAGATATAGCCGTGCGTTACGTTCCCACGTTACATAGGGAAAAAGGGGGAGGGGGGGGGGGGGGATGGTTTGGTCAAAACGACCAAAAAGTATACCTATTTAATTCTACTATCATATACTTTTTGTTGACTTGAATAACTTTGTGCCTATACTGTCTTGTATTAACGACGTATCTCTCTAGTGTCTGCCTTATCAACTGATAGTAGGATACATGCCTTACGTGCTTGAACTGGGAATAAAAAATTTTGATTAATTTCTGGAAAGGGAGCTTAAAACGGCCACATCCAAGACTTCGGGCAAGGGGAAGGTTACGTTTAATAGCAATATAGGTCTCAATTGACCTTTAATTGGAATAAATTCCTTTAAAGATGATCTAATGGAAGTCAAGTTGCCAGCAGCCATAAAAATTCTCGCTTCAAAAGCCTATATTAATCCGCAATTGGGACTATTGGATCTTTCCGGACCCCAGAACTTTTTAAATATTGAATATCTTAAAATATAATATATATTATTGGCCAAAATTTTGTGACTTTTTTCTCAAATAAAATAAATAAACAAAACTAGTAATTTAAATTTGATCTAAATCTAATAACAAAATATATTTTGAAATTAGTTGTTGTTGTTTATTGCCCCATTCGTTGGAAGTTGGTAGTGAGATTGAGCGGGCAGCTGATAATGGATTGATCCAAAGATATATAGGAGAGATAGGAGGCACGCGGTTAGGGCATATGAGCCAGTGTTGTATACCGTCAGATGCTGATTTGCTGTCGTAGCAAATATTGTTATTCTATTGGGGTGTATATATATCCCACACTCTCAATCTTAATGTTAAAAACCATAATATATTCTCAATGTAAATTTTAAAATAAATTGCAACCAACCCCTTATGTATATAAATTGTTTGTAATGTATAGTGATAATAATACTAGAAACTATTATATTTTCTTTATAAAACTAGTTTAAAAGTATATAAATACGTTTTTTCTTTGAAATAATTTAGACTTTTGAAGCTATAGAAGTTCAAGATTGGGGTTCGTATGGACCCCACTGCATTATACGCGCTACAAAAATTTCATCCTACCATTTGCGGGTTATTGTTTTAAATTAAAAATTGAATCTTGGGTACAAAAAGGGGACCGCTTAATGATTATTCGTCTTGGCTTAACCTGATGTCCAGATTAAAACGGAACGTTTAGGTCAATTTTAGCTTGGGAATTATGTTCATCAACCAAACCGTAAACTCGTCTAACGTATTACCAACCCTAAACTAGATGCACTTTTATACTAGCTACCTCACCCTAACTAGGTTTTCGGAATTAGATGTAATGAATTAGAGAATGCAACAAGAAAATTAATGCGGTGCCGGAGGTTAAATTCTCGGCCCGCAGTAAGAAAGACTGCAAATAATTATTTTAAAAAAGAATAAAAAAGAATCAACGTCGATTTATACCATCAGATATGACTTTTCTGACCATAAACAATGTCGACCGACAACTCCCCGCTGTAATTATATATAAACGGCAGATAACCTTTTGGGGGATAGTCGGTACAACATTAAAGGATTTAACGGTCGGTGGCATTCCCAAGTGCGGAGTTATTGACGCAAGGGCACTACAAATGGAGCCCACATTAATTCAACAAGAAAAGACTTATCCGCCCAGGACTTTGTAGAGATTGACAAATTATTACCTCTTTCTCGATTTAGGGAGTGCTAAGGCATGAACGCTCCTAGTTGGTAGAGTAATTTGTCTTACTTGCTAAAACTTCGACGATTCACTTCGTCGGCGAGGCTTCTTAAATGGACAAGCGACATTATAAACTGCACGATATAAAGCAACAACTGGTCTGTGTTGCCCCTAGATGTCCGGATTCAAATTGATTTTGAACAATCGTCTAAACTTCTGTCATAATGGGTTTTTTTAACTGATTCTTAATTTCGCTTTTATCAGATGACCATTAAAACGTCCCTGTTATTAATAACCCCGTGGCTACTATCGATTGAATGATTTAGTGATATCTCTGAAAAAAATCTGAATAAGGTTTGTAAGTGAACGTGCGGAAGAATCATTATCGTCTCCGGATTATATTTAAAATCAAATTAAAAAACCTTTTGGTGGTGCATATTTTTCTTCTTGCACTGAATTATTACACGCAAATGGCTTTTCGTCCCGAGTGGAACTTACTTGAAAATCCAGTAAAAAGTTCAAATCCAGAGAAAAAATTTACCGCTTGGAAAAATTTAACATAATCTGTTCTAAGTTTAAATATTAGTGAGAGCTAACTATAGCTTAAATTTGGTTAGCCAACTTCAGCCTTTAAATAATATGCAAACATTTGAATTTGATCACAAACTAAACAATTTTAATATTATTAACTAATTTAATATTGTTAATTATTAAAATTTTTAAAGTAAAAATGGTTGTGATTTATTTGGTGACTAAGCTCTTAGTATTATTTTTAAATAATAAAAATTTAGAAGTTAAAAAGATATTAAGATAATATATCATAATTGTTTAGAATTTATTAATAATTTACTATCACAAAATAATAAGATTACAAAAGATGATATAAAATATTGCTGCAATTTATTAATGATGTGCTAGTTTAATTGTTTTACATATTTACCAAATAGTGAAATGAACAAGACTTGTAAATATTATCATAATTGTTGAGAATTACAAAACAATAAAAATAATACAAAAGATCATATAAAATATTGCTGCTACTAAATTTACTAATTATGTGGTAGTTTAATTGTTTTATAAATATATTAAAAATAGACTTATAAATGCTTTAAATCATTATAATTTGAAAGATGATATCTAAGGGCAAACTTATAATTATTAATTAAAATTTAATCAAAATATTTAAAAATTCTTTGAACAATAAAAAAATGTATAAGATTAAAATAATATAAATTTAAAAAAATAATATTTTTTAAATAATTAAATTTTTAGCATATTCATTAAATCTGAGTATCACATTATTTAATTGTTTTATATATATAATAAAAAGACACGTAATTGCATAAAAATGTAAAAATTTTATTAAAGATATTATTTAAAAATTTGATAAAAAAATCAACTTGACTAAATGCTTAATTGACTAGACTAGTTTAAAAATAAATATTGAATTAAAATATGTTACAAAATAAAACACTTCAAAAGCATGGTCATAAAAGGTATAAAGAAACTAAACTTAATCAGCTAGTGGTCTCCTTCTTTTTTTTTTAATATTCTCATCACATCTAGCTCTTCATTAATTTTATTTGTGCAATTCTCTCCACATGAAATTTTTTTTTAGTTTTTGAATCACTTGTATTAAATGTTGAAGTTCAATTAGATGTTTTGCATGAAAAATAATAATTACCATTTTTTTTCTTTCTTAATCTTAAAACCCTGCCTTCAACAATTATCAATAAATTTTTTCTTACTGTAAAAAGAGGTGAAAAGGGTTTTAAAAAAACAGGTATGTTAGAGTCTGCTTCTCTAATAATGTCATTTTGTTGTGTTCGTGCTTGAAAAAGCTTAAACTTGTGAGTTGACTTGGTTGAGATATTGGTGTAGAAACATTGCATAATGTATTGATACTTTCACTAGGCTCCAAATGGCCATCTGAAAGGATTGATTCTTCAATAATGGGGGTTATTTGGCATGGTTGGAAATTATGGTCAATTGGAAATTTATTATTATTAGGCATTGTGGTGGTTTCTTCAATGGGGGTTATTTGGCATGGTTGAGTGGTTTTAGGTTTGTGAATGATCATCAGATTGGAAAGTGCTCCGGTATTCACTTCATTTATAGGTATTTGGCATGGTTGAGTGGTTGTAGATTCATGGCTGATCATATTGAAAAGTGCATTGTTATTCACTTCACTGGCAGGTGTTATTACTTAAAATAATTAATAAAGGTGCATTTATTAAATTGATTTGACAATAAAAATTAATAATTTAAATTAAGTTACATATATTAGCCATTTTTAATTAAATGCAAAGAATAATATATTTATAATAAAAATTAATTTTTTTTTATGAAAACAAATAACCTAAGTTTTGAAATGTTAGGGTACTTAATCCATGTTCCTGATCATATGTCACCATTAATGGGGAAGAGCCTAACAAAATTAATAGATTTAGTTACTTGTACAACTTCTGTTACATTGGTGGAATGCCCCAAAAAAGAGGCTATTAATCAGACGAGCAATGCCCATAAATTTTGTTTTTTTTTCTTTTGGTAATCTTAAATGCTTTACCTGTAGCTTTTATCCAACCTGAACATCTTACATAAAATGTTAAATGCCTCTTCTTCAAAATTCTTGCATGCTATTTAGCTCTCACTAATATTTAAAAGTAAATTTATTCAGCTCTTAGCTTTTCTATACAGCTATTTTATTATATATTTCAATAACATATAACATAATATTAATATAATAAAAAGAGACTGTAATCATAGCGATAATGGTTAAGAGGATAGAAAGGTAAATCTATAAATCCTTTAAATCTAGGTTTCAACTCCTAACATTATTATTTTCACAGTTTAACCTAAATCAATTATAAATAATATTGGTATAAATTAATACTAAATGCAAATATCACAAGTAGAACAGATTATGTTAAATTTTTCCAAGCGGTAAATTTTTTCTCTGGATTTGGGCTTTTTACTGGATTTGGGGCGATCGCATTCCCACCCGGCC